>CM018698.1:20702510-21065480 GCA_009363875.1 Mikania micrantha
CTACAACCTTTAATAGACGATTGAAAATGTTATTCACACATGCATTGAAACTTCTGAAGCCTATCGAAAGAAAAAATTTCCAATTGAGGGTCGTACTTCTATGGACAATTAGTGACTATCCTGCTTATGCAATGTTGTCTGGATGGAGCATACATGGTTAAGTTAGCTTTCCCATTGACTGCTTAGATAAATTAGGATCATTCAATTTGTCATATGGAGGGAAACTGTGTTGGTTTGACCGTCATAGACAACATCTTCCATCTAGACACTATTTTAGAAGAGATAAAAATAGCTTTTTGAAAAAAATCAACATTGTCACGTGTAAGATGTATACCAGAGCCAACGGAGAAGAAATTTGGCAGAGTATCCAACATTTCCCACTGTTTACCAAGGTACACCATTTGGTAAAGGATATAGAAAGTCACATGGTTTTGAGGAGACACACAATTGGGTAAAAAAAAGTATCTTCTGGGATCTTTCGTATTGGCTTGATTTGTTAATTCAGCACAACCTTGACGTGATGCATATCAAGAAGAATGTATTTGATAACGTATTTCACACAATTATTGGCACCAAGAATAAATCCAAAGACAATATGAACTCAAGGCAAGACATTGAGCTTCTTTGTGATCGAGCTCCTTTAAACCTCGTCAGTAATAACAATGGAAAGTTGACCAAAGTTAGGAGAAATTACACAATGCAAAAGGATGACATTAAAAAAGTATGTTTGTGGTTGAAAACCTTAAATTTCCAAACGGTTATGCGCCAACATTGGGAGTTGTGTGAACATAAAAAAAACATTTTTTTATCCCTTCAAACACCATGATTGTCACGTGTTTATGCAACGATTGCTTTCAATTGCTATTAGAGGTTTCGTTTCAAACGAAACATACGAGGCAGTAACGTAGTTGTGCATGTTCTTTCAAGTCTTATGCTCAAAAACTTTACATGTTAATGACTTGCTTAAAATGAAACGCACTATTGTTACAACTATATGCTAGTTGGAGAAAATATTTCCTCCTAGTTTCTTTGATTCCATAGAACACCTTGTCATACATTTGGCTCATGAGGCTCTTCTTAGTGGTCCAGTGCAATACAAATGGATGTATCAATACGAGAGGTAATCATACTATTCTATATTAATATTATTTATTAAACGTTTTTTTAGAATTCTATTAAACAACCCAAACAAATTGCTCGATTATTTCTATATGTAGGAAGCTTGGAATGATTAAAAAAGAATTAGAAACAAATCCAGGGTTGAGGGTTCAATAACAAGGGAACATCTATTGAATAAACTCGCCATCTATTGTTCTTTATAATTAAATTCGACGATTGAGGACACACATAATCGAGAGACACGTAATTTTGCATCACATAGGCCTAGCTCTTCGAGTGGAGTCTCCCAACTCCGTGTGTTTATTGTTCCATCAAAAAGTTAATATCAAAATGGTAGGAAAAAAATATTCATGAAGGATGAAGATCATAAAAAAGCACACACTTACATTCTTCTATATTGTAAAGAAGTCGAGGAATACGTACTCAAGTTCGATGCAATAGCAGAAGAACTGTATTCGAGTTATAAGGTTTCATCCCAAAGAGATGAACACTTTGCTTAATGGTTTGAACAACGTGCAAGTTAAGTCGCGGTGTTGTAATTAACAAAAATAACTTGGTTGATGTCAAGCCCACGTCAAGACTTGCAACTGATGACCCATATATCTTGGCGTCACAAGCGGAACAAGTATTTTACACATCATACCCGGCCGTAAAACTTGATACAAAAGATCTATGGGCTGTTGTCAAGACTAAATCCAGACATATATATGAAGTCATTGCTCTGAATCTGAAGGAACTGAAGAACATGGGTTTCTTCAATTTGATGAATGATTTAAGTTACCACATGAAGTAACTAGCAATGAACACATATGCCTAGTTACAACATCAATACAACGGAGGAAATGGTAGATGAGGAGGACATGCAATTTGAAGAGGAATAATTTGATTTTAATGAAAATACATCTAATGATGATGATGATGAAATGGAGTCGTGCATCATCTCCGGGAATCGAGTCGTGCATCATCTCCAGAAATCGAGTCGTGCACGACTTGATTTTCGGGATATAAAAAGGCTTTTGAGAGGCATGAGAAGCATTATCTCCGGAAATCGAGTCATGCATATCGTGATAATCTAAGTCATCACCATCTTCATTACCATCATTATCTCCTAACTCCTTATCATAATCATCATCCTCATGGTCAACTAGTGCCTGCATATGCTGATGGTATACATGCTCACGTAAGAGCCCCTGCATATCACCCATACCTCCACGGTACTACTACCAATGTCGCTAGGAGGATGTCCAGTATGCCCCCACGGTAGATACGATGTTCCCCTGAGGTGAATACCTGCATATTAGTACCATCACTAGTAAGCAGGACTCTCAGAGTCACGTAACTGTCGCATGCCTAATCTATCTCCTTGAAATGGACACGTCCACGACTACCACGGCTACGCCGACTTCTTGACATTCTATAATGAGCCTGCATTTTACAAAACAAAATGGTAAAAGTGATAAAATAAGATTGACACCATGTGTGATATTTAAACAATTAAAAGTGAACATACAATTTGATAAATAATAATGAAGTTAAAGTGTATAAAATAACATAAAATGAACCTAACAATCAATTCATCTTCATCGGAAGAGTGGTCAGAAAAATCCATTTCATAATTAGATGTATTTTCAATAAAATCAAATTATTTCTCTTCAAATTGCATGTCCTCCTCATCTACCATTTCCTCCGTTGTATTGAGGCTTGTAACTAGGCATATGTGTTCATTGCGAGTTACTTCATGTGGTAACTTAAATCTTTCATCAAATTGAAGAAACCCATGTTCTTTAGTTCCATCAGATTCAGGAACAATGACTTCATATATATGTCTAGATTTAGTCTTGACAACCGCCCATAGATCTTTTGTATCATGTTTTACAACCGTGTATGATGTGTAAAATACGTGTTCCGCTTATGACGCCAAGATAAATAGGTCATCAGTTGCAAGTCTTGATGTGGGTTTGACATCAACCAAGTTATTTTTGTTAATTACAAACACCGCGGTCATTAGCAAACCATGTACATTTGAAAAGTACAACAGTCGAACAACCCTTGTTATCATAGTACTCGAGCTCTAATATCTCATCCAATAGGCCGTAATAATCTTCAGAGTTATACACCACCCCTCTTATGCATATACCATGGTTACTAGTTACACGTCCCTCGCCATACCTTCAGGTGTGGAACTTATAATGATTTACAAAATAACTGTTATGAGATTGAACAAACTTTGATGGGCCATTTGCTAAAATTAAGAAATGTTGTGTGCTTCCATTAGATAAGCCTATGTTCACCTACATTTGAAGAAGAACACGCATATATTGTGTTTGTTAATGATGCAATAATATTAAGCATTATGATTTAATTGACTTAACTTACACGTTGTTCAAATCATTTAGAAAGTGTTCATCTCTATGGGATGAAACCTCGTCACTCGAATACAGTTCTTCTGCTATTTCATCGAACTCGAGTACGTATTCCTCGACTTCTTTACAATTTAGAAGAACGTAGGTGTGTGCTTTTTTATGATCTTCATCCTTCATGAATATTTTTTTCACACCATTTTGATGTAAATCTTTTTGATGGAACAATAAACACGCTGAGTTAGGAGACTCCACTCGAAGAGCTAGGTCTATGTGATGCAAAATTACGTGGCTCTCGATTATGGTGTGTCTCAATCGTCGGATAGTAGTATAAAGAAAAATAGATGGCGAGTTCATTCACTAGATGTTCCCTTGTTATTGAACCCTCGACCCTTGATTTGTTTCTAATTCTTTTTTTAATCATACCAAGCTTCCTACCTATAGAAATTATCCATCAATTTGTTTGAGTTGTTAAACAAAATTCTAAAAAAAACGTTTAATAAATAATATTAATACACAACAGTATGATTACCTCTCGTATTGATACATCCATCTGTATTGCACTGGACCACTAAGAAGAGCCTCATGAGCTAAATGTATGACAAGGTGTTCCATGGAATCAAAGAAACTAGGAGGAAATATTTTCTCCAACTTGCATATAGATGTATCAATAGTGCGTTTCATTTTAAGCAAGTCATCAACATGTAAAGTTTTTGAGCATAAGACTCGAAAGAACATGCACAACTACGTTACTGCCTCGTATGTTTCTTTTGAAACAAAACCTCTAATAGCAATTGGAAGCAATCGTTGCATAAACACGTGACAATCATGGTGTTTGAAAGGATAAAAAATGTTTTCTTTAATGTTCACACAACTCCCATGTTTGGCGCATAACCGTTTGGAAATTTAAGGTTTTTCAACCACAAACATACGTTTTTATTGTCATCCTTTTGCATTGTGTAATTTCTCCTAACTTTGGTTAACTTTCCAATGTTGTTACAGACGGGGTTTAAAGGAGCTCAATCACAAAGAAGCTCAATGTCTTGCCTTGAGTTCATATTGTCTTTGGATTTATTCTTGGTGCCAATAATTGTGTGAAATATGTTATCAAATACATTCTTCTCGATATGCATCACGTCAAGGTTGTGCTGAATTAACAAATCACGCCAATACGAAAGATCCCAAAAGATACTTTTCTTTACCCAATTGTGTGTCTTCCCAAAACCATGTGGCTTTCTATATCGTTTACCAAATGGTGTACCTTGGTAAACAGTGGGAAATGTTGGATAGTCTGCCAAATTCTCTGGTTGGCTCTGGAATACGTCTTACACGTGACATTGTTGTATTTTTCAAAAAGCTAATTTTATCTTTTCTAAAACGATGTCTAGATGGAAGATGTTGTCTATGACGGTCAAACCAACACGGTTTCCCTCCAAATGACAAATTGAATGATCCTGATTTATCTGGGCAGTCAAGGGCAAGCTAACTTACCATGTGTGCTCCATCCAGACAACACTGCATAAGCAGGAAACTCACTAATTGTCCATATAAGTATGACCCTCAATTGGAATTATTCTTTTGATAGGCATCATAAGTTTCAATGCCATGTATGAATAACATTTTCAACTCGTCTGTTAAAGGTTGTAGAAAAACGTCTAGATTGTGTCTGGGTTTCTTTTGACCAGGAATGATAAAGGAAGCTGTAAACAACCAGATAGATTGCGTTTGAATTATTTGGACTGAATCCATCGGTAAACAACCCGAGACGAACATTACGTGTCTCTTGTGTAAAATCAGGTTATACATAGTAAAATTGGTTCCAGGCCTGACCTTCACTAGGGTGACTCATCATTTTGGATGTCTGGCATGATCTGCATGCCATGCCAAATGTTGAGCCGTTTTCTCTGAATATAACAATCTTTGAAGTCGTGGTCCAATAGGCATGTAGGTCATCATGCACAAAGGCGTCTTGTTTCCTTTTTCCTTGTATCTGCTTTCATTACATACCCTACAACGATACATATCAAAATATTCTCCATAGAATAGCATGCAATGGTTTTCGCATGCATGAATTCGTTGTGACGACAACTCTAGTGGCTTCAATATTTTCTTGGTATCGTAAAAGTTTCTAAACAATCTATCATTTTCAGGTAGAATGCCTTTGATTATTGGAAGTAGTTTATCAAATGCCGAGTCAGAAATATTACAATCTGATTTCTAGTACAATAATCTGGTGGCAGTGGAGAGTGTGTTAGCATTTTTAGAGCCTGCATACTATAAGGAATATTACAAATCAATGAGGAATATTCTCCTATCACTACACAATCTCTGCCATACGTATATTTGGAATGTCTATATTTGTCTTCCTTTATTTTAGCATAGATCCATACAATTAGCCTTTTCCTTTTATGTTAGTTGTCTATATTAAGTTGTATTCATTTGCCTTGTAAATGATTGAAATAATACAATTGATTTTAGCATCATTATATGGTATCCAGAGCCTATTTTTTCTCTGAGACAACCATCGATCCTCCTTTTCTTTTTACTCCAGCCGGTAACAATGGCCAACTCCACCACTGTCATTCACCTCTCCACCACCACCAATTTTCCCATCAAACTAACCACCAACAACTTCCCCTCTTGGCGCAAGCAAGTCCTCTCAACTCTCACTGGACTCGCGCTTGAACAATTCGTGGATGGCTTAACCGAACCACCACCGAAAGTTTTGGACGGAAAACCCAACCCTGAGTACCGTACTTGGTACCGCCAAGATCAAGTACTCCTTGGCGCATTACTTGGAAGCTGCTCTGACCACATTCAGCCCATTGTTTCCTCAGCCGAAACATCCCGCCAACTCTTCATCCGTCTCACCGAAAGCTATGCGAGTGTCTCTCGGTCAAGAATCATTTCATTACGCACTAAGCTCACCACCACCACCAAAGGAAGCCGACCCGTTGCTGATTACCTTCACGAGATGAAGGCTATTGCCGATGAACTTGCTCTGGCGCAGAAACCAATTGATGACGATGACCTTACAGTTCACATTCTTGCTCATCTCGGTGACGACTACAAGGCAATCGCGGCTGCTCTAAAAACTTGGGACACTACCATTGCCTTCTCTGATCTTTATGAAAAACTAGTGGATCATGAGAGGTCTCTTTTGGAAGCTAAACCTGTTGAGCCAATTATCAAAGTTAATAATACCCAAAGAGCAACCAACACTCATGCAAGCCGACACTTCACAAGACCCGCTTCAGTAGCCCGAAATCAAAATAGGCACAACACCTTTAGCCCAAGGAGCACCAACATTGAAAACAGTGGCAAAATATCAAATTTTAGAACTAATCGTAACAATTATTTTTGTAATTTTTGCAATATTCCAGGTCACGAAACCAAGGATTGCCGAAAGTTTGCACGCTTCTTGCAACAAAATAATCTTGCCTTAACTCCAGCATCAACAAACCCAACTGTCAATGTTTCCATGACCAACTCACCACAACATGCCTCATGGCCAATGTTTGACAGTGGAGCTTCTAATCATGCCACATCTGACCAAGCATCCATGCACAACCTATCCGAATATGGCGGACCCGATGAGATCGTTCTTGGTAATGGTATTGCTCTACCCATTTCTCATATCGGTCAAGCATCTATTCCTACTTCATCACGCCCTTTAACCTTATCAAATGTTTTACTTGTTCCGCGTTTTGCGCAATCATCTCATCTCAGTTGCTAAACTTTGCAAAACTAACAATGTCTCTGTTGAATTTTTTCCTTTTCATTTTTTTGTGAAGGATCTTCGCACGGGGGGCGCGGCTCATGCGGGGAGTGAACATTAATGATGTTTACTATGCACCTCCTACTCAACCTCGTTTGCAACTCAACTCAAGCACCAAGACTTTCAATTCTCTTCTCTCATGGCATCATAAACTTGGACACCCGTCTATCAAAGTTCTAAAGCGTTTACTTAATAATTTAGGACTTGATTATAATAATGTGTCGAATAATTTATTTCATTGTGATGCTTGTTCCTTAAATAAAAGTCATAAACTACCTTTTGGTGAAAACTCATTTAAGGTTTCTAAGCCTCTTGAACTTGTTTACTCGGACGTTTGGGGCCCGGTCAAAATTTCAAACGATGGATACCAATATTATGTCATTTTTGTTGATTTTTTCTCAAAATACATATGGTTATACCCCATTAAAAGAAAATCCGATGTCTCAACATTATTTCCCATTTTTAAAACACTAGTAGAAAAATTCTTCAAAACTTCCCTTGTCTCTCTTTTTTCGGACAATGGGGGTGAGTACATTGGCCTCATTCCTTACCTTCAACAACATGGCATTTCTCATTTTACTACTCCTCCCCACACTCCGGAACAAAATGGAGTGGCGGAACGACGCCATAGACACATTGTTGAAACCGGGTTATCACTCTTACATCATGCCCATTTACCACTAGCATTTTGGTCACATGCCTTTCAAACGGCCGTTCACCTCATTAATCGCCTACCCACCAAAATTTTAGACTTCAAATCCCCATTTGAGAAATTATACAATACTCCACCCACCTACACCAAACTTAAATCCTTTGGATGTCTATGTTTTCCATGGCTTCGTCCGTATGCAAAATCCAAAATTCATCCTCGCTCAACGAAGTGTATCTTCCTCGGATATTCTTCGTCCAAATCCGCTTACAAATGTTATGACCCTGTTACCCATCGTCTTTATCACTCCCGTCATGTGGAGTTCATCGACCACATTTTTCCTTTCACCATAAATGGTCTCCCACCCGATCCACTACCTATACCCAACACCTTCCTACACACATCCACACAACCACCTCCTGAGCCCACTTCATCTCTCACGGCCCAACACCCTCATCCATCCCCTGCATCCTCCATAACCCACAACCTAATCCATGCACTACACAACTAACGACCCATTCATCCCATCCAATCCCTCAACCAAATCACCCACCACCTTCTCCTCCCACTTCTGTCTCCCAGCCCACACCTGCTCCATCACCTACTGCCACCATTCCTTTGTCTTCTCCTTCACCACATGTTCCACCAGATCCTACTCAGCCTCCTCCCATTCACTCCGAACCAATCACCTCATCATCTCCTGCTCCTGTTCGCTCCCAGCGATCTCGCAAACCCAACCCAAAATACTTCAACCAAAATCTTGTTAATCACACTACCCTTCACCCACTCCCACCCACACTTGAACCTAAGACTCATGCTCAAGCGTCTAAAGATCCACAGTGGCGCCATGCTATGGATTTAGAATTTAATGCACTTCTTCAAAACCAAACATGGGAACTTGTCCCATCTAATTCTCACACTCCAATAGGATGTAAATGGGTCTTCCGCATCAAACGAAAACCTGATGGCTCTATTGAAAAATACAAAGCCCGGCTCGTGGCAAAAGGTTTTCATCAACAACACGGGAAAGACTATTTTGATACCTTCAGTCCCGTTGCCAAACCAATTACCATTCGAACCATACTTTCCATTGCTCTTTCAAAAAATTGGCCCCTACGCCAACATTATGTTAACAATGCTTTTCTCCATGGCACCCTTCATGAAGATGTCTTCATGACCCAACCACCGGGTTATGTCAACCCGCAATTTCCTCATCATATCTGCAAGCACAAAAAGTCGCTCTACGGCTTAAAGCAAGCCCCTCGGGCTTGGTATACTGAGCTCACCAATTTTCTACTTAACTTTGGTTTTCGAAAATCTTTGGCTGATGCCTCGCTCTTCATCTACCAAAACATAGGTGTTACTTGTTATTTCATGGTCTATGTTGATGACATTGTCCTTACCGGTAATGACACACCTTTTCTCAATCGTTTTATCAATTCCTTAAGCCAAAAGTTTTCTATCAAAGACCTTGGTTTACTTCATCATTTTCTTGGTGTTGAAGTAATTCCAACACCAACCGGACTCTTTCTATCTCAACATCGATATATCGAGGACCTTCTACAACAATTTCACATGGATGGTGCAAAAGATGTCTCTACACCTCTCGGTACCACCGAAGTCCTCTCTGTTTCCGACACTTCACCCACGGTTGATGCTAACCCGTATCGAAAACTTGTCGGATCGCTGCAATATCTCGCCTTCACTAGGCCGGATATTTCCTTCGCCGTAAACAAACTTGCTCAATTCATGCACAACCCTCGCCAAACGCATTGGCAATCTCTCAAAAGAGTTCTTCGCTACCTAAAGGGTACCATTCACCATGGTCTTTTTCTTAACCGAAAATCCTCACTTGATCTCTCGGCTTTCTCCGATTCGGATTGGGGTGGTGTACATGATGCGGGTCGCTCTACAACTGCATACATTATTTATCTTGGCACAAACATTATCTCTTGGAAGTCTGCTCGCCAAAAGTCTGTCTCGCGATCCTCAACGGAAGCCGAATACAAGGCCTTAACAAACGCCTCTGCTGAACTTATATGGACAAAGAATTTACTGCTTGATCTTGGCATTCCCATTACCAAACCACCCTCACTGTTTTGTGACAACACTGGAGCTACATATCTCTGCGCGAATCCTGTTTACCACTCCAGAATGAAACATATAGCACTTGACTACCATTTCGTACGTGAACTGGTCTCTGCAGGTCACTTACGAGTCCTCCACATCAGCTCGCAAGATCAACTTGCGGATATGCTCACAAAACCTTTATCACGAGCACCCTTTCTACGAAATCGATCCAAGATCGGAGTATCCGATGGATCCTCCGTCTTGCGGGGGCGTATAAGGAATATTACAAATCAATGAGGAATATTCTCCTATCACTACACAATCTCTGCCATACGTATATTTGGAATGTCTATATTTGTCTTCCTTTATTTTAGCATAGATCCATACAATTAGCCTTTTCCTTTTATGTTAGTTGTCTATATTAAGTTGTATTCATTTGCCTTGTAAATGATTGAAATAATACAATTGATTTTAGCATCATTATACATACAAGGCTCATTTACTTGCCTTAACATGGTATAGATTGAATGACTCGGCTGTTTGATTAGGATCTTGTGGTTCCTGTTGATAATGACCATGATAATTTTGGTGCATACTTTCCATAATCATTTGATTATATCCTGTACACTCACCATGATAGTCATTAGTGTCTTGACTCGCATGTTGAGAGGATACAGTTTTTGAACATTGACCCACATCTTGTGTATGAAATGATTCACCATGCACATACCAAACCTTATAATCCTCCACAAATCCTTTAGAGTATAAATGGCCCTCAACCTCCACTCTTGTCTTGTAACGAAGATTTTTGAATTTGGTGCAAATGCATCTAATTACTAAAACCTCAACCCCTTCTTTAGTTTGGCTTTGAACGCAAAATCCAAGAGATATTTGACAATAGGTCCAAATGTCGGATTGAATAAACCATTTGTAACACCCCGACCGACGGCGGAATCATCGGGATGCCACGAGGGATGTGTAGATTGTTCAAAAGCTCATGGGCATCTAAATCAAATCATCATATATCATTTAATCAACCACAATAATTACACAAAAATCATGTTCATCATGAATCAAATACATCAAATACACAAAAGATTTAGTTAAACTAACTAAACTCTAATCGCCAGAAAATTTAGTTAATTAACTAAGTCCAAGAATCCTATATGATGATGATGTCCAAAATAGAAGAGATCATCCTCTTCATCCTACTTGTCTCCATCACCTGAAACATGTAAGAAATCAAGTGTCAACTACAAAAGTAGTTGGTGAGTAATCATAAGTTTTTATATTTAAAAATGTTTTAGTAAAAATGAGTTTGAAAGTTTATGCTTAAAAGGGTTTTATAAAATGCTTTGTTTTAAAACGAGTATAAAACTTATGATCTTCTTGAGAAAATCCATATGAATACCTGTATGAGATAATCCAACACGCATCCATCAATTCAACAACCAAACACATACACAATCACATAACCACATAACCAAATCAATCATAGCCAATCACAAATAATCATAATCAAATATAAATAATCAATCCACAAACTAATCAACCAATCTCATCAACCATATTCTCAAATAATGTTCGTGACTATACATGATCATCTTGTAATTAACATAAGTTAAATACATGATTCATGGAATGGTCGCTAACCACGTGACAATACATGAAGCCAAAGCAAATAACCGAAGTCAAAGGCAATGCTTCACAGATGTGGAAACCATCCACGTGACAATACACGATATCAAAGCAATTAACCGAAGTTAAGAGCGATGATTCTCGGGGTTTGTGACAATACTTGTAATCTTTGTTATTGACCTAGATCAATAACAATGTTTACATGGATATAAGATAATAAGAGATAATCCCATAATAATGATAATTTCAAATGTGAATATCATATTGATAAACAGGTATTAACCTTGTGTTATCAAAATAATATTTAATTTGGTATACATGTTTCACCTCCGGGTTTTAAAACTAAAAACAGTTTAAAGAAAGGGAGGTTATGAGAACTCACCTGAAGTCCTTAGATTATATGTTCTCGTTTTATGCGCGCTCGCGTATGCAACTCAAGACCAACTCAACAATCTGAAAGTATTATACGTTTGTGTTCAAGTACTTATGTTAAATCATGGTTAAGTGATCCATGGTGTTGGGACATTAAGTAATTAGGGTTACTACAACTTATTTTATCTTTTAAGTTGCAGAATTTCAAACTATTGCAAATCTTAGTTTCACTTTTACAGTAAACTTAAAATTAGTTAACATCATTTGTAAATGATAATATATATTGTGAACACTTATATGTACACTCTCTTAGTCATGTATCTTTAAGGATATTAACAATTTTAATATCCATATCTATTCCCATTAATACATGCATGATTGATTAATTTAAGTGCCAAACGATGATTCAATTGATCAAGACCTATCTTGAATTTAAATACAAGATGGTTAAGTTATTTACTTAAACGTTTATTATTATGTAGTTATCTGGTTTTCAATAGTCTCATTATGCATGCATGTATAGTTATTCAAGCATGCATGTATATTATTCTTGCTTCTTAATTAAACCTAAATCAAATTGATGAAGTTTAATTCAATCATCCTCGAGAGCAGCGAACCCTCTAGCCCATCCATGTTAGGTTCGGCCCTACAAGGTTAGGGTTCGGCTCCAATGAAGAAGGGGAGGGTTCGGCCAGGTCTACAAGAGGGTTCGGTCCACTAAAGGGTTAGGGTTCGGCATCAAGACAATGATACTAGGGTTCGTCTAACTCACCTGTCAGCCCACATGGTTCGTGAGATGGCACAAGGTTCGCGGCTCAACGGACCCCACTCAGATTCGGCCAAACTAAGGGAAGGGTTCGGCCAAGTAATATGCTAGGGTTCGCTGGGCAGGGTTCGGCCCACCCAGGTTCGACTTAATAGGGTTCGGCAGCTAGGCAGAAGGTTCGTAGCTCCCTATCCTCCTCAGGGTTCGCTGCCATGCCAGAAGGAGAGTTCGGCTATGGCTGAGAAGGTTCGTTGACCTGCATAGGGTTCGGGTAGCTGCGAACCTGTCTTTCCATGGCTGCTCACCATCATCTTCATCCCGTTTCTAACTGCTACGAGCTAATCCCGGTTTCCCTTAGGTTTTTACGAGTTTGATTTAAAGTTTTACCAGTTCATACATCGAATATAACATCAGTGCGTTAAAGGTTTGTCATTCACCATAAAAACCGAACATAAACACTTAGATTTACCTCGAATTGGTGGTTAAAAGCAGGATTTCTTGATATATTCTTGTTCCTCTTGATCTCACGAACGCGTAGCCGCCAAGACCTCGTGATTTCGTTGGGTAACGAAGGAGATATCGTAGAGAGAAGTTTTAGAGAGAGAAAGTGGCGTGGGTTTTATGTTTAGAGAGAGAAGTGAAAGAGTAAAAATGAGGAGGAAGAAGGTTCTTCCTTCCTTATATCGCGTATCCTTCCCGCGTACCCGATCTCGTTTATATCGCGATAAAACATAATAAATGCTCGGTTTTCTCGTAACATAATTTGAAACCATAAATCATTTTTAAATAAATTAGTTTTGCTTAAATCAAATAAGTTTAAATAAATTATTTCGTAATAAAAATTCCGTTTCGTTTTCGTTAAATAATTATTTAAATAATTTAATTTATTCGAAAACATTTTAGGTTGGGATTCCTAATAAACGTTTTTTTTTTTAGTTACCATTATTAAATTAATATCGTTTGATAATATTTAATTATCTCGTCGAAACGCGTTACTCGCGTACGTATTCGTAAAGATCGTCACCTTTGCGAATCCGATGCTCGTACCGTATTTCGATTTGAATTACTATTTATGAATATCATTTCAGTATATTATTCTTAATAATTATATTCGTGTGAATCGTCACCCACGCGAATACATTATTAAGTTAATATTTCTGAATCAATACTCGCGTTTAAATAATGACCGTAACCTCACATCGCGTATATAAAATTTCCATTATTTAATACATTAATATTATCATTTCCCAAACCAAAACCCACTAAACCCTAGTCACTGACACATCCATGATAGACCGAAATATGCATATATATAGGGCATATGTAAGGGTCAGTCGCAACTGCCCTAGCCACCGTCCCACCGCTATTTCGATAAACCATGACCATGGGTCCTTGACTACGTTTAGTAACCAGACTCAAACAAACTCCCAATTCCATCTCAATCCATTCTCAGACCAATAATCCATCATTATTAGTGATAAGTAACCGCGATAAACACTACGGGTCTGTTTAGTTGAATTACAACTAAACTTCCCGTGGTTTACGCGTATAATAAATTATAATCATGTATACCAGTAACAGTGATAATATCAGTAATGTCAGTCAATAATTTCATAATCATTCATAATAAATAAATCTCCAGTCGTAATAGTACAATCGTACGGATGTACGGACGTACGGACAACTGAAAGTACAGTGATGTTACAGTCTCCCCTAGTTAAAGGAATTTCGTCCCGAAATTCAACTTGGAGTGACCGTAGTAAATAATTGTGGGTATTTAAGCTTCATCTGATCTTCCCGTTCCCATGTGAATTCTGGACCCCGCTTCGATTCCCAACGTACTTTGACAATTGGAATTCTACTGCGTTTGAGCTGTTTAACCTCACGATCCATTATCTCCACTGGTTTTTCAACAAAATGCATGGTATCATCGATGCGGATGTCATCGAGTGGTACCTGAAGATCCTGATCAGCTAAGCACTTTCTTAGATTGGACACGTGAAACGTTGGGTGCACATTACTAAGTTCAGGAGGAAGTTCCAATTTGTAAGCAACCTTCCCGATCCGTTCAAGGATCTTAAAAGGGCCCACGTATCGTGGAGCAAGTTTCCCCTTCCTTCCGAATCGAACGACGCCCTTCCAAGGCGACACTTTAAGTAATACCATATCTCCCACTTCAAACTCCAAAGGTTTTCTTCTTTTATCCGCGTAGCTCTTCTGTCGACTGCGAGCAGCTAATAGATTGTCACGGATCTGGCGGATCTTGTCAGTCGTTTCTTGAATAATCTCGGGACCAGTAATCTGCGAATCGCCGACTTCGGTCCAACAAATAGGTGACCGACATTTCCTGCCATAAAGAGCTTCGAACGGCGCCATACCAATGCTCGCGTGATAACTATTGTTATACGAGAACTCAACCAATGGTAGATGGCTATCCCAGTTGCCACCGAAGTCGATGACACAAGCTCTCAACATGTCTTCCAATGTCTGAATCGTTCGCTCCGTTTGACCATCCGTTTGAGGATGATAAGCAGTGCTAAGATCCAGTCTTGTTCCAAATGCTTCATGAAGTGATTCCCAAAATCGTGCCGAGAAACGAGCATCACGGTCCGATATTATGCTTAAGGGAATACCATGCCGGCTAATAATCTCATCAATGTAGATACGAGCTAACTTCCGCACAGGGTAAGTTTCGCGTATCGGTAAGAAATGAGCCGACTTGGTCAATCTATCAACTATCACCCAAATGCTATCTTTACCGTTTGCGGTTCGTGGGAGCTTAGTAATAAAATCCATGGAGATATTCTCCCACTTCCACATCGGTATCTCTGGTTGTAATAACAATCCTGAAGGTCGCTGGTGTTCTGCCTTGACTTTAGCGCAGTTAAGGCATTTAGACACATATTCAGCAATGTCCTTCTTCATTCCAGGCCACCAGTACAAGCCTCTAAGGTCTTGATACATCTTGTCAGCACCCGGATGGATTGAATATCGAGATTTATGAGCTTCATCCATGATCATCATTCTAAGATCACCCCTGTTCGGTATCCACAACCGATTCAAATAATACACCAAACCGTCATCCTTAGTTTCCAATAAGATTTCAGCCCCGCAAGACATCTCATTCTTCAAATTATCTTGAGCTAATGAGTGTTGTTGGGCTGTGAGAACATCATTACGGAGGTTATTGTGCACTCGGACACTATGGATTTGAACTTGACTCTTGCGACTAAGCGCGTCTGCTACTACATTCGCCTTACCAGGATGGTAGCGAATTTCACAGTCATAATCATTCAACAGTTCAACCCATCTCCGTTGTCTCATATTGAGCTCTTTCTGATTTAGAATATATTGCAAACTTTTATGATCAGTAAAGACTACACACTTGGTGCCATAAAGATAATGTCTCCATATCTTCAAAGCAAACACGACTGCACCAAGTTCCAAGTCGTGCGTAGTGTAGTTCTTCTCATGAATCTTCAATTGTCTTGATGCATAAGCTACAACCTTTCCCCGTTGCATGAGAACACAACCGAGGCCTAAGTTGGATGCATCGCAGTAAACCACAAAATCATCATTTCCATCAGGCAATGTCAAGACAGGAGCATCACAAAGTTTCTGCTTCAAGGTCTGAAATGCCTCTTCTTGCTTTGGTCCCCACTCGTATGGCCTATTCTTCTGAGTCAAAGCAGTGAGAGGGACAGCAATTCTGGAGAAGTTCGATATGAACCGCCGATAGTAACCGGCGAGTCCAAGAAACGATCGAATCTCCGTCGGTGTCTTCGGCGTACTCCAATTCTTCACAGCATCAATCTTTGCAGGATCCACGTGAACACCGTATTCGTTGACTATGTGCCCCAAGAATTGAACTTCCTTAAGCCAAAATTCACATTTAGAGAATTTGGCATACAGTCGCTCCTTTCTTAAGATCTCCAAAACCAACTTAAGGTGTTTCTCGTGTTCTTCCTTAGTCTTTGAGTAGATCAAAATATCATCAATGAATACTATCACAAATTTATCTAAGTATGGCCTGCAAACACGGTTCATGAGGTCCATGAAAACCGCAGGTGCGTTGGTAAGGCCGAAAGGCATTACCAGAAATTCATAATGGCCATATCTTGTTCTGAAAGCAGTCTTGGGAATATCATCATCATGTACGCGAAGCTGATGATACCCAGACCTAAGATCGATCTTTGAAAACCATGCCGAACCTTGAAGCTGATCGAAGAGATCATCGATACGCGGCAGTGGATATCGATTCTTGATTGTAAGTTTGTTCAATTCGCGGTAATCGATACACATTCGGAATGACCCGTCCTTCTTCTTGACAAACAGGACCGGTGCACCCCATGGCGAATGGCTCGGGCGAATGAATCCTTTGTCAGTCAGCTCTTGTAGTTGACTCGCCAATTCTTGCAACTCCGAAGGCGCAAGTCTGTAGGGAGCTTTGGCGACTGGGTTCGCACCAGGTACTAAGTCGATTCGAAACTCAACTTGACGTTCTGGTGGAAGACCCGGTAAATCGTCTGGAAAAACTTCTGGAAAATCTCGTATTACCGGAACATCTGCAATTCTCTTTTCTTTCTCTTTCTTCTCCACAATGTGTGCTAAGAAGGCTATACATTTCTTCCTAAGGTACTTATGTGCTTTAGTGCAAGACATCAGCTTAAGACCTTTACTAGCAGTTTCTCCAAATATTCTCAAAGTTTCACCCGAAGGTAAAGGAATACGAATATATTTCTCATGACAAACAATCTCCGCTCTGTGGGTGGCTAACCAATCCATGCCTATGATAACATCAAAGCTACCAAGATGCATAGGTATAAGATCAATTGGGAAAACGTGATCATTTAAGTTCACAGTACATCCAATGATAATAGTGTCAATATCAATAGTGTTTCCGTCAGCCACTTCCACGTTAAACGGTTTATCTAAATATGTACGTGTTCTACCAAGCAAGCATTCGAAATCATATGAAACAAAACTCCTATCAGCACCAGAATCAAATAAGACAGATGCATAAGAGTTGTTGATCAGAAATGTACCGTTGACCACATCCTGGTTGGCTTGAGCAGCTGGAGCATTCAGTTGAAAAGCCCGGCCTCTTGCCACCCTTTGATTATTCCCGGTCAACTTTGGGCATTGATTCCTGAAGTGACCCACTTCACCACATTCATAACAGGCTCTTGCCTGTGCTTGAGGTACCTGGCGAATGGGTACAGCCGGAATAGGTTGAGTTTGAGGAGCTGGTAGTGCAAGCGGTGCTTGTTGCATCCTTTGTGCTTGCGGTGCACTCCGACAAACGTTTGCATAGTGCCCGAACTTGCCACAGTTGTTGCAAACGCGACACGGCAAGTTAGGGGCATGATGATATCTGCAAGTGTTACATTGGGGAGTGTTCCCAGTGTAGCTTCTTGCAGCAGAATTGTTTGATGATTGCTGCGCAAACTTCGCAGCAGGTACAGTTACCATGAAATTCCTATTCTTTCTCTTCTTGTTGCTGCTTTTGGACGAGCTAGCAGCTTCAGACTTGACTTCAGTTTTGACTTCCTTTGCAGCAGTCTTGGTGTCAGTCTTCTTATATCCCTTTCGAGTAAGAGTTCCATTCTTCACGTGATTGTCAGTGAGAGTTGCAGATAACCGGATTGCAGCCTCAAGTGTTTTGGGATTGCTCCCATAGACTGTATCCTGAATCTGCACCGGCAGCCCGCCGATATACTTCTCAATCGCCCTTTCCAAGGGTGTCACCAAGTGAGGTACCAGCAAGCTATACTCATGAAACTGAGTATTGTAGATGACATTCTCTCCGCTATCCTGCTTGAGTTCCCAGAACTCAGCCTCCAGTTTCCTCATCTCGCTTCTAGGACAGAATTCAGTGGTCATCAGAGTCTTGACCTCTGTCCATGTCAGTGCTAAGGCAGCATCCACTCCCCTAGTTCGCTTTTCCCCATTCCACCAAGTCAGTGCTCTCTTTTGGAAAACACTGGTGGCATAGCGAACTTTCAGATTCTCGGGACATTCGCTGTTGATGAAGGTGTTCTCCATACTCTCGAACCACTGCAGCAGACCAGTGGCTGATTCAGCACCCGTGAATTTCAGAGGATTACAGGAATTGAAGTGTTTGAATGTGCAAGTTGTCTGGTTTGCACCACCTCTGTTCTGGTTAGCATTCTGGTTAGCCTGAGTTAGTTGGCTCACCAATCCAGAAATAAGTGTGGCTAACTCTTGTATGCCGGAGTTGGCATTACTGTTGTTAGCTTCCCCATTGTTCGAGTCATCTTCGTTGTGACGGCGAGGCGGCATGTTTCTGAAGGAAATAGAAACATGTTACTACCGTTTACAACGTAAGTCATACAAACAATGTTTAAATGAGTCCATTAGACAATTAGGATTACATATAGGAACTATATTTCTCTCCTATTAGTCTTGACTCAAAAAGGCTTATAATTTCCTATTATTATTCTAAGTGTCCTAGTTGGTCATAACTAGTGTTAACTAACTATTTCCTAGGTCCTATACATTCCTCACTCTATACTAACACTGACAACCTCCCAATGCAATGCAACAAGCTTATATATAGGGCATATGCAGAGGTAGATCGCAATCTCCCCTACACCGTCCCACCACCGTTCCATTGCACCACGATTATGACCTTGCTAGTGTGTAGAGTGCGTCATGCAGTTCACCACAAATCTCACTTCGCAAACCTTATCCTTAGTAGGATAATTTTGAGTGAAGTGATCTCTAGTTCCCTTGGACTTTTAGGTTTGCCTAATGTCTAAGTTCACCTGACATGTAGGCTTGCCTATTTCTAAGCTCACCTAATGTCTAAGTTCACCTGACATTAAGTTCCCCTAATTGTCTAAGTTCACTAAAATCCATATCAATCCCAATGTCAATAATCATCAATGAGGGCTCATATCATCACAAAGTGCTCTTATTGTCACTAAGTGTTCATATCCTCCTTATAGTTTATTCTCATCAAGTGTCCATACAATCACTAAGTGTTAGTATCATCACTATGCGTTTATATTATCATCAAGTGTCTATATCATCTCCCAAGTCCATATCACATCACTAATCGCTCATTATCTTTCGTTAATCCTATGCACCCTACGTGTCCAATCCGTATGTTTTTATAAGGGAATTTATAAGTGTTTATCAAGTGTGATCATCCAAAGTGTCAATCCAAACCAACCTTAACCAACAGACCATCGACATCCATCTCACAATAATTCCTAGTAATATCCTAAGTTCCTGACACTGACAGACCCCCGATATACTACAAATGGTATATGTATAGGGCATATGTAGGGGTCAGTCGCAACTGCCCCAGCCACCGTCCCACCACCTTTGTAGTATACCACGAGTGTGTCCTTGTCTGGAGTTTATAGATCAAACAGATAATTTTTCTAAAACAGATAATTCCTAAGCAATCAGTTTCCTAAGCAAATAATTTCCCAAACGGGTAGTTCCCACATTCTTCAATACTGACATCCACCTAATGTACCGTAAATGGTATATATATAGGGCATATGTAAGGGTCAGTCGCAACTGCCCTAGCCAACGTCCCACCACCTTTACGATACACCACGTGTATGTCCTTATCGAATCATTAGGGCACACGTAAGCAAGAAATCAATAAGCAGTATATATATCAGATGTATAACAGGAGTTCAATTAACATGTAATAAACACATAAGCATGAATCCTGAATATACTAACTAGTGTATGAATTTATTCATACTAGGGTATCCTACGGTTATAGACTAGGTCAACCATTTCTAGTAACCTAATTCCCTATAACCCAGGCTCTGATACCAATCTGTAACACCCCGACCGACGGCGGAATCATCGGGATGCCACGATGGATGTGTAGATTGTTCAAAAGCTCATGGGCATCTAAATCATATCATCATATATCATTTAATCAACCACAATAATTACACAAAAATCATGTTCATCATGAATCAAATACATCAAATACACAAAAGATTTAGTTAAACTAACTAAACTCTAATCGCCAGAAAATTTAGTTAATTAACTAAGTCCAAGAATCCTATATGATGATGATGTCCAAAATAGAAGAGATCATCCTCTTCATCCTACTTGTCTCCATCACCTGAAACATGTAAGAAATCAAGTGTCAACTACAAAAGTAGTTGGTGAGTAATCATAAGTTTTTATATTTAAAAATGTTTTAGTAAAAATGAGTTTGAAAGTTTATGCTTAAAAGGGTTTTATAAAATGCTTTGTTTTAAAACGAGTATAAAACTTATGATCTTCTTGAGAAAATCCATATGAATACCTGTATGAGATAATCCAACACGCATCCATCAATTCAACAACCAAACACATACACAATCACATAACCACATAACCAAATCAATCATAGCCAATCACAAATAATCATAATCAAATATAAATAATCAATCCACAAACTAATCAACCAATCTCATCAACCATATTCTCAAATAATGTTCGTGACTATACATGATCATCTTGTAATTAACATAAGTTAAATACATGATTCATGGAATGGTCGCTAACCACGTGACAATACATGAAGCCAAAGCAAATAACCGAAGTCAAAGGCAATGCTTCACAGATGTGGAAACCATCCACGTGACAATACACGATATCAAAGCAATTAACCGAAGTTAAGAGCGATGATTCTCGGGGTTTGTGACAATACTTGTAATCTTTGTTATTGACCTAGATCAATAACAATGTTTACATGGATATAAGATAATAAGAGATAATCCCATAATAATGATAATTTCAAATGTGAATATCATATTGATAAACAGGTATTAACCTTGTGTTATCAAAATAATATTTAATTTGGTATACATGTTTCACCTCCGGGTTTTAAAACTAAAAACAGTTTAAAGAAAGGGAGGTTATGAGAACTCACCTGAAGTCCTTAGATTATATGTTCTCGTTTTATGCGCGCTCGCGTATGCAACTCAAGACCAACTCAACAATCTGAAAGTATTATACGTTTGTGTTCAAGTACTTATGTTAAATTATGGTTAAGTGATCCATGGTGTTGGGACATTAAGTAATTAGGGTTACTACAACTTATTTTATCTTTTAAGTTGCAGAATTTCAAACTATTGCAAATCTTAGTTTCACTTTTACAGTAAACTTAAAATTAGTTAACATCATTTGTAAATGATAATATATATTGTGAACACTTATATGTACACCTCTCTTAGTCATGTATCTTTAAGGATATTAACAATTTTAATATCCATATCTATTCCCATTAATACATGCATGATTGATTAATTTAAGTGCCAAACGATGATTCAATTGATCAAGACCTATCTTGAATTTAAATACAAGATGGTTAAGTTATTTACTTAAAACGTTTAAATTATGTAGCCATCTCATAATTCCATATTTTTAGTTATTATGAAAAAGGTGGTAACTCAATAATCTCATGCATGCATGTATAGTTATTCAAGTGTGTGTATAAGTATGCTCTTGCTTCCCATTAACCCCAACCTAATCAAATTGATGAAGTTTAATTCAATCATCCTCGAGAGCAGCGAACCCTCTAGCCCATCCATGTTAGGTTCGGCCCTACAAGGTTAGGGTTCGGCTCCAATGAAGAAGGGGAGGGTTCGGCCAGGTCTACAAGAGGGTTCGGTCCACTAAAGGGTTAGGGTTCGGCATCAAGACAATGATACTAGGGTTCGTCTAACTCACCTGTCAGCCCACATGGTTCGTGAGATGGCACAAGGTTCGCGGCTCAACGGACCCCACTCAGATTCGGCCAAACTAAGGGAAGGGTTCGGCCAAGTAATATGCTAGGGTTCGCTGGGCAGGGTTCGGCCCACCCAGGTTCGACTTAATAGGGTTCGGCAGCTAGGCAGAAGGTTCGTAGCTCCCTATCCTCCTCAGGGTTCGCTGCCATGCCAGAAGGAGAGTTCGGCTATGGCTGAGAAGGTTCGTTGACCTGCATAGGGTTCGGGTAGCTGCGAACCTGTCTTTCCATGGCTGCTCACCATCATCTTCATCCCGTTTCTAACTGCTACGAGCTAATCCCGGTTTCCCTTAGGTTTTTACGAGTTTGATTTAAAGTTTTACCAGTTCATACATCGAATATAACATCAGTGCGTTAAAGGTTTGTCATTCACCATAAAAACCGAACATAAACACTTAGATTTACCTCGAATTGGTGGTTAAAAGCAGGATTTCTTGATATATTCTTGTTCCTCTTGATCTCACGAACGCGTAGCCGCCAAGACCTCGTGATTTCGTTGGGTAACGAAGGAGATATCGTAGAGAGAAGTTTTAGAGAGAGAAAGTGGCGTGGGTTTTATGTTTAGAGAGAGAAGTGAAAGAGTAAAAATGAGGAGGAAGAAGGTTCTTCCTTCCTTATATCGCGTATCCTTCCCGCGTACCCGATCTCGTTTATATCGCGATAAAACATAATAAATGCTCGGTTTTCTCGTAACATAATTTGAAACCATAAATCATTTTTAAATAAATTAGTTTTGCTTAAATCAAATAAGTTTAAATAAATTATTTCGTAATAAAAATTCCGTTTCGTTTTCGTTAAATAATTATTTAAATAATTTAATTTATTCGAAAACATTTTAGGTTGGGATTCCTAATAAACGTTTTTTTTTTTAGTTACCATTATTAAATTAATATCGTTTGATAATATTTAATTATCTCGTCGAAACGCGTTACTCGCGTACGTATTCGTAAAGATCGTCACCTTTGCGAATCCGATGCTCGTACCGTATTTCGATTTGAATTACTATTTATGAATATCATTTCAGTATATTATTCTTAATAATTATATTCGTGTGAATCGTCACCCACGCGAATACATTATTAAGTTAATATTTCTGAATCAATACTCGCGTTTAAATAATGACCGTAACCTCACATCGCGTATATAAAATTTCCATTATTTAATACATTAATATTATCATTTCCCAAACCAAAACCCACTAAACCCTAGTCACTGACACATCCATGATAGACCGAAATATGCATATATATAGGGCATATGTAAGGGTCAGTCGCAACTGCCCTAGCCACCGTCCCACCGCTATTTCGATAAACCATGACCATGGGTCCTTGACTACGTTTAGTAACCAGACTCAAACAAACTCCCAATTCCATCTCAATCCATTCTCAGACCAATAATCCATCATTATTAGTGATAAGTAACTGCGATAAACACTACGGGTCTGTTTAGTTGAATTACAACTAAACTTCCCGTGGTTTACGCGTATAATAAATTATAATCATGTATACCAGTAACAGTGATAATATCAGTAATGTCAGTCAATAATTTCATAATCATTCATAATAAATAAATCTCCAGTCGTAATAGTACAATCGTACGGATGTACGGACGTACGGACAACTGAAAGTACAGTGATGTTACACCATTACTAGTCACTCTCATCATGTACATCCTTTCTCTATCAAATGACATGTTCATGTATCTGTAACTAAAAATCCACTAGTTTTAAATCAAACAAAAATTTCCCTTTTTGATGGAAAGAATTACATAGTACAAGATTGTGCAAGTTTGCGGTGTACTAATACTAAATTATTTTCATTACTATAGGTTGTTTTACAATATATATAGAGATTATAAGAAACCCTAGAAACCTACACAAGGACCTATGTGCACATACTAATAAACCCTTATAATAATATATTCCAATAGATTAATTGATTAAGTACATGAAATTGTCTATTTACAATTACGTACAAGCCTTAAATGCCTAACATTTAGAAAGAAGTTTAAGCTTCCATATGTAATATGCAGTGTTGTAAAACCCGGCCTCCTCGCCAAAACAATAATCAAATTATAGTTGATGATAATACATTGTAAGTTGCTAAGCTTTATCGACTCTTAATATTTAAATGTTTGTTTGTAATTATATACTATAATAGCATACATGAACGTACGTAAGTCCACATATGTATAAAATTTGTGAAATTAAAGTATTTCATGTTATATGAAGTTATAACACATATATATTGAAAGAAAAGACGTTTGCGTATCAGAAAACAAAAAATATACTTATGCCTATAATTTGTTTTATGCTTTTCAAGGCTCAAGCAATGTTTTGTCCCAAACATTTAGTTTATGAAACTTTATAATATGAAGAGTTTGTGAAATAAAAATAGTACACGTACAGTTAGGGCTGTCCAAAAAGCTCGAAGCTCGGATTCGGCTCGTAGCTCGTTCGGAAAAAGCTCGGCTCGAATAAACCTCGTTTGTAACCGAGCCAGCTCGTTTTATAACCGAGCCGAGTCCGAGCCAAGGCTGGCTTGGCTCGTAGCTCGCTCGTTGCTCGGCTCGTATGCTCGGCTCGTTTGCAAATAAATTAAATATTAGCTGAAACACATTGCAACATTACGAAACATTTGTAAAGAAACATATTTATGTAACAACTAATTTAAATAAAATAAGTTTTTGTTCTAAATGTGTCGGAAATTTCAACATATTTGTAACACAATCTATTTTTATCTAAGAATTTGTCGCAAATACCGAAACAATATTGACACATTAAATTTTTGAAAAAAATATCCATTTCATCTAAATTATTGTTGGAATATCCATTTCATCTAAATTATTGTTGGAAATTCGTCGGAAATTCCGACAGTTTTGTGACACATGTATTTTTAAAAATGGAAATTTTAAATGCTATAAGCATTTTGTCGAAAAAGCGTCGGAAATTCTGACACATTTTTGACATTATATTTTCAAAAGAATTACTTATTGAATCTAAGTTATCGTCAGAAAGTCGCCGGAAATTCAGACACATTTGTTACACAAAGTGTTTTAAATAAGAAAATTGTCAATGTTCCAAGCATTTGTCGAAAATGAGTCGGAAATGCCGACGCATTTGTGACGCAACGTATTTTAAATTGAAAATCGTAAATATTCCCAGTGTTTGTCGAAAACGAGTCTGAAATTTCGACACAATTAAAAAAAATATTATTTGCGTCACAAATGTGTCGTTAATATTAGATACTATCAACAATTTAATCATTAATTTCTCAAGAGAGTGCAAAGCACCAAAAGCTAGTTTTTGATAACTAGAAACCACCACGTTTCATGTTATACTTGTGTTTCCTTCCCTCAACAACAAATGCAAGCATTGTTGCATATTGCGATCTAATGATTGCTTATTGAAGCTTCGAATTTAAAGAAGGTTCACCAGTCAACAGGGCTTAATGGCCGAAGTCTCAAGCTCATCCAATTAGGGGTGTTCAAAAAATCCGAAATCCGAATCGTATCTGAAACCCGAAAAAACCGATCGGAATAAAAGATTCGGATATTCGGATAGATTCGGATTGGATATCCGTTTTCCGAATTCGGATCGGATATCGGATATCAGATATCCAAAATCCTGTTTATTCGGATCGGATATCCGAATTCAATCCGAATAACCCGAATAAACCATGTTTATTCGGGTTGTTCGGATTATTCGGATGAAAAAAATTGGTTTATTCGGGTTTTTCGGATTATTCGGATAGATTCGGATCGGATAGAAAAATTTCGAATTCTGGTCGGGTTTCGGATAAGGTCATAAAATTTTCAAAGCCGAATAACCCGAATAAACCGTTATCCCATCCGATGAACACCCCTACATCCAATCAAGCATATCAACATAAATGATCTCGTGAATGCATTGCTAAGCTTAAAATGTATATATATACAATACATGGGTTGGATTCCCTAATAAAAGATTTTTGCATATGAGGAGTAAGAAACAATAGGAGCTTGACATGTGATATGATAAAATTATAAAAACAAAAATCAAGTTTAAAAAACAAAATCTAGTACAAATAACAAAATCTAGTACAAAAACAAAACAAAAAAATACACTAAAAAAATCAAAATTCTATTACAAAAAAAAATCCAATACAAAAAAAAATAAAAATCAGTAAAAGAATAAAAATCTAGTATAAAAAAATATAAATGTAGTACAACAAATAAAAATACAGTACAAAAAATTCAAAAATGTAGTACAAAGAAATACAGAACAAAAAAAGAATCTAGAACTAGAACAAAACAATAAAAATATAGTACAAAAACAAAATGTTGTACCTAAATTGTTATGACACATGTCAAACTTATATTAATTCTTACTCTTGTTAGGCAAAACTATTTTCTTATTTGATCTTTCCCCATACAATACAATATGCAAGTCGGAGATAAGGCTAAATCAATTAGTATTGTGAAAGCTCACTTTAAAAGGGTAAAAAAATATAATAAGAAAAGATTAAATCCTTAAAGAAAACCATTTCATCTTTAATGCATGAGAAAAGGAATTTTGAAACTCAAATTGATGATTACAACATTTGTTAAGACAAATTTGGTGATAGTTTAGTCCTATCAAGATAAATATTTGTTTCAAATTGATTGCGAATTCTTGATTATGTGGTTTTGGGAAGGGCATTAGTTTTCAGAGTAGTATACTACTAACATGTTATATTTTTTTAATGACAACTTTTATTAAATATTCAAAACAAGCCAGCAAGATGCTAAAACACGTTTGGACACCTAATACATACAACCACCAGTCTACCAGTTACACAGTACTAGCATGTTATATAAGATGAATGAAGAAGACGTTAGAGAGAACGAGAGAGAAATCAAGTGATTAAATCATTTTATTCATATCAATATCATTTACATTTACAATAGAGGAATTGAAACTGACACAATTGGGCACTAATTTAAGTACAATTTATGCATTATGTATACACAAGGTCGGCTCAAGCTTTTCGAAGGCTTAACGCAAATATAAAACTTTAAGTCATTCTCGTAAATTCTTTTGCTTACGATAAAAATTTGTGGTTCACAAATTAAAAAAAAATAACATAAAAATAAGTTAATTTGCCTTTGTCGACATAAGTTTATTATATTTATGATTTAACATCAATTTAGAGTAATATATAATCTTCTATAATTTTCTAAATTAAAGATGAACTGCCTATGGTTGTTTAAATATTTCACTCGTAACAACAATAGATTTATTCCAACGTCACACAAATGTGAAACAAAATCAGAGGTCGATTACTTGGAAAAAAGAACCTAAACACACTTTCTTGTTTGAGAATATAAGAGATATTTGTTTTTTTAGACACAAAGCAACAAAACAAATCAACTAAACGACTGAAAATAAATAACGTGAATGATAAGGACCCCAAAAGTTTTAAGACCCTAAGCAATTACCTAAAATTTATTAATATGAGTCGGCTATGTGCATGCATGATATAAGATTTTATTATAATATTGATATTTTTAAGATTTTAGACATAAATGTTTTAGACTTTTTTTTCTTCACTCACCAAAAATATTTATTATGCATCCCAATGTGTACTTAAATGTGCTCAATATAAGTTTAAGTTATTCAAAATGTATAATTCTGTAACGACATAAAGAGGGCAGGATATACAACCAAACATGACCGTTGTGTGACTTGTGTAACCTATGTCTGTATACTTAATTAACTAGTCACACCTATTGGAATATGTCACATGAAAAATATATATATAATACTTGTTCAAAATTTTCTATTATAAAAGCCACCGTTTTAATATATTATAATTTAGACATTAATTCCTACGGAAGTCACCCGAAATTATATTATATTTTGCTCAAACTGTAATTTTATTTTATTATTAGTTTTAAATTATCCTAAATTATTTTATTTTCTACTTAAATATGAACCCAGTAAGTTTGAACCCTCTATCAATTAGGATAGTCACATATTAGCATACCTACAATTATCTAACTATATATACAAGACACATCCGGATGAAATGATATACGCTTTTTGGGTGTCTAAATTTTTTTTAACCGCTTAATATATCAAGCATCATTTTTTGAACGGAATTTGATCTCAACGTGTGAACAACTGATTTTCAGGCCATGTCACCAAGGTGTAGTTACCATGGCCTCCGTTGAGACCCCACCACCTCCCCAAGAGGAAACCGCACCGGAAAACCTCTGACCTCCCAAGGACCTCTATTTCGCCTTGGGAGGGATTTGAACTCGTGACCTTCCATTTGAAAAGCTAAGAGATACCGTTAGGGCAAGCCCCTTTGGCATATCAAGGACCTCTATTTCGCCTTGGGAGGGATTTGAACTCGTGACCTTCCATTTGAAAAGCTAAGGGATACCGTTAGGGCAAGCCCCTTTGGCATATCAAGCACCATTTACATATGAGCAATTTGATCTTATTGACCTGAAGGAAACCTACAATCTGAAAACATATTAACTGATTTAGTTTATGTTACTTTCTGAATTTGAAGTTTATATTAATATATAGGTCAAAAAAAAACTTACTGCATGAGTTCAATAAGCTCCGGTCGTAATAGTTATTTTTATAAGATTAAATATAACATTGGTGATCATGTAAAAAATAATAAATATTTAATAATTTTAAATAATAAAAGTGAACATTTTATGAATTATAAAATTATAATATTAAGATAAAATATAATTAAAATATCTTTTATTATTGATCGAGTTTTAATAAATTATTAGAATAATAAAACAAGTTTTATCTTTTAATTATTATTAATAATTAACATTTAATAGGAGAGAAATAAATCAAATAAAACTCCAACCTACTTCCAACTGAGTTATCCATTAAATCGATGGTTGTTGCTTTATTTACAAATTGCAACACAAAGATACTAGACTCACATAATAAGTTAAGATACCCTTTACTTTTTCTACCAAGTACGTATGGGAATCCACGGGGCTTAACGGTTTTGAAGATCCTAAGCAAACTAAAAAGAATTAAGACTTTATCTTTAGGTTATGTTATAAACTATAAACTCTTCTTCACTACCAAGGCTTGAGACTTGTAATAAGAAACTAAAAAGTTCATTAAGATTTGTAGTAATGGTGATTGCTACAAAGTTTAGTAATGATCCCTTTAGTAATTTATTAAAAGTTTCTTGTTTAAGCTTTTTTTTGCTTTTTTTTTCTTTTGATGACCGGGGAACCTACTTGCGTGGTAAACCCGGGGCCCCCCAATACCCGACTAACCAAGAGGAACGGGTAAACCGCAGGCGCAAGCACCCAGGTCGGTGGCCTTGTGGAGAAATTGTCACCTCCATGACCTCAAAGTTGAGGCCTCAACACTCTTACCACTCATACTTTTGGTTTCTGTTTGACAACTAATTTAATATTTTTAACTTTTAAGCCTTAAGCCCTATGATTTAATTATTTAACACACACATACACTTTACACTTAGCTACTTGTTACCATAGATAGTATATCACAATGTTTAACACCTAACAACCTAAGCCTTAGTGCCCTATCTAGGATTATGTATCCGTTACTGATTTCCCAATCCCTCATCAGTATTTGATAACATTAGCCATTGATTGCGAAGTATCGGGTGATTTTTCAGTCCTAAAAACACTAGTTTTGGTTTGGTGCAACAATTGTCAAAACTCAATTATGGATTTCCCTTCCTAAACTGATCTCACGTTCGAACCGTACCCTCTTCGGTTTGAATTCAAAGTGGAATCAAGTGCCATTACAAATTGAAATTTGAGTAAGTTACTGATTATGTCTTTTAAAAATATAACAATTTACTGGTTTTGACTTTTAAATTCAAAAATTACTAGGTATGTCCCTATTATAACTTTCACGCACTGTTTACGTCCTTTGTCATTAACACTGGTAATTACTTCCGTTAAAAGGGGCATGCCCCATCCACGTCATGGGTAAATTAGTCAATTCATCCCCCCTTCTCCTCCATTCTCCTCACATCAGAAAATTAGCCCTCAACACAAATCAATCAAACTTGCAAGACCCTGTACTCAAATCAAAATCCCAAACCATTACGATCAAAACTCCATCACGATCAAAATCCTTTCTTGTTCGTCGATTCATCTTCATCTCACATCCTATTGTTCAGAAGCTTGATATGTATTTGGAAAGGTTGTGTTGTTTCTTGGAAGCTATTTGTTTGCCAAAAGCTCTCGGAACTATCAATTTTTTTGGAAGCTTTAATGCATCTTTTGAAAGATTGTTCACTTCTTAAAGGGTATAAAAGTTTTCAAGAACAATTGAACTTTATTTGGAAGATCTTTTCATTGTCTTTATCATCAGCATCAATATATTTTGATAAGCATGAGTCTTTATAGTATCTATAACTTTTGAAATCGTTTTGGTTACTTGGTTTGGTTTGTATTATTATTTTCTTTTCACATAAAATCTATCAAATGATAACTTAATATGTTGTAAAAATAATAAAATTTGTGATTACTCTTCCTAACAAGCTAGCAGCATAGTTCAATCATGTGCTCTGGCAATGAAAATTTGACTCGTTACTATCATTCTCATCCACAAGGTGAACACCCCTATAACATATTAAAGCCAATGATCAAATGATAACAACTAGAAAGGACAACAATTTTTGCAATTCAAATGTTGGCATTCAAAAATAGTGCTCCATAGTCCAACCTAGTGTGTAATAAAAAAAACATGGGCCAAAGTTTATGCTACTTTATGTCAAATAACATCAAGGATGTGAACCTTTTTTACCAAAATATTTGTAAAATCCATGCCATGAACTTTAGAAAGAATCTTCGATTAGTTACTTGAGTTAACAAATAATGTTCATACCATGTTTTCAAGAAATATAAAAATTCTGATTTTTTTAGTAAACATGTGATGTGAAAATTACATACAACTCTCTATTACTTCAATCTTAAAATAAAAAAAATGAATAAATGGTTGTTTTAGTTCTTAAGCAATATTAGTTCTTAATTAACTAATTAATCACTCCTCTATGCATGCATGTTGCATGCATACATAAAGGGTGTGTATTCTTTGTTAAGATTGTCTAAAAAGTATATATTTAAAATTGTAAATAAATATAATGTGTGTGTCATACATATAGATAAATCCGTGTGTATGTGCATTCGTATGCATGTATGATTATTTCTAAACTTATAAAATTTAACTTAACCAAGGGTTTATAGCCTAATGGTTACCCCATTGAATTTTCTAATAAAAGTTTTGAGTTTGAATCTGTGCTCAGCCATATTTGATAAGGTAAGGTCAAAGGGTTTACCAAGTTGTATGATTTCTCCTGGGGTACCGTGGACTCGGGCATACACCCCCCAGAGCATCAAATTCGAGAGAACAATTGAAATATCGTCTTGGTATTTGTTTAAAAAAAAAAAAATATTTATAATAGTGCTATTATTAATTAATATTATTTTAGTTTAAAAAAATAATAAATAAAATTATAATAATAGTACAATATTTATAAATAATCTACACACATGTGTGTATATACAACTCACTACCACAAAAAATTGGCAAAAATTACCCAAAACTTAGGTCGTAAATAGTCGCAAAATTAGCGATTGTATAGCAGCCAAAGTTAAAGTTGTTGCAAAATTAGCTACTGTTTGTCAAACACTAAAATCACTCACAAAATAGCACAAAAGAGCATTCTTGACCGTTTGTGATCGTTTTAACGGTCACAAACGTATTTTTTTGTGTAATTGTGTCATGTGTTGGATATATAACTTACATGATATATTCCATTAACATGTGTAGGTAAAAAAACTGAGAACACATCACTTTGATAGTTTTTTATATATAATTATACTAGCATATAAACCCGTATATTACACGGGTTGAATAGCTAAAAAAATACCAAAGTCTTAAATTTATACTTAGTTGTTACAATTTGAATAAATTAAATGCTAAATCGATTAAACTGAAATTGAATTTTATATTACAAATATATGAAAATATCTTTGTATACAACATTTAACGTAGAGTTTGTAAGATTATTCTCTTTATCAACTAATAACATCAAACAATCTCTATTATTGACTCGAAATGTATAATCGAGAAATAGGATTAGTTTTGACGAGATTGAATGATTTAATATAGTATTTGATAAATATGTTAACTAAACTAATAATAACGGTGAAGAAAATTAAATTTATTCCCTGTGAAGTTGTTATAAAAATAAGGATGTTAAAATTAAAAATGGATTTTAAAATTGAGACAAAGGCTTAAAAAATTAATGAATTAATTTTTTAAATTTTTGTGGGAAAATCAAAAAAAAAATGAACCCCACATATTTAATGAACCGTATTAATAACACAGAGCAATAGTCGTTGATATTAACAAATGTAATTTATATTTATTAAAATAATTTCTATATTTTGTTGTGATTTATATAAAAAAATTAAAATGTTTATGCAGAAGTAATATGTAATAGAAATTAAATAATTTACCAAATATGTTAAATTAAAGATGGAAGCGGTCGATGAAACAATATATACGGTTTTTTGGTATTCAAATTGGATGGAATGGGAAAAATACTAGTTGTGTATTTCAAGTAAAGTGAGATCCATATTTAAGAAATTAATTTGGGTCAAGTATTAGGCGGGAAATTAAAAATTTTAGGGGTTTAAGATACCAAATGTATCCTACTTATACTTTTTTATTAGTTTAGAAAGAAAAGATAAAAAAAATATATAATCTATTCTAAGAAGGTTGAAGATATTTATGAACTTTAGGACAACCTTACCGTTAGTCCATTAGGACCAATCCTCACAGCAACCGAATGTTGTATCTTTTAAATATATTACGTGGCGACATATTGCCCACATCTCGACTTCTTATAACTAGTTACTAGTAACTACTCCCCTGCACTTTTGCATTTTAAAAAATGATTTATGTACATCCATTCTAGAATTGTCACTATTATAAATCTAAATCTCAATCTTCTAATTATAATAAACAAATAAATAAAGCGACACTTAATAATGTATTAAATATCTTTAATATGTGTCATGTTCTAATCATATATACATATATACATATATATATATATATATATAGGGGAATGATCAAATGTTAACCCTTCCTTACACTTACTTACAATCCCTATCTGATGTAAGTAAATGTAAGTAAGTGTAAGTAACTTACACTTACTATAACTTCTAAACGGTGATGAATTAGCAAAAACACAAAAAAGAAACCCCCTATTTATGTATAATAAAAACCATGAAAAAAAACAAAGATTCGGGCAAAAAACGTCAGGGTTAAGCGGTTAATGCTATTAGGAAGGGTTAACAATGTAACCATCTCCTATAGATATATATATAAATATGATAATTTTGACTCAAAGCAAAATAAACGAGTTAGTTTAAGTGAACAATATTGTATATTAGGATGAGAATGGTAACATCATAACAAATAATGAGTTGAGATTAGTAACATCATAACAAACACCGTTGAGGTGGGTAACACATTAACATAATGAGGGTAGAGATGAGTAACTTAAATAATAAAATAGATTCAAACGGATAACAATTATTAATAATATATTTAATAATAAAGTTATTTAAAATTATGCAAATTATAAACTATATTTTAATTACAACTCATTTTAACTTGAATTAAATTTATGTTTTTAAAAATAACTCATTTAAACATAAACTTATTTTACTTAAAACTCATCATAACTTGCACTCATACTCATCATAACTCGTTCTAACCCGAATTGACCTGCCCATTTTGATAGGCTTGCATATATATTTTTTCTAATTTTTTTTTGTATTAAATAATTAATTTAACCATCAACAACTAATAAATGATATTAGTTATACATTTTTACAATAAAAAATATTTTTTATTTAATTAAAAATCAAAATTTTTTTTTCCTAAAAACAGATTTTAAAAATAAAAATTCCTTAAAAAGTTTCTTGAAAAAACTAAGAACGTAATTTTTAAACAATTAGATTTTTATACAAAAAATTGAGTTTTTTAAAACCATTTTTTTAACCAAAATGTTATAAAATTCTTTAAAAAGTAAAAAAAAAATGTTATAATTGTTTTGCTATTCAAAATACCTCTTTATATGTAATTTTAATCATAATTTATCTCAAAAAATCGTTTTACGAATCTTATATTTATATTAGCAACTATTTAATATTTATCATATTTTTAGAGCATAGTTTTTATTTATTTATTTATTTTATATCGAAGAGTAGCTCTAATCCAATTTAAAAATTATTTTCTTTTGTAATTACAAATAGCTGATTTTAACTTTTAATATAAACAGATTTTATTTGTTTATGTGACGTAAAATTAGAAATTAGAATTTTTTGCTTTTAAAACCGAGTTATCTTTAACGAGACATTTTCCTGGATTTGTAGTATGAACAACCAATTAAAAATAAATAAAATATGCTCTAATAGACTTTAATGTATGGACAAAGAACAAACATGTTGTGAACTGTGCCATTGTGCACATGATACGACACAGGTATAGCTAAGTGGATGCTCGTGTCTCTCGATTGTTTAAAAGCTTTAATTAATAAATAAACATTTAGATTAAAAACAATTATCCAATTGAACATCAAAACAACAACGATCGATATCCAGAATATCTCATTTGTAACATGACTATTTTAATGTCTTAGAAGAATAAGATGAAAACAAATCTTACGTATATCCTCGAGCAAAAAGAGGCTTTTTTCAGAAAGAGTCTCGTCTCATAAACAAACAAACTAAAATATATATATAATTAATACATAAAAAGATACCGTTATTATACATGCGTCTAACTTATGTCCTAAAAATCCTAAATCTTATTCTTACGTTTTGTTGAACTTTTATCTTGAACCATGTTTATTCTAGTATAATTTAATTTGTTACGTTTTCATTTGTAATATGACTATTTTAAGGTCAGAGAAGAATAAGATGAAAAAAATTCTTACATCTATTCTTGAGGAAAGAGGGCTTGTTTTCTAGAAAAAGCCCCAATTCATAAATAAACAAACTAATAAAAACACAATTAATCCCTATAAATATAGTTATTATACATGTATCTTATGTCCTAAAAATCTTTAATCATGTTAAGTTTTCTTGAATTTTAATCTTAAACCATGTTCGGCATAATTAACAAGTGTACAAGTGGTCAATATAAATTATCTCCTGATTCTTTTTTGTACTTTCTTTGTTTAGACTTATAATCAGGTTACATGCATTACTCACCTCATCTGTCACGGGACCTTAATCAGAAGATATTTAATAAATATTAAATAAAAATTAATGCCACAAAACTACCATTGTACGTTTTTCTCTGTGTCTTTTTATTTATTTATTAAATTATTAAAAAAAAAAAAAGAATTCCTACTATATATATCTAACCCCTACCCATCTCAAAATTTCCAAACGATACACTATATTCCCTCTATACATAAACTCATTGTAGTTTTCTATTTTGATATAACTATCATTTGATCTTGTCCGTATATATGGGTAGTCTGGTACATAACAACGAAATATGTCCAGAGCCTGACGAAGAAGGAAAATGGGGAACCGAAATGGTCGATTCCGAGTCGCTAGTGACGAAGAAAAGAACTGGAGCCTATTTGACATGGGACGAGCTTCGAGTCTCCGTTTCGAGCTTTAACGGAAAAGATGCATGTAAAACGATACTGTCTGGTGCAACCGGTTATGCTAAACCAGGAGAGATTGTGGCCATTATGGGTCCTTCTGGTTGTGGCAAATCTACGCTACTTGATTCTTTGGCTGGTATGTTTTTAGGCAAAAACTTGTTTTTAACGTATGCAAAGTTGTATACTTTGGATCTTGACAAAAAGTTTATTGAACAGATGAAGCATTTATTACTTCATACTTGTCTATATATGCATATTGTATCTATTTTTTATTTTGATAATCTTGTGACACATCTGGTTTTATTTATAGATCTTTGTTGTTTACAAACGCAGGGCGGTTGGCTTCAAACGTTAGGAACAGTGGACGAATTCTGATTAACGGAAGGAAACTAAGACTAACATATGGTACTATGGTACGTGTACAATTATCTAGTCAGTAACATAATTGTACTTTTATTCGAAACTATGTACAGTTGTACACAAGGTTGTATTCATGTTCTTGCGATTCAAGGTAGCTTTTGCATGTTTATAACAAGAACACATACCGAGTCTAATATCATTTTGTGGGATCTGGTGGGAGAAATGAAGACATACATTACCCCTACTCTAATGTGGTAGAGAGGTTGATTCTTGAGAGACCCCTGGCTCAAAAAATTTTAAAAAATGTTTATACGAGAATCCTGAATAACTCAGTCATATGTCACTAGTGGTGGAACTAGAAATTTTTTTCTTGAGGGGCGAAATTTTTTATGATATTTGTGGATCGCTATATAATAATTTTTTTCTCTTTTGTTCGTATCAATTTAGGTTGAGTTTGGTCGGATGATTATGTTAAAAAAAATCAAATTAAATTCATATATAAAAACATAATAAAAATACAATATATCTAAAGTTGTTCTTATATTAAGCAAAATAAGTTGGTTGGGTTGTTTTAGGTAATGAGCCAAAACGGGTACGGGTCGGGATGGGTGAAGGTTAGGATGTGTTTTAAGCAAAATAAATTTGGTTTAAATGAGTCATTTAAAAACATCAATTTTATTTAAGTTATAATGAATTGTAACCAAACAGATAGTTTAATTGAATAATTTTTAGTGATTTTTCTCATAAAATATATTATTGATCATTTTTATCAGTTTAAATCCATTATATTCACAGAATTTTTATGTTATTCATCTTCACCCATATTGTGTTAAGGTGTTATCCATTTCAACTCATTTTATGCTATAATGTTACTCATGATTTTAACTCAAAATACAATAATTGTTTACTCAATCTATGCATTTATCGTAGTTATATGAGTTAAAATTGTCTGGCCTAGTTGTTATCTACTGAGTTTTATTTTTTAACAAAAAAACATATATGAAGACTTTTCTAAGTAACTTTTTCTCCAAAAAAAACATGTATAACTATTACTCAAATTATCATTAGAAGTCCAATTATGCAAATTTAAGGGGGGCGATTGTAAAATATTAAGAGAGTCGGTTATGATTTTAACATATATATACTACTGGAAAAAGAAAATTCGAGGAGGGCGGCTACCCCCACAACATAGAGTGGGTACGCCATTGTATGTCATAATCTAGTTGTTTCTTTTCATTTTCAATATTATTACGTACTTAAAATTCAAAATATTGTTTTATAATTCTAAATCTTCATTACTAAGTTACTAACTATTTAGTTTTTCTTTAATTTAATACACGGGTTTCTAACGTGGTATAATACATAGGCTTATATGGGTCAAGAACAAGTTTTAACGTGGACTTTAACGGTTAAAGAAACCGTATACTACTCAGCGGAACTGCAACTGCCTAAGTGTATGCCAAGATCCCAAAAGAGGGAGAGAGCAGACACAATTATAAGGGACATGGGGCTGCAAGACTCTATGAACACAAGAATAGGAGGTTGGGGTATCAAAGGACTTAGTGGAGGCCAAAAAAGGCGTTTGAGTATCTGTTTAGAGCTCTTAACACACCCTAAACTTCTGTTGCTTGATGAGCCGACAAGCGGTCTCGACAGTGCAACGTCTTACTATGTCATGAACCAGATCGTTAAGCTCACTCGACAGTACGAGATGACGGTTTTAGCAGCTATTCATCAACCTAATAGCCATGTTTTTGGGCTTTTTAACAATCTATGCCTTCTCTCTTTGGGGAAGACAATATATTTTGGTCCTACTTATGAAGCAAATCAGGTAATCTTGAATTCTTCATTTTTAAATTTTGAAACAAACAAACAAACTCACCCAGTACATTCTCATTTTTCAGTAGGGTTTGGGAGGGGAAAGATACAGACAAACCTTACCCTTATCCCAGTTGGGATAGTGAGACTGCTCCGAAGAAGTTCTCAACTCAAAGTTATTGTTTGAATTTAATCATCCCAACACTTTTAACATAATTTTCACAAAATAAATAGAATAACGTTAAAAGTAGTACAATTTTCTTTTACCCTTTGAGTGTTCACACATGTATACATTATATTCATCCACCGTAAATGGGCCCTTTATTTTAAAATTAGAAGGATCACCAAATATTGTTGGTAATAACTTGTGATGTTATAATCAGTTTTTTGCAGTAAATGGATTTCCTTGTCCAGATCAACTAAGTCCTGCAGATCACTTTCTCATAACTATCAACACAGACTTTGATGAGGTTGGTCATAATTTGTTCAATCATTCAAATGTAATAAACACAATTATTTTATATTTAAGTGGGCTGTGCTCCTCTCAACTCACCAAGTTCGCATGTTGACCGTTTAAACCATTTATTTTTTTATTTTGTTATTTTTAAATATGTTTTATGTTATAAATTAACTTGGATGTGTATAGGGGTGTTCATCTGGTCGTAAAATGATTTATTAGGGTTGTTCGGATATGAAAATTTTAATACCTTATCTAAAACCCGACCTGATCTGAATTCGAAAATTTTCAATTCGATCCGAATCTATCCGAAAAACCGACCTGATCCGAATTCGGAAATTTTCAATCCGATCCGAATCTATCCGAAAAACCTGAATAAATTTATTTTTTCATCCGAATAATCCGAACAACCCGAAAAAACATGGTTTATTCAGGTTATTCGTATTGAATTCGGATATCCAATCCGAATAAACAAGATTTTGTATATCTGATAACCGATCCGAATTCGGAAAACGGATATCCGATCCGAATCTATCCGAATATCTGAATCTTTAATTCGGATAGGTTTTTTCGGGTTTCAGATACAGTTTGGATTTTGGATTTTTTAAACACCCCTGGATGTGTATTTTATCTAGAATTTTTGAACTAAAAAAGAAATTATCATAAGACTTTATAATTAAAATTTTCATAGCCTTATATATATATATATATGTAGGTTCAGATACAAAATGATATTTTTGTAAAAAGTGTAAAAAACAAAGTGCTATCATAAATAACAATGTGCTATTATTGACAAGGAACTGTTAAATATTATAATAGCACTGTGTTAATATTATAATAGCACTTTGTTATTTATAATAGCACTTTGCTTTTGATACTTTTTACAAAACTATTACTTTGTACAATAACCTTACTCTATATATATATATATATGTTTGTATTTTTTTATAAAATCATAATATTAAAGTATTAATATCCTAAAATAATAAAAAATATTTCTAAGTCAAAAATGTCGTATTCATGTCAACATGCTGAAATGATTTTCGGATTTGGTTTATGCTAAAATGCTACGTTTATGTGACCCGTCAACCTGCTTACATGACCGTTTAATGCCCCTACTCATACAATAGGGTCTATAAAAACAAATAAACAAATTTATACATTATATTTTCACTTTTCAGTAGGTCTGGGGAAGGATGGACACAAACCTTACTCATATCCAAGTTAGGATAGAGAGTCTGCTCCGAAAGAGTCTCCGGCTCATAGTTATCGCTTGAAGTTAATCATCCCAACACTTTTAACATTATTTTCATATAATAAGTAAAATAACATTAAAATCAGTGCAATTTTACTTTGACTCTTTGATGACCCACACATTTATACATTAATAGGTTAGTACCCCGTGTATTACACGGGTTGATTATCAATGAAAATAATTATATTATTTTTTAAACTCTAATTTTTTTAAATGTTTGTTTCCTTAAATATTTTTTTAAATATTGTTTTTGAAAATTGTATATTATATAATAAGGTTATCTAAAATGTGCTTTTTTAATATTTATACATTTTTAATGTATTAAAAATTAATTTTCTTAAGTTAAAAAATTTATAAAAAGTATATATATTTAATATTATTATTTAATATGAGATGTATTTAATATGAGAGATAGGCGAGAAGTCAAAGTTGAGGTGTTATAAGAAAGCGTCATGTGTCCTTTAAAACCTTTATTTATTATAATAGATAGATATGTGTGCACCGCAAATGCGGCGTCTAATGCATTAAGGTATATAAAGGGTCAAATGAGGGGAAACCTATCACATGAAATAAAAAGATTGTTTCGAGAGAAACCCCGACTCAATGATTAGTGATTACTAACAGCGAACGGCATATGCTCTTGATGAATCATGTTTCGAATAAAAGATCAAAGTTTTTTTAAATATTAAATTATCTGGTTGTTTAAAGGGTAGTTAATTGTCATAAAATTCAAAATATTAACCATTATGAACTTTTTGCATCTTAATCCTGTTTCTCCAACTAACAGATTTTTTTTCCCTTTTAGGACAATGTTAGTGGAAAGTTAGCAGTTGATAAAGTAATTAATGTACTCTCTGAATCATACAAGTCATCTGAGATATATATGGATGTCAAAAGTGAAATAGCTGCAATATGTGGATCATTCGTAAAGATCATTTACACAATGCCTGAGAAAAGAGGAAGCTTGAAAGCTAGTTCTTTTACACAGTGCCTGGTGCTTTCAAAAAGATCATTCGTAAACATGTATCGCGATATTGGATACTATTGGTTACGCCTTGGTATATACATTGCTTTGAGTTTCGCCTTAGGAACAGTTTTCTACAGTATTGGCTTCGGATTTGAATCGCTAAACGTAAGTTATACATTGAATGTGTAACAATCAAAAGTGCAGATCTTTTGAACTAAGTTTTTGTAAAAAAATAAACACTTCTTTTGTTAAGAAAAGTAGTGTCCACTACAAGAGAAACATTTGCTAGAAAATAGATATATAGCCCAAAAAAACAAGTGGTTGGTCCCAGATTACTGTAATATAAAATAATTGAAACTTGTGACCCTGCTAGGCGACTTTCCTTAGAGGCCACCGACCTGGTTGCTTGTGGTCGCGATTTACCTGTTCCTTCCGGTTAGTCGGGTATTGGGGGAGGACACTTTATTATTAAAAAATAGTATTGCAGTAGCATTGCAGATGGTTATAGAAAACCAATTTTAATTTGGTAAAATTTGTGCAAGAAAAGTTATTTACTTATAGTGTTACAAATAATCCATAGATGAATATCAAGTAATGTTTGTTATGGTTCACAATGACAGGCTAGGATTTCAATGCTCATGTTTGTCTCTTCATTCCTTACTATATTAGCCATTGGTGGTTTCCCCTCATTCATGGAGGAAATGAAGGTTTGTTAATGCATTTCATATGTTCTTGAATAAATAGAACTGTGCTTCAACAGATTTTTTTTTTAACAAGCATGTTACTAACATTTGTGTAGGTCTTCCAATGGGAAAGATTAAATGGGCATTATGGGGTTGGATCATATGTCATCAGCCATGCCATATCCTCAACACCCTACCTTCTTCTCATATCTTTAATCCCAGGAGTAATAGCTTACTATCTTGCAGGACTTCAGAGACATTGTGACCAATTCATCTATTTTGCATTAGTGCTCTTCGCATCAATGTTACTCGTTGAATGCCTTATGATGATCGTAGCTACCATCGTGCCAAATTTGCTCATGGGAATTATATCAAGTGCTGGAATTCAAGGCTTGATGATACTAAGTGCTGGATTTTTTCGGTTGCCTGATGATCTAGCTCAAGTGTTTTGGAAGTACCCTATGTACTATGTTTCATTCCATAGGTATGCATTAGAAGGATTGTATAAAAATGAGTTTGAAGGTCTTAAGTTCCCTGGGTACTTGGGAGGTCCTCCTACCATTAATGGTGACATGATATTGAAGGATTTATTGGAACTGGATATGGGATACTCTAAGTGGATTGATCTTGGAGTTTTATTTGGTATGGTGTTTGTCTATAGGGTATTACTCTTTTGTATTATAAAGACAACTGAGAGGGTGAAGCCTATTATTAGAGCTTTCTTGTTAAAGTTTGACAGAAAATAGAATTCATAATATGAATATTTTTCTTTATACATGAAGGTATCTTGTAACTTGAAAGTCAAAAATATGTCTATTTATGTTCTTGTCTCCATCATTACCACCTTCCAACCGAGATGTATACACACACATACACACACATATATACCTCTGTAAAAAGGTTGCGGCATAGGACCTACCCGATTTGTGAAGATTAAGCAGAACATGAACAGAGAAAGTCTTGAAGATGGGTGCAGATGTTGAAGAACACAGCCAAAAACTAATATGAGATGTAATGTAACGACTAACAATGTAAAGATATAAGATTCATTAGTCAACAAGATTACATTACCTACCCCTCACATGCTCTCAAACTCCATGGATAAAGAATCCATGGAGTTCATGGGGGAGAGTTTTCTCAAGATTACATTTAAGCACACACTCACCACTCTCTTGTCTGGTTATTATTCTACAAATGAGAATAATCTCTATTTATAGTGTCACATGATCTAGAACCCTAAAACATCAAAATGATAATAGATAATAAATATTAAAATACGCTCTATCATTTGTTGTGGTCTTCGGGTACTTGAGTCATAAAGTGTCCTCGTAATCTTGAGTCTTTAGTGGCTCGTGCGGTGACTCGTTGCTCCCTAATCAACAAATACATAATACTTCTTGTTTACATTCCATCTATCCAAATTAACTGTTGGTCTTGACTTTTCTAGACCCAACAGTCTCCCCCTATTTGGTTAGATGAATGTAAGCCAATAAAGAAGTGTGATGAAACAAATATGAATAATAAGAATGAACTTGAGTAGATGCAATTCATATTTCTTTCACCGCAACAAATTGTGAAACTATCTTTATTCCACTTATCAAACCTAAAACAATCTTCTTGAAGTTCCATGTCTTTCATTTATCTTCTCCCCTCTAATCAAGCTGATGTGTTCAAAGTAGTTTAATTAAAACTAATAAAAATCAAAACTAACCTAGACACTAAGTAATATTCTAGACTCTCTAAACTAAACTACTAACAGACAAGTGAACCTATCGAGAAGTAGTGCAGAAAAGCAAGTCCGGATATCGAACCCACAGACTCCTATAAAAGTGCAAAATGAACTCAAGGACTTATCTATACAAAAGACTTAATTTTAATTAATTGATTTAAAGGGGGGTTTTGTAAATAACTAATCAATTTGAAATTGATAAAATTCTGAAAACCGATTTAAGACTCAAATGAGAAAGTGCAACTAAAAACTCACTAATGATGAAAAGACTACCTAGGGTTTACTTTATACATGTCTAATGTGTTTAGATTGATTATGGAACTTGTTGTGGAACCGGGATCTTTGAATATTAGCTCATTAACAGATTAGAGATTCTTTAACCCTTTTTAAAGATTTCAACTAAAATGCCTACAAGTATCTTAAACACCGGTTTAGATTAATTACTCTCACAAGTTAACCAACCCATCAATGGTTCATCCTAAAAACCATCTACCTCACGGAAACGATAGTTTCAATACATCAAATGCAAGGGATAATAAGGAAATTCATCTTAGATTTAGCGTACAAGACTATGTTTAATTAACCTAATCTTAGTCTTTTCACAAAGACTTTAACTAGTTTTCAAACACGCAAGACACACTAACAAACCCTCACCTCACGGCTATTGAATTTAGTTAAACATTCAATTCATTTATGATCTAATTATTGTTTCTATGAATTACTACGTCTAGTAACACAGCCACAAATCATAAACACCAAGTAAATGACCTAGCACATGCTCATTACATGAAAGACATTCGCCAAAGCATATGAGGAAACAATAACTCAATCATAAACATCATAAACATTCACACACATCCAAGAATCCAAACCAAATCATTAAACCATTAAAAATCCAAAATTGTTCCACAATCAATCGTTACCAACATCAAACATGCATATTCGTAAAACCCTAGGTGGTCTAGAACGTTTAGCCACTAATCATACTCAATAAACAGTGATAAGTAATGTCAAAACACATATCAAACATCAGTCAAAAGAGAATAACAAGAAGGGAAGAAGAACCGATCACGTTACACCCTTCGGATCACTCGTCTAGGGCTTCCCGATGGTCCAAATCGACTCCAATCTTGTATCCTTGCTTCTAGTCGCCTCCCATGTTGTCTCTGATCATCCAAAATCAAATATCCTTAGCCTCCAGCCGTTTCAAAACCTTAAACTCGAAATTCAGGAATTTTAACCCTGTCGCGCTACGCGACAGCCCCCACTACCCGACAAATTAGTCGGGTCAACCCGCAATCATTAAACAAGGGTATTTCATACTTTTCCACCTGTCGCGCTACGCGACAGGGTTCCTTGAGACTGTCGCGATACGCGACAACACCTAAATTCCAGAAATTGTCTTCCTTTGTTGTTGTGTCTGTTCTCGTCCACCCGGGAGCTCGTTTTCTTGATCTTGTGTGCCTAAATAACATGTTTATTACCTGCAAGCAACAGTTTGTTGAAATGTGAAGAACCAACATCAATAGACTCTAAAATTGAATAAAACTGAACAAAAATCAATTAAAAACAAATAGAAAAACAGATGTGTTTTGCAACACATCACATCCCCACACTTATCTCTTTTTCGTCCCTGAAAAAGACTTATGCAAAAATCTGGGATCATAGCTGGGTAAAATGGTTTCTACACAATTAACATAGTTAATTTAAAGTTTACTGCTTTGGAGAAGATTGTAAGTATTTTTGTCCTGTTAAACTCATACTGACTATTCCTATCCCTTAATCATGGTCCATTAAGTTCATGTTCTACATTTCATTTCATTAGACCCACACTTAGGAAACCTAAATTTAAATCAAACCTGGATTCTAGCTTTCAAGTCATCCTTACATATAAACAAACAAGAAATTTCTCAAATCAGATTTTTACAATTGAAATAGATGGAAGCGTGAGCATTTTTCTTTTATTTTTCAATCCATTGAATTCAACTTAGTGGTGTTTCAACCAGGCTGCAACCCGGCGTGTGACACATAAGTCTTTAATTCAACTTCTTTTTTTTTTATTTTTCTTTTTACTCAGCTTATTTGGTGAAATGGAGGCGCCATAAGACTTGGATTTATTCTCATAAAAAGAGTACTTATGTGCCAAACAAAAATCAGATTTTTCAAAACTCTCATCCGTTATTATGCAGAGATTCATTTATGACTAGAAAACAGTTTCATTAATTCCAAATTCCCAAAGATGTTTCCCATGAAATTCATGCATTTAAGTGAAATTATACCAATCCTACAGGACAAATATAATCAGTTGAGCCTACCTACACATCCCATGACCAAAGCATAGACCCAAACCAACTAGTTAACCATGCATGAACTCATAAAAACCAACCTTTCTTTCATTTCCCATCATACTTTTTGCAACCAACTTTAAACAAGGAACAAAAAGAATTAAGCTAAAGATGTAAATTTAAAACAAAAATTTTGACTCAAAAACTACTAATAAAGCAAAATTAAACTAAAAACAAAATTAACTAACCAAAATTTCCCATCCCCACACTTAAATTATACATTGTCCCCAATGTAGAGCAAAAGGAAACCCAAAAGAAGTTAAAAAGAAAAAGAATGTGAAAAATGAAAATGACTTAGCTGGTTAAGAAGAAGACTGTCATGTGCCAGTCTTTCCACATAAGCTCCTCACTTCTACAAATTTCTCCACAAGCCATAAACAACCATATGAAACAAGCACAACAAAGATGTAACATCCCAAATTTTTCTAAGATACAAGTTATTTGAATTCTACGTACGTGTAACGGATAAGTAACTTGTGGGAAAATAGACGAAAAATAACCAAGATGGGGCTTAGAAATCGTGTACTCGAAATAATGAAGATTTCGAATACATCACATTTCGAGTACACTACATTTTCGTGTACAGGGGTTTTCGAATACAGGGACCTTGTTTATAAATAGTCGTGCCTTGGGAAATGTGCGAACCTTTGGCTGGAAGCTCATCTGCCCTCGAGTACACGAAGTTTAAGTCCAAGAATTTCAAGAATCAAACTTTGATCGACCAAACGAAGTAGGAAACGCACGGGATTTTACCAGGAGGATCAGCTACCTTCAAGTAAGTGATTCATGTATAGAAAGCTGGATTTTTATACAAAAGTTAGGATGGTTAAACAAAGGGTGAACTTATGCATAAAGCTCACACCTTTATGCATAAAGTTCATAACTTTGAGGTTCCAATACGTTGGTAACAACCAAAGGAACCTAGAACTAGCTCCCCAAAGTCTTAGATGAATTTCTGAAATGTTGAATGACGAAATGATGAGTACACGAAATCATGTACAGAGGGTACTCGAAATCATGCATGTATTTCGAGTACAATGTTATTTCGAGTACAGGGGCTATTTCGAAAACAATGGTTATTTCGTGTACATGGAATTTCGTGTACATGGCATTTCGTGAACAAGGGATGTTTCGAGTACATGGCATTTCGTGAACGAGAGATGTTTCGAGTACATGGCATTTCGTGAACGAGAGATGTTTCGAGTACATGGCAATTCGTGTATGTGGGAACTTAATGAATTTCAAGGGTTTCGAACACTTAGCTAAATTTCGAAAACTTGGATTCAATAAGGGGGACTAGTAGGCTATGAGGACTTAGAATAATTTCTAAGTCTAAGTATGTGATGTGATGGTATGTGATGATATGATGTAACTGATATAGGTCCTTAAGGCCCTAGCTAAGGAGTTCGGCTAAGGTTAACAGGAGTCTACTGTCAGGTGAGTTCTAGACGCCCTATTTTATGCTTAATGTTTTGGGCTGACATACATGCTTATTGTTATGTCTATGATGATATGTGCCTATGATGATAATGAATGAATGATGTTATGCCCTGACCATGTATGCATGTTAAGGTGATAGTATGATTATTGCATGAAAGTATGCTAAGAATGATGAATGCATGTTAGTAAGTTATGATGATAAACTAAATGATAACATGCTATGATGATAAATAGGGAGGTATGTTATGATGAATTCCTAGGTACGCTATGATGGAAGTATGATGTTATGATGATTACATGCTAGCAAAATGTGTTTATGTTGCCATGATGAATGATATGATGACGTGCGGCTAGCATGACATGTGCATGGTACTAGGATGTTATGATGACATGATACTAGCATACCCTGTATGAGAAATCCTATGTTATTAGGATAATGATACGATATCATGATGAATGATGGTTGCTCCAGTATTGTTACTGGGTAAGTATGGTTGCTCCAGTATTTGTACTGGGTAAGTATGGTTGCTCCAGTATTTGTACTGGGTAAGTATGGTTGCTCCCGTACTCGTTACGGGGTAAGTATGATGTTGCTCCCGTACTCGTTACGGGGTAAGTATGATGTTGCTCCCGCATTCGTTACGGGGTAAGTATGACGTTGCTCCCATATTCATATGGGGTAAGTATGGTTATGGTTGCTCCAGTACTTGCTACTGGGTAAGTATGGGTCTGCAGAACGCTTCGGCGGGACAGACCAACGGTTATGGAGCCTTGTGCCGGCATAAGCCCACTGTTCGAATGGTAACAGTGGAACGTATGATGATGATGATGTAAGGATGTTATGTGCTAAGGTTATGGACTATGTGTATGAAATGATGTATATGTTAAGTATGTTCAATGTTGTTTTATGAAAACTAGAACTCACCAGCGTAAGCTGACTTGATTTAGCATGTATGTCAGGTTGAAGGTATGATAAGAGGAGGCATGGAGCTTGGGCATAGAGTCATACGATCCGGTGGTTTTGGCAATTCGATATGATTTTGATACAGACACTTTATTAAATTCTGTTTATCAAACTATGTTTACATTTTCGCTGCATGATTATGAAAGTTTTTAGTTTAAGAGCTATGTGTTATGATGAAAACCAACCTCTGTGAGGTGCCCGGTTTCGGGGCCCCACAAGTTGGTATCAGAGCCATAGTTTGAGAGATCTTGGCATCCCAAATGCCAAGACTTAAACTGAGAATGGGATTAATGGATGCGGATTGCCAACCACGGATGACGGATGCCACGAGTTGAATGTTTATGTATGAGTTAAGGGTTAGATGTAATGTTATGAAAGCAGTTAGTGTCATGCACATTGAAGAGATGGGATGGGAAACGTTTAGAGCCTATGAGTTGGGTAAATGGTTAATAACACTTGATCAACGTCGTTAACGATTTACTAAACTTATTCCGTGCTAAACTGATTCCTGTACTGACTCATCAATTGTTGCATCCTATAGATAGTTAGATGGCTGGACAAAAGGGTAGACCGCGAAAGAAACCACAGGAACCTGAAGAACCACATGTCGAGAATGAAGAACCTGTCAATGAAGGCGACCACGAGCACAACGAGCAACCAGAGAATGAAGAAGACTTCACTCTTGAGCCTATCGTGGTGAAGGCTATTTCGGATGAGGTCTGCAAGATAATGGATGAGAAACTACCAGCCTTGATTGCTAAGGCACTGAAGGATGCTTTAAAAGACAAGTCAGAAGGAACTAAGGAAAGCACCAAAGAAGATGAGGTGGTGATCATTGAGACAAAGAGCGGCGACTCTATGACCGGGAAACTGAAGGGCTGTGACTACAAGTCCTTCAAAGGATGCAACCCACCAACCTTTGACGGGAAGAAGGACGCAGTGGCCACCTGCCATTGGATTTCTGCGATGGAGGCTGTTATCTCCATCAGTGAGTGCCGAGTTGACCAAGTTGTCAAGTTTGCGGCTCACTCTTTCGTTGAGGAGGCACTTCACTGGTGGAACACCGTCAAGCAATCCAAGACTACTGAGGATATGGAAAAGATGACTTGGGAGGATCTCAAGGAACTGGTCACTAAGCAGTTCTGTCCCAAGAATGAGTTGGATAAGGTTGAAAGGGAGTTTCTGGTGCTGAAGGCGGGAAGTCTGAACCACAGGCAGTACACCTCACGATTCAATGAGATGGCAAGACTTGTTCCTCACTTGGTTTCTACCGAGGAACGTAGGGTGAAGTTGTACATGGAGGGTTTGCCTCCGAAGGTTCGGATACATGTGAAAGCGAATGCTCCCAAGACTTATGACTCCACCCAGCTCAGTGGCATAGTTTGGGATGATGTTATGTCAGCCGAGCCAGTCAAAGAAGAGGAAAAGGTGAAAGAGTCCTCCGGGACTAAGAGGGGTCGAACAGACCAACGAAAGTTCTCAAGCAAGAAGGCTAAGCGAGAGGAGATGGGTCGATGCAACAAGTGTGGGAAAAGCCACACGGGACAGTGCCTGGTGGGCACTAATTTATGTTTCAGGTGTGGAAAGACGGGGCACTTTTCTAGCAGTTGCCCGAATGCTACTCGATGCTTCAACTGCAATGGATTAGGACATATGTCCAAGGATTGCAAGCTACCACGGGCCAATGCTTCGGGCTCGGGTAAGAAAGAGGAGAAAGGAAAGGAGAAGCAGAAGGCTAAAGCACGAGCCTTTACGATGACGAAGGATGATGCGATTGTGGACCCGGACGTGGTCACAGGTACCTTTTCTATCAACAATATTCCTGCTTCTGTATTGTTTGATTCTATCAACAATATTCCTGCTTCTGTATGAGTTTTGTGTCTTCTACTTTCTGTGATGGGTTATCTGGGAAGGTTAAGAAGATAGATCGGGTATTTGATGTAGAGACGGCTATTGGTAAGATGACCAGGGTGACTGAGGCTATTGATGACTGTTATGTTGAGATAGAAGGTCATAGGTTCCCTGTCCGATTGTTTCTTATTACCTTAGGGGGATTCGATGTGGTTTTGGGTATGGACTGGTTAGCCAAATATGAGGCTAACATTGTATGTCGACGAAAGATGATATGTTTACGTGCGATGGATGGGAGTTCCGTGACGGTTTATGGTGATAAAGCGATGTATGCGCCAAAGATCATTTCGATGATCAAGGCTGATGTTATGATGCGGCGAGGGTGTGTAGCCTACTTGGCCTACGCGATTGAGGAGCGTATGGATACGAGGACGATTGATGATGTTCCCGTGGTGTGTAACTTCCCCGATGTATTCCCTGAGGAATTGCCTGGATTACCACCCGAACGGGAAATTGAGTTCCAGATCGATTTAGTGCCGGGGGCACAACCCGTTGCCAAAGCACCTTACCGTTTAGCTCCAACTGAGATGAAGGAAATGATGACCCAGCTACAAGAACTCCTTGACAAAGGTTTTATACGACCGAGTGTCTCTCCGTGGGGAGCACCGGTGCTGTTCGTTAAGAAGAAAGATGGAAGTATGCGTATGTGTATCGATTACAGGGAACTGAATAAGTTGACCGTAAAGAACATGTATCCTCTACCTAGAATTGATGACTTGTTCGATCAATTGCAAGGTGCAAGCTGGTTCTCGAAGATAGATCTCCGATCCGGTTACCATTAGTTGAAAGTTCGAGAGCTACATATTCCAAAGACTGCTTTCCGTACGCGTTATGGACATTACGAGTTTCTCGTTATGTCGTTTGGATTGACGAATGCTCCTGCAGCATTTATGGATTTGATGAACAGGGTATGTCGACCGATGCTGGACCGATCGGTGATAGTGTTTATTGACGATATTTTGATTTATTCAAAGAACGAGGGAGACCATGCTTGCCACGTACGTGAGGTATTGGAAATCCTGAGAAAAGAGGAACTTTATTCTAAGTTCTCCAAATGCGCTTTCTGGCTACGAGAGGTACAGTTTCTGGGTCACGTGGTGAACCCAGAAGGCATTATGGTAGATCCAGCTAAATTGAAACGATTATGAAATGGAGTCCTCCAAAGTCACCGACAGAAGTACGCAGTTTTCTTGGTTTGGCCGGTTACTATCGGAGATTCATTCAGGACTTCTCCAAGATAGCGACGCCACTGACGAAGCTCACGAAGAAAGACGTAAAGTACGAATGGGGTCCAAACCAAGAACAAGCGTTTTCAGTGCTAAAGGAGAAACTTACCCAAGCTCCTGTTCTAGCACTGCCGGATGGGAATGATGATCTTGTTGTGTATGCCGATGCGTCACGACAAGGGTTGGGATGTGTACTAATGCAAAGGGGAAGGGTGATAGCTTATGCTTCGCGCCAGCTAAAGATTCATGAGGCTAACTACCCGACCCACGATCTTGAACTCGCTGCGGTGGTGTTTGCATTGAAAATATGGAGGCACTACTTGTATGGAGTACGGAGTACCATCTATACCGACCACAAGAGCTTGAAGTACTTCTTCGAGCAAAAGGATCTGAACATGAGGCAGAGACGATGGCTTGAGCTGCTAAAGGATTATGATTGTGATATTCTATATCACCCGGGAAAGGCCAATGTGGTGGCGGATGCTCTGAGTCGCAAGACTGATCATCCTGCCATACGAGTAAAATCGTATAGTTTGGTGATAACGCCAGACTTTCTGAACGAGCTCAAGCAGGCGCAACAGGAGGGATTGAAAGAAGAGAATGTGGGTTTTGAACGCGTCTTCGGACAAGTCAAGAACTTGGAAGACAATGACCATGGGATAAAGCTACGATTCGGTCGAATGTGGGTGCCCAGAAATGGGGACATTCGAGCGAGGATTTTAGATGAAGCCCACAAGTCACGATACTCGGTACACCCCGGTGCAACAAAGATGTATCAAGATCTCCGACAGGATTATTGGTGGCCGGGCATGAAGTTTAATGTGATGCAGTATGTGAACCGGTGCCTTACTTGTGCGCAAGTGAAGGCTGAACATCAGAAGCCCTACGGATATGTGCAACCTCTAGAGGTACCAGAATGGAAATGGGAACACATCACCATGGATTTCATTACCAAGCTACCAAAGACAGCTAAGCGACATGATGCCATATGGGTGATTGTGGACCGACTGACGAAGAGTGCACACTTTCTTCCTATCAGGGAAACGTATACGTCCGAAAGGTTGTCTGAGTTGTTCGTGAAAGAGATTGTGACCAGACATGGAGTTCCTGTCTCCATTGTGTCAGATCGGGTACGAGGTTTACTTCCAGATTCTGGAAGCAGTTTCATGATGCTATGGGAACGAGGTTAAATATCAGTACCGCCTATCACCCTCAGACGGATGGACAGTCAGAAAGGACTATCCAAACGTTGGAGGATATGCTTAGGGCGTGCATTATCGATTTTGGAGGAAGCTGGGATGACCACTTGCCATTGGTGGAGTTTTCATATAACAACAGCTATCACTCTAGTATTGGAATGCCCCCATATGAGGCGTTGTACGGACGACGATGTAGAACCCCGGTATGCTGGGGTGAAGTTGGACAGAAAGAAATGGGAAACAAGGCTGCTGTGATTGATATGGCAGAAAAGCTACGGGTGATAAAAGCACGTATGAAAGCTGCACAAGATCGCCAAAAGTCTTACGCTGACAAGCGCCGAAGACCGATCGAGTTTGAAGTTGGCGATCGAGTGTTGCTGAAAGTATCACCATGGAAGGGAATCATTCGATTCAGGAAGAGGGGAAAGTTGAGTCCGAGGTACATTGGACCATTTCCGATAAAGGCAAGGGTAGGGAAGGTCGCGTATCGACTGGACCTACCAGAGGAGCTGAACGGGATTCATCCTACCTTTCACGTGTCGCATCTTAGGAAGTGCTTGGCAGACGAGCAGGCGCATGTTCCTTTGGATGACATTGAGGTAGATGACCGACTGAACTACATTGAAGAACCAATCGCCATTGTGGATACGAAGGAAAAGCAGTTAAGGAATAAAACGGTTCGTCAAGTAAGAGTTCAGTGGAAGCATCGGAAAGGTTCAGACACGACGTGGGAATTGGAAGACGAGATGAGGGAGTTGTATCCTCATTTGTTCGATGTGTAACAAGGCAGGTTTCGGGACGAAACCTATTGTAAGGAGGGGAGACTTGTAACATCCCAAATTTTTCTAAGATACAAGTTATTTGAATTCTACGTACGTGTAACGGATAAGTAACTTGTGGGAAAATAGACGAAAAATAACCAAGATGGGGCTTAGAAATCGTGTACTCGAAATAATGAAGATTTCGAATACATCACATTTCGAGTACACTACATTTTCGTGTACAGGGGTTTTCGAATACAGGGACCTTGTCTATAAATAGTCGTGCCTTGGGAAATGTGCGAACCTTTGGCTGGAAGCTCATCTGCCCTCGAGTACACGAAGTTTAAGTCCAAGAATTTCAAGAATCAAACTTTGATCGACCAAACGAAGTAGGAAACGCACGGGATTTTACCAGGAGGATCAGCTACCTTCAAGTAAGTGATTCATGTATAGAAAGCTGGATTTTTATACAAAAGTTAGGATGGTTAAACAAAGGGTGAACTTATGCATAAAGCTCACACCTTTATGCATAAAGTTCATAACTTTGAGGTTCCAATACGTTGGTAACAACCAAAGGAACCTAGAACTAGCTCCCCAAAGTCTTAGATGAATTTCTGAAATGTTGAATGACGAAATGATGAGTACACGAAATCATGTACAGAGGGTACTCGAAATCATGCATGTATTTCGAGTACAATGTTATTTCGAGTACAGGGGCTATTTCGAAAACAATGGTTATTTCGTGTACATGGAATTTCGTGTACATGGCATTTCGTGAACAAGGGATGTTTCGAGTACATGGCATTTCGTGAACGAGAGATGTTTCGAGTACATGGCAATTCGTGTATGTGGGAACTTAATGAATTTCAAGGGTTTCGAACACTTAGCTAAATTTCGAAAACTTGGATTCAATAAGGGGGACTAGTAGGCTATGAGGACTTAGAATAATTTCTAAGTCTAAGTATGTGATGTGATGGTATGTGATGATATGATGTAACTGATATAGGTCCTTAAGGCCCTAGCTAAGGAGATCGGCTAAGGTTAACAGGAGTCTACTGTCAGGTGAGTTCTAGACGCCCTATTTTATGCTTAATGTTTTGGGCTGACATACATGCTTATTGTTATGTCTATGATGATATGTGCCTATGATGATAATGAATGAATGATGTTATGCCCTGACCATGTATGCATGTTAAGGTGATAGTATGATTATTGCATGAAAGTATGCTAAGAATGATGAATGCATGTTAGTAAGTTATGATGATAAACTAAATGATAACATGCTATGATGATAAATAGGGAGGTATGTTATGATGAAATCCTAGGTACGCTATGATGGAAGTATGATGTTATGATGATTACATGCTAGCAAAATGTGTTTATGTTGCCATGATGAATGATATGATGACGTGCGGCTAGCATGACATGTGCATGGTACTAGGATGTTATGATGACATGATACTAGCATACCCTGTATGAGAAATCCTATGTTATTAGGATAATGATACGATATCATGATGAATGATGGTTGCTCCAGTATTGTTACTGGGTAAGTATGGTTGCTCCAGTATTTGTACTGGGTAAGTATGGTTGCTCCAGTATTTGTACTGGGTAAGTATGGTTGCTCCCGTACTCGTTACGGGGTAAGTATGATGTTGCTCCCGTACTCGTTACGGGGTAAGTATGATGTTGCTCCCGCATTCGTTACGGGGTAAGTATGACGTTGCTCCCATATTCATATGGGGTAAGTATGGTTATGGTTGCTCCAGTACTTGCTACTGGGTAAGTATGGGTCTGCAGAACGCTTCGGCGGGACAGACCAACGGTTATGGAGCCTTGTGCCGGCATAAGCCCACTGTTCGAATGGTAACAGTGGAACGTATGATGATGATGATGTAAGGATGTTATGTGCTAAGGTTATGGACTATGTGTATGAAATGATGTATATGTTAAGTATGTTCAATGTTGTTTTATGAAAACTAGAACTCACCAGCGTAAGCTGACTTGATTTAGCATGTATGTCAGGTTGAAGGTATGATAAGAGGAGGCATGGAGCTCGGGCATAGAGTCATACGATCCGGTGGTTTTGGCAATTCGATATGATTTTGATACAGACACTTTATTAAATTCTGTTTATCAAACTATGTTTACATTTCCGCTGCATGATTATGAAAGTTTTTAGTTTAAGAGCTATGTGTTATGATGAAAACCAACCTCTGTGAGGTGCCCGGTTTCGGGGCCTCACAAAAGATCAAGATAATCAACCATAAGTTCAAATACAGTAATAAACCACAACCAAAATGAGTTAAAAATCCACCAACCCAACCACAAATGTCAAAAGGTACAAATGTTCAATAATAACAGACCAACTGCAGCGGATAAACCTACTAACACCTCCCCACACTTAGTCTTCATCCTCTCCACCATCATGCTCTTCAGGGGCCCTATACAACTCTGGTATGTCGATGTGAAGAGAAGTCATCAAATACCTCATAGCATCCTCCTGCCTCTTCTAATCATGTTCCCTCCAATCTCGGTACTGATCGTGGTACCCATCCATCCTGTGACATAAAGATTCCAATGTAAGTGGGTCAGGGATGGGCTCCCGTAGTGGGTACTGTCTTGGTGTGTAATCTCTCCTAAAAACAGGCCTCTGCCTGTGAGTTGGGACCGAACCCATGACTGCATCTGCTGCAGGTGTCCCCTGTGGAGGCATCACCTGAGGCCCAACCATAAATCCAGCCCACCTTGGTGGGTTATCTCTCTCCACAATCCCTGCTCCTGCAAATCCCTCAAGTCTATAGGTGTGGTCAACGGTCCTAAGATCATCAAGTCAGGACGATATCTATCAAAAACTCCCAAATATTCCGCCATCTGGTATATATATGGGCCCATATCTAATCTAGCTCGTCCTCCCCCCCTCCTAGCTCTAGCTAAAGAAGTGGCCAACACACATGCCACATTCGCCTCTCTTCCAGTCACCATACAATACAAACATAAAAGGTCAATCCAGTTGACCTTTTCTTCCCCTGAACTCCTACCTACGACAGTACATGCTAAAACCCTATGAATATATCTCAGCAAGGGATCTCTGATGTTTGATTCTAGCATACTGGTGGAAAACAGGACATCAGCAATCGTGGCCTAGAACTCACTCAAATCCACCTCGGAAAGACAGAAATCTCTGCCCTTTTGGTGGCTCCCCTCAAAGACTGCACAAAATTAGGGGATAGGACCTCGTCCTCAATATAAAAACCACAAACAACACCAAACTGTGGAATGGACATCTCATAAACCCGCCTACCTAACGAGAAGGAAATAGCATCCAAGGAATCAAACTCTGAATCATCATACATAAAGGTGGAGTGGAACTCTATGGTCAATTCCTTATATTGAGGCCAATCACATGCCAATACCCGCCTCCACTTGGGCCCTAATAGCCTCTCCAACTTATCTCTCTGGCCTAATTGGTCAACTAACTCCCAATTGATATTTCTATGACGTAGGAGTTCTAGAGATACAAACCTATCAAGCCTGTCGCTCTCAAAAGTGCCCATTTTAAACATTAAGAGGGTGTGGTCCTTTAGTCTTCTGGTTTTTATGACTGGTATCCGCTCAGCTTCAAGATATCGGATCGTCCTTTCATCCCTTTGTGGCTGGACCGGGGAACTGGGTTCTCCCCGGGGTCTTGGAACTGGTCCCCTTCTTCTTTTTCCCCTGCACCTGATGAGCTTGCTCCAGACATCCTGAAACAACGTCAAAATCAAACACAAACTGCCAAGTTAGTAAGGAAACCAAGAATTGTAACCGTATAGCATTTCATTCGCGGTTACACAACAATATCATTTAGGTTTCAAGAAGAAACCATATACAAACCATCCTACAAACTGATTTTAAAAACTTAATTGAACATCATCTTCTCAAATTTTATTATAAAGATCAGTTTGTTAAACATTTCAGGATCAAAAGAACTAATTTCAAATTTCAAGCTTTTACCCAAACTCCAATCTATGGTTCTTGGACCTCTGACAATAATTTCAACCACAATGGGAAACCTAGAAGCATTCAACAAGCCTAAACAAACTAATACTAAATTAAAATCAACAAAAAACATTTGCAACTAAGAATCTAAACCTAGGCTAAACTAGAAATTGACAAAAATTAATCAAAATGCAAGAAAAATTGGAGATAATTAGTCACATTACCTTAGAATCGGATTATAAGATGAGATTACGAAGAAAAATTGAAGCTTTGAAGAAAATCCCTCGTGTTCTTGCTTGGACCCGTCAATGGTGGATGAAGGTGGTGAAAGGGTGAAATGGGTTGGAAGAAAAGGATGAAAAAGAAGTTGGGGATGATGGTTGATGGTTTTAAGTGGTGAAATTGGTGGAAAATGGTGGTAGAAAGTGAAAATGGTGGTGAAGGGGAAGAAGGCGACGGGTTTTAGATGGAGAAGATGGGGTTAAATCTGAAATCTAGGGCTTGAAAAAGATAAAAACCGATCTGGGGACGCGTCGCGTAGCACGAAAGGTAACCAAAAGGTTGTCACGTAGTGCGACAACTTGTTGACCTGCGCGTTTGACTAAATCTGTAGTGTAGCGCGAAAACTTGGTCCCTGGGTGTCGTGTGACGCGAAGGGGTCAAATTTCCAGATAGTTTCTTGCATTTTCATGCCTTAGCCAAATTTTCACGTCCTTTTTCCTTCCTAAACACCAAAAATCTATTCTAAGGTAAAATATACATACCTGGTGGCTCCATTCCATTTTTCATGCTTCACAATGATTAAATACCTGCAAAACTCAAGCAAACACACAAAAACGAAGATGTAAAACGAAAAATAATTACGAAAAACACACTAAAAATGCATCAAAAACTCTAAAACCTACCATTTACACACTCTACACTTGGGTTTCATCCCAAGAACCCTTCAACAATTTTTTTTCATTCGGGTTTCTCTAGGAGGATCTCTTCCCCCTCCTCATCCTCATCAATCGGTCCTCCAATATAGTGTTTCAATCTATGATCGTTCACTTTCCAAGTGTTTCCATCAACTTCGTTTTGTAACTCAACGGTTCCATATGGAAAAACCTCTTCAACCACATATGGACCCGTCCACTTGGACTTCAACTTTCCTCCAAACAATTTCAATCGGGAATTGTAAAGCAAAACCTGATCTCCCTTCTTAAACTCTTTCAAACCCTTCAACCTCCTATCATGCAATGATTTGGTTTTCTCTTTAATGCTCAATGAACATGCATAAACCGCATCACGAAGGGCTTCTAACTCATAAATTTGGAAATATCTCTTCCTACCCGCCTCGGTAAGATCAAGGTTGACCGTCTTGAGAGCCCAAAGAGCTCTATGTTCCAATTCAACGGGAAGATGTCATGCTTTGCCATAGACGACCATGTATGGTGTGGTTCCTAAAGGTGTCTTGTAAGCCGTTCTAAACGCCCACAATGCATCGTCTAACTTGTCGGACCAATCCTTCCGACTCTTCCCTACGGTCTTCTCAAGTATCCTTTTCACCCCCCGATTTGCATTCTCCACTTGACCGCTTGTTTGAGGATGGTAAGCGGTCGCTAAACGATGAGTGACACCGTAGCGTTGTAGTGCCTTTTCTATCATGGTGTTACAAAAGTGCGTGCCACGGTCACTTATTAACGCTCTAGGAGTTCCAAACCTACTAAAAAACTTCTTAAGGGAACTTGAGAACTACTCGGGCATCATTTGTAGGTAAGGCTTGAGCCTCTACCCACTTTGAGACATAATCTATGGCCACGAGTATATACCTATTCCCTTTGGACAAAGGGAAAGGTCCAACAAAATCGATGCCCCAAACATCAAAAACCTCTAACACTTGAATCGGGTTTTGAGGCATCTCATCTTTAGAGGAGATGTTCCAGGTGCGTTGGCAAGGATCACACTTCTTCACAAACTCAAGTGCATCCTTCACCACCGAAGGCCAATTAAACCCACAATCGAAGACCTTTTGGGCGGTGGAATGATGTCCATGGTGTCCACCCATCAAGCCTTCATGGCAATGTCTTAGAATATCAAGGCCTTCTTTTCTAGTCACACACCTCCTAAGAATCCTATCACCTCCCACAAGATAGAGATACGGGTCATCCCAAACATACTTACCCGCATCTCTAAAGAACTTCTTCTTTTGTTGAGAAGTCATCCCTTCAATCACTACTCCATGAGCAAGAAAATTTGCCAAGTCGGTGAACCATGGCATTCCTTGCTTCTCCGCCTCTACAAAGTCGATCATCTCATGAGGGAACCTATCGCCAATCTCCTCCTCACAAATCTCACTTCTCTCCGGGTCCTCCAACCGGGAAAGATGATCGGCCGCCACATTTTCAGTCCCTTTCTTGTCTTTAATCTCAATGTCAAATTCCGACAACAAAAGAATCCACCTAATGAGACGAGGTTTTGCATCTTTCTTTGCAAAAAGAAACCTCAAAGCCGAGTGATCTGTAAAAAACGGTGGTCTTTGAAAGCACTAAGTAAGACCGGAATTTGTCAAAAGCAAACACTACCGCAAGAAGCTCCTTCTCGGTAGTAGTGTAGTTCTCTTGAGCATCATTGAGAGTTTTGCTAGCATAGTATATCGGGTGAAAATGCTTCTCTCTTCTCTGCCCCAAGACTGCCCAACGGCTTGGTCACTAGCATCACACATGAGCTCAAAGGCCAAGCTCCAATCGGGGGCAACAAAAGGAGAACTCACAAGCCTCTCCTTCAAAAATTTGAATGCCTTCATGCATTCCTCATCAAACACGAATGGGGTATCTTTCTCTAGAAGATGGGTCATAGGCCTAGTGATTTTGGAAAAATTCTTAATAAATCGCCTATAAAAACCCGCGTGACCAAGAAAACTCCTAATGGCTTTAACACTTGAAGGTGGTGGGAGTTTACTTATAGTCTCTATCTTCCCTTGGTCTACCTCTATACCCACTCTCGAAATCTTATGATCTAGAACTATCCCCTCGGTCACCATGAAGTGACACTTCTCCCAATTAAGCATCAACTTCGTCTCTACGCACCTCTTCAACATCCTCTCTAGATTCGCCAAGCATTGATCAAATGAGTCACCATAAACCGAGAAGTCATCCATAAACACCTCCATGGATGATTCAATCATGTCTTGAAAGATGGCTACCATGCACCTTTGAAATGTGGCAGGAGCATTGCATAGCCCGAATGGCATGCGACGGTAAGCATAGGTTCCATAGGGGCACGTGAATGTGGTCTTTTCCTGATCCTCTGGTGCAATGGGGATCTGGAAATACCCAGAAAAGCCATCTAAGAAGCAATAGAACTATTGTCCCGCCAATCTCTCCAACATCTGGTCAATGAAAGGAAGGGGAAAATGATCCTTCCGGGTGGCATCGTTAAGTTTCCTATAATCGATGCAAACTCGCCACCCTGTGACAGTGCGAGAAGGAATGAGCTCATTTTTCTCATTCGTGATAACTGTCATCCCTCCCTTTTTAGGGACAACCTGAGTAGGGCTCACCCATGATGAATCCGAGATAGGATAAATCAAGCCCGCATCCATCAACTTCAACACCTCCTTCTTCACAACCTCTTGCATATTGGGATTTAAACGCCTCTGAGGTTGGACCACCGGCTTATACTCATCCTCCATGAGTATCCTATGTGTGCAATAAGCAGGACTAATGCCTTGGATATCGGAGAGTCTCCAAGCAATAGCCCCCTTATACATCCTATCTCTTCTTCTCCTCCTCACTTAACCTAGATGAAATGACAACAGGTAAAGTGGAATCCTCTCCTAGAAATGCATACTCTAAGTGTGATGGTAAAACCTTAAGCTCTAGGGCGGGTGGTGACTCAACAGAGGGCTTCTTACTCTCCTCCATCAACTCATCAATCTCTAACACATCTGAAATAATACCAACACCCTCATCAACAATCTCACACTCCTCCTCACTCCTCTCAACTACCAAATCAGCACCACACACGTACTCAAGACACCTATCTACGTGTGACATGAAAGAGTTTATGAAGTAAACAGAATGACATGGGCCACTAAAGTCATCATGATCACCGGGATGCCTCATAGACTTCACAACCTCAAATGTGACAGTCTCATCACCCACTCTAAGAGTGAGCTTCCCATCAAACACATCAATGATGGCATTGGCGGTCCTCAAGAATGGACGGCCTAGAATGATAGGCACACTCTCATCGGCCTCCATGTCAAGAATCACAAAGTCCACTGGGAACACAAATTTGTCCACCTTCACCAACAAGTTCTCAACAATACCCCGTGGACACTTGACCGTTCGGTCAGCAAGGGACAATGTCATGCACGTAGGCATAAGTTCACCAAGTGCTAGCTTCTCGTACAAAGAATAGGGCATCAAATTGATGCTAGCACCTGAATCTGCCAACGCGTGTCTCTGAGTGTCACTACCAAACAAACATGGGATTGTAAAGATCCCAGGATCTGTCAATTTCTCCGGTAGCTTGTTCAGAATCACCGCAGAACACCCCCCGCTCAATAGAACATTAGAAAGTTCCCCTAGCTTATCCTTGCTCTTCAATAAATCCTTAAGGAATTTGGCATACTTGGGCATATGCTGAAGAGCCTCAATAAATGGAAGATTGATCTTCAACTGTTTGAACATGTTAAGAAAATGACCATACTCCTTAGCGTGCTTTTGGTGAGCTAAGCGAGCAGGGTAAGGAAGTCGTGAATGATCAATCTTCAGACTTGGCCTAACCTCAACCGGTTTCTTCTCCACCGAGACCACTACAGGAGACTCACTGGTCGGTACTGTACTTGCTGGGACTGGCCTCATGTGCACCCCCCAGGAGTCTCTATCTCAATCTCCTCATCCACCGGTTCTTCATCATCTACCTCAACCGGTGGCTCTACACTCACACCCCCTCGACCACTCCTAGTAGTCACTGCTTTCACATGAGCGTTTGGATTAGGCTGAGTGCTGCCCGAAAACTGGCCTTGGGGCCTCTCATCCAAACGCTTAGCAATATCACCAATAGATCTTTGAAGATCAAGAAAAGCAGATTGTTGGTTTTTCAAAAGAATGTCATGCTCAGCAAGGGTTTTCTGAGTATTGGCATCCTTAGCAACCAACTGGGTCAGTAACTCCTCAATCTTACTCATGCTACCTCCAGAACTACCACCACTACTAATGCTACCCGCCCCCGGTGTATGACTCGGATGACTAACCGAAGAATGACCCTGCCCCTGGTTATGAGATGACCCAGATTGGAAACCAGGGGATGACCGGAAGAGCGCCAATTAAAATTCGGGTGGTTCCTCCAATTTTGATTGTAGAAATTATTGAAAGGGTTCGTGTTACCCCTGCCTTGACCCCCTAAGTAGTCAACCTGCTCCTGGTTGACCACCAAACACTCAAATGTGGCATGGCCACCCCTACAAATCTCACACCTATCCACCTTCATCTTCAACTCCTTCACATCCCTCGACAAGGCCTCGAGAGCAGCTGCCACACTAGTATCCACATTAACGTGGTGAACTCCTCTCGTGGAAGAGGATGAACTAGAAATAGGATTTGAATTCCTATTAGCAGACTGCTGCTCATACTTAGTCTGAGCAAAGCTCTCAAACATATCAGTACACTCAGCAACATCCCTCTTTCCCATAAGATGACCACCTGCAGAAGTGTCAAAACGAGCCCAGGTCTCATAAGTTAGACCATTGTAGAATTTCTCTACAAGGGCCCAATCAGAGAGACCATGCTGGGAGCATCTGCTAAGCAAATTTTGGAATCTCTACCAAGCAAGTTAGTATGGCTCATCAGGTGCCATACGAAAAGAGTGGATCTCATCACGAAGGCGAGCTGCCTTGGCAGGTGGAAAGTACTTCTTAAGGAATGCATCCCTAAGACTGCCCCAAGTAGTGAAAGATCCAGGTGCATGCGAATCGAGCCAAGTGGCAGCCCTACCCGCAAGAGAAAAAGGAAATAGCTGCAAGAAAATGGCATCTTCAGTGGCACCTTGAAGATTGAAGGTACCACAGATGCGAGTGAGGCGAGCTATGTGTGCTGGAGCATCCTCATCATCCCGGCCATTAAAATGAGTGTTATTAATGGCTGTCATGATATATGAAGGAATCTGCCACGAATTTTCATTCGTGATATTTGGCACAGTGATGGGATTATTAAGTCCCGTGAAACCTGCAGTGGCCTGCTAGTGAACCGTGCGACGCTCAGCCATGGGTGGAATGAAGTTCAAACGAGGACTAGAATGAGTAGAAGAAGAAGAAGAAGACGGTGGTGTGTGCTCAGAAGAATCAGCAGAGATGGGTGTAGAAGCACTTACCTCGCTCGTAGAACCCTCAGAAAAGTCCCGCGAATCGCTCCTTGAATGCAAAGAAAGCTCAGGTGGCGGTCCGTGTGAACGTAGGTGTGGCATACACTACCAAACCTGCAAACGAAATAAAAATGAATCAGAAAGAAATAAAACAAAACAAAATAACACTAAAATAAAAAAAAAACTATGCACAAAAAAGAAACAAGAACTAAACTGCACAATCGACTAAGAAGTCCCCGGCAACGGCGCCAAAAACTTTATGTGTTCAAAGTAGTTTAATTAAAACTAATAAAAATCAAAACTAACCTAGACACTAAGTAATACTCTAAACTCTCTAAACTAAACTACTAACAGGCAAGTGAACCTATCGAGAAGTAGTACAGAAAAGCAAGTCTGGATATCGAACCCACAGACTCCTATAGAAAGTGCAAAATAAACTCAAGGACTTATCTATACAAAAGACTTAATTTTAATTAATTGATTTAAAGGGGGTTTTGTAAATAACTAATCAAACTGAAATTGATAAAATTCTGAAAACCGATTTAAGACTCAAATAAGAAAGTGCTACTAAAAACTCACTAATGATGAAAAGACTACATAGGGTTTACTTTATACATGTCTAATGTGTTTAGATTGATTATGGAACTTGTTGTGGAACCGGGATCTTTGAATATTAGCTCATTAACAGATTAGAGATTCTTTAACCCTTTTTAAAGATTTCAACTAAAATGCCTACAAGTATCTTAAACACCGGTTTAGATTAATTACTCTCACAAGTTAACCAACCCATCAATGGTTCATCCTAAAAACCATCTACCTCACGGAAACGATAGTTTCAATACATCAAATGCAAGGGATAATAAGGAAATTCATCTTAGATTTAGCGTACAAGACTATGTTTAATTAACCTAATCTTAGTCTTTTCACAAAGACTTTAACTAGTTTTCAAACACGCAAGACACACTAACAAACCCTCACCTCACGGCTATTGAATTTAGTTAAACATTCAATTCATTTATGATCTAATTATTGTTTCTATGAATTACTACGTCTAGTAACACATCCACAAATCATAAACACCAAGTAAATGACCTAGCACATGCTCATTACACGAAAGACATTCGCCAAAGCATATGAGGAAACAATAACTCAATCATAAACATCATAAACATTCACACACATCCAAGAATCCAAACCAAATCATTAAACCATTAAAAATCCAAAATTGTTCCACAATCAATCGTTACCAACATCAAACATGCATATTCGTAAAACCCTTGGTGGTCTAGAATGTTTAGCCACTAATCATACTCAATAAACAGTGATAAGTAATGTCAAAACACATATCAAACATCAGTCAAAAGAGAATAACAAGAAGGGAAGAAGAACCGATCACGTTACACCCTTCGGATCACTTGTCTAGGGCTTCCCGATGGTCCAAATCGACTCCAATCTTGTATCCTTGCTTCTAGTCGCCTCCCAGGTTGTCTCTGATCGTCCAAAATCGAATATCCTTAGCCTCCAGCCGTTTCAAAACCTTAAACTCGAAATTCAGGAATTTTAACCCTGTTATGCTACGCGACAGGCTTCTCAGAACCCTTCGCGCTACGCGACAGCCCCCACTACCCGACAAATTAGTCGGGTCAACCCGCAATCATTAAACAAGAGTATTTCAGACTTTTCCACCTGTCGCGCTACGCGACAGGGTTCCTTGAGACTGTCGCGATACGCGACAACACCTAAATTCCAGAAATTGTCTTCCTTTGTTGTTGTGTCTGTTCTCGTCCACCCGGGAGCTCGTTTTCTTGATATTATGTGCCTAAATAACATGTTTATTACCTGCAAGCAACAGTTTGTTGAAATGTGAAGAACCAGCATCAATCGACTCTAAAATTGAATAAAACTGAACAAAAATCAATTAAAAAACAAATAGAAAAGCAGATGTGTTTTGCAACACATCACAAGCTCCCCCTACGATTAGCAATCTTTATCTTCATTCCCACCACCAAAGGATATCAGAATATAGGGTGTCAGTCCAAGTATAGGAATCCCAACCTTGTAATGAACATGTGACAGATAAAGGTTTAAATATAAATGTAATGCATGTCCCAACAGTCTAATTCTTAAAAGCCTTCAAAGAAGAAACAAGAGATCTTCACATCAATGAAACTAAAGTCTTCACTGATAAACCACTAATAACACTCTTTCCATCAATTTCAATCCATCAATCTCCCCCTAAACTGATGCTATGGATAACTGACGTGTGAAAACCCTCCATGTCTTCAAAAACAAGTAGTGTTCTTCAGAAGCAATCATTGCTGACTGGCAATATGTTCCATGTTGCGAACAATTGAATTTACAAAATAGACATCATTAACTCATTTTAATTTTCTGACCATATATGAGTTTCAGATCTATTATGTGACACTCGGCAATTTCAGGTAAATTGCGACTCTTACATTCTTTACATTTCACATTCATACTTGTTGCATTTCATTTAATTATGTTTAATTAGATGAGTTGAACACAAACGACTACGAAACGATAGTTCGAGGAACCATCGAATCGTACATTGCACATTGGTTTTGGAAACCAAGTGTGGCAACCACAACACTAACACAAAACAATAATTCGGGGAATTATTGAATTGTGTGTCACACGTTGATTAGGATTAATCAAGCGTACAAACACTTCATTAGACACGAACACAAACTGTCAAAGATAATTCGAGGAATTATCGAAACACACACGAGTCTCACGAACGTTGGTGATCAAACTTATATGTTATTATATGATTACATGCTAAACGTGCATTAGATGTTTAGGATAATTGTTAAGAATCGAGTACGAGCGAAATCGTATCATCGAAATCGAAAAACAAGGAAATGGACCCATCGCGGTACGCGATGGTCCTTTGGTGAAAGGCTTCGCGATACGCGAAGAAAACCGGGAGTCGAGACTCCCGAATCCCATCGCGGTACGCGATAATAAATTTTGATCAGCCTTCACGGTACGCGAAGGCCATGCAGATCGAAAATTTTATAAAAAGCCAACCCATCTAATTTGTTCGGTTTTCTCTCATCTTCTTCGAACTTCCACTTATCCTCTCGACCAAATACACTGAAACCAGACCTTCAAGTCTCTGGAATCATCATTGGGAGTTATCCTTTGGAGTTTGGAAGCCATTGAAGCACAGGGAAGGCGTTGGGGATCGTCCACAAGCTTGGAACAACCATTGAATCAGTGAATCGTCATCATCAGGAGCTGTTCAACATAAATCCTAGCTGCTAAGGTAGTTTTACATGCTTATTAGTTGTTAGATCGCACATGCAATTGGTAAAAACCCACATGCAACTCCATATGACCATCGAGCACAAATTTGTTGGTGATTTGATATGTATTTGTTGTAGATTTACTGATTCTAGAGTATAAGAATGTTAGATTGGAGTTTTGTTGAGTTATTGGTTGATTTGGTGATGATTTAGGCAAACTTGCCATAAAATGAAACTTTTATGTGCAAGTCTTGGATTTGTGATGATCTAGACATGTTAGACACGTCTAGATGTTGTCAAATGTGTATTGGAGTATTTAGAAACACATTTGGATGTTTGATTTTGTCAAAAACTTGGTTTTGTAGAAACTTGCTATTTATGGAAACTTTTAAAAATCAAAAGAGGGCTTTTGATGTTTTAAAGTGTTTTGATGAACTTTAATTGTTGAAACGTGTTTAGAAATGATTTCAAAGCATATTGGAAACTTTGATTTGTGAAAACGAGCTTTTAAACAGGTACTTACTATTTTAGGAAACTTTATTTGGGCAAAACGGCATAAATGGTGATTTATGCGCGAACGACATGTTTTAAGGGTTTAAACGTGTTTTATAAACATATTAGGAGTATTAACATTATGAAATGGGATTTCATAACCACACCTTCCTAAATTGGAAACTTTCTAAAAAAGGTAACTTGTGCGACTAGAGTCACTAGACAACACACACACTCGGTTGAGCACACTGACACTTGAAGTTGTATGGATTACAACACACCACAAAACACATACTCACACCTATATGGTTATAGGTGCTTACTAGCAGGACTGCTAGCACTCGCAGGTAGCGAGCACACGAAAAACCGGGAAACTACACTATCAGGTGAGTTCACGGCCCCTTTTTACCTTTTCTACTTTTGGGGGAGAAAACATTGTATGATAAAGTGTTTTTGGAAAACAACTCATTTCATCTATGTATGGACATGCTTTATCACTATATGTATATGTGTAGACCACATCACAACTAAAAGTCCTCGTGATACTCCACGGACCGTTAGTAGCGCGTAGCGCCTAGTGTGATAATCTTGAATAGTACTATTTGGGCCTGACAAGCACCACCCATCGCGCCTGGGAGGCCAACCCGACTGGAGGTCTAAATGGGTGCAATATTGACCAATACTTTGCCATTGTCTTGTGATGGACATGGCGGGAGGCACAACTGTCAGCTTCGGTACGACCTCGCATATAATATAATTGTATTGACTAGCTATCAATCGATACTGCATTGTAATGATATGTAACTGACAAATTTACCTTAAACATTGGATGTTTACTGCTTATGATAAACCTGTGCTCTCACCAACCTTTGTGTTGACCCTTTTACTCGCATGTTTTCTCAGGTAACTAAGGCACGCACTTGAGGATAGGATGCTAGGATGGAGCCCATGCATCATTATCATTGTCTTAGGATTTGAGAACATTTATCATTTTGTTTTGTTGTGTATTGTTAAACAATTTAAATCGCTTCCGCACTATTACTTAAATGTTGTTTTGAAAACTGTTTTAGTTAACGCTTCCGCAACTTTTCAACTATATCTGTTTGATATTATCAACTTTACTTCCACAACTCTGATCTTACAAAATTGTTTTATCCAAGTTATTGGATGTACGTATGCAACCAGACATGTAGGTCTCGCAAGTTGTGTGACCGGAGACTGCGATTCTGCAAGATCAGCCAGCCGTCGCGCCCCCGTCTGGGACGGGAGTGCCGGGGTGTGTCATATTATGCCAAAGTGTAAAGTACTTCCAATGATGTGACCGAACAAGTGAACCAAAGTCTAATGTGTTTCAGAAGTGAAATTATATGTTGTCAACTTCTTAAGTGTTGATTTGAAGATCCATTAGAACTTGGATATCACCCAAATTAACAATTAGGAAAAAGACATTACATATCAAGAGATGATGTCACTTTAGAAACATTTTGTTAACTTTAAAAGTACTGATTTATAAATGCATTAGAACTTGGACATCATAAATTAGCACTTAAGAAGCTAATCACGTTACATACCAATAAATGATTCAGGCTCTTCAAATGTAACACTCAAGATCTTGAATTATCTTCCATTACCACTGACCGAATTATAAGTATGAAAATATATGTGAACCAAACATGGACAATGTTTCAAATAATCTTCAACATATTGAAACTGAAATTACCATAATACCCATGGTATTGACGTGGAGTATAACAATCAAGAATTCAAGTCATTCCAATTAATTTCCATCAAACCAATGTCAAATTAAAATTACCCTTATGCCCTCCATCCATTTGTTTGTATATGCTTCATCATCATCCTTCTAATAAACATTGAAAAATGTTCTTCAGAAGTACACACCTTCTGACATCATTTCAAAATGGAATAGTTGTTCGGAAAAGATGTATGTCGGAAGCAAAAATAATTGTTGTTCAAAAGTGCCACTTCAGAAGAGAAGTTTAATCAGAAGTACGCTGCTTTTCGAAAGAAAACTGAATCCATCGGAAGAGAATTATGATCGGAAGCAAACAACCCATGTGCTTCAGAAGTTTTCTCGGAAAAAGTAACTCATCGATAGTGATAAACTTTAAATTAGGAAGATACCTCCATACTTCTGATGACACACATATCATTGACACCTTCCGAAACCCTGAATTAATACACCGCCGTCATCAACATGTTCTTTTCTGAAACAAACCTAGCTGCCCCGATTTTATTAACAGTCGCCATTGTTATCAACTGAACAAAAATTTTAATAAAACATCCGATGACGATTAGATTTGGGTGGGGTTTTGGCACAAATTAGGAAGAGCCAAAACCCACTTGGGTTTTAGTAAATTAAACCACAAAAAACCAAATAAATTGACGAACCCGGTAAGAAGAACATATTCAAAGAACTTTCATAAAAATTCACAAAATCAGGGTATTGAGCACAAATTTGAGACAATCAATGGTTAAACTGATAATCTCAGGAACTTGGCTCTGATACCAATTGTAAAAACGGTTGCGGAATAGGATCTACCCGATTTGTGAAGATTAAGCAGAACATGAACAAAGAAAGTCTTGAAGATGGGTGCATATGTTAAAGAACACAGCCAAAAACTAATCTGATATGTAATGTAACGACTAACAATGTAAAGAAATCAGATTCACTAGTCAACAATATTACATTACCTACCCCTCACATGCTCTCAAACTCCATGGATAAAGAATCCATGGAGTTCATAGGGGAGAGCTCTCTCAAGATTACATTGAAGCACACCCTCACCACTCTCTTGTATGGTTGTTATTCTACAAATGAGAATAATCTCTATTTACAGTGTCACATGACCTGAAACCCTAAAAACAACAAAATGATAATAAATAATAAATATTAAAATAAGCTTTATCATTTTTTGTGGTCTTCAGGTTCTTGGATCATCAAGTGTCTTCGTAATCTTGAGTCTTTAGTGGCTCGTGCGGTGACTCGTTGCTCTCTAATCAACAAATACATAATACTTCTTGTTCACATTCCATCTATCCAAATTAACCGTTGGTCTTGACTTTTCTAGACCCAACAACCTCCTTCCTATCGAGATATATGTTTGTGTGTAAAGATGTGTATATATCATATGTGTATTTATGTGTGTGTGTGTATAGGATTTGATTCTTTTAATAACCCTCCTTAATTGTGATAACCCAAATAACTCTCATAAGATCAACCTAAATCTTTGGTTTTTTTTCATGATCTTTATTATACATGTACAAGACTATGTTCTTTTATGTGTATGAGCTAATTCACGAGCGTAAGCGAAATTGCACTAGTGTAAAGTTTTGTCAAATTTTAAATGTTACTAAAATGAGAGGCCCCGAGCCCCTCGGTTGGCAAACATCATACCCATAGTCCTTAAACCATATTTACATTATCATAGCAGCGGAATTTAAGGTGACTACATAAAATATTATACAAACCTAAACAAACATTAATACATAACTCATATCATTATTAGGTTTATAACATAGCCAGTCTATGCCAGGGGTAGTCTTCAACGAATGCCATGAGCCCTCCTGGCCTCCTTCCTCAAACTATTCAACCTGATATGCATGTAAGACAAGTCAGCTTTATGCTGGTGAGTTCTAAATTCATTTCTTAGAAAATCCTTATACATAACAAACCTGTTCTCATATCATAATTTCATAACTTACATATCATTGTAACATAATTACATAACATACATATCATCATAACATCATTCATACAGTGAAGGAACTTCACCGTCAACTGCTGACCCAGAAGTCAAACAGGTTTGTGCAGCACAAGGCTCTTAAACTATCAACTCGTAGCTGATAACTCATACATGTATAAGATTTCTTTAACACTATCAACGCGCAGCTGATAACTCAAGCATGCCTAAGATTTCTTTAACTGAACTGGCGACACACAGTCGGCAGGCCTATGTTTCCACAGGACTCTTTAACCATCAACCGAAATTGACGGCTCATACCGGTACAAGACTTCTTAACATACGTCATAACATGGTTTAAATCATTTAAACCATCATAATCATAAACGGCTCCTTTCACCGTAGTGTTCAAGTTTTGCCCAACCGCAGCCAGCAAAACCTCATTTCCTACTCAACCTCAGTTGAGTCCTTTAGAAAATCATTTCTTTCTAAACCGCAGGTGAGACTTTAAACATTCTTTATATCTCAACTGAGATTCTTAAAATCATTTACTTTAAATCATTCTTTACCTATAAACATTCTTTTCCTGAAAACATACTTTAACTGATTATAATCAGGTTACAATCACTTTCATACAATAATTTTTATAACATGAAACATTCTTTACTTTAACATATTCTTTTATCTGACCGTAGTCAGGTAAAGCAATCATTTACATAAAATAACTTTATCACATGCATATCAGCCCAAAATGATAAAACATTTAAAACAGGGCTATAAGAACTCACCTGTTGTCTTGCTGTAGCAAGATCTCTCGTAAACTGGTACTAACAGTATAATTCTGCATCAGTTTACACTTAATAAGTTATTTATGTTTTAACCTACTGATTAGATCTTTCTGAACGTTCAATGTCAAAGACATTGCCTTGAAAGCCATCAAATATCTAATGTTGTTGATTATAATGCTAAAAGGTTCCTAAACAGATTAATGGCTTAGAAATGATCAATCCTTATCATTGATTACCCAGATATCATGAAATATCACAATGTAGTCTTAGAATAGGTTTAATAACCATGTTTAACATACTAATCCGACTGTTATCATAAACATCAGATAATCGTTCCAATGAGTATGTTAATGATTGTGATTAGTTTGAAACACTTAGATTAAACCTTTGCATTTCAAAGATTAACCAAGCTAATCACCTATAGTGTCATAATCACATGGTTTAAACCATTATAACCATTGTTATGATTTCATGCAAACCGGGCATTACAACGACTCAAAACAAGGATTTACCCATTAACGGTTCGAGTTTGTCATTTATAATCAATCATAGCCATTATCTAGGCAATAATCAACAATCCTAACTATCTCATTACGTTCAAAATCAAGATCTAATCAATCAAAATCAAACTAGAAGGTTAAAACGAACCGTTATCTGATCTGAAGAATTTCTGCGGTTAAAACAGCGATCAGGACTTGTATATATGATCCCTGGGATGATCTGGATGTTCAAGGGCCTTAGAAATGAAGATTTGAGGTTTAAGAAGGGTGAATTTGCGTCTGGAGGTCGAACAGGGTCGAAAATAAGTAAAAATTGCGTTTTTTGGACGAAATCTGATCTTAAACTCGTCCACCGCCTCAAATCACTCCCGGGCGCATCGCCCCAGCTGGGTGCGTGGCCCGGGGCGTACCTTTCCACGGGATTTTGTCTAAATCTTTGATTTTCTTGTTTTCGCGATTCCGAGAGCATACGAACTCCGTTTTGCGCACGGTTTTCGCCCATGTTCATCATTTTTCACCTACTATCAATCTATAATAACCAAAGTTGCTAAATCCTCGTGGATTTCAAGCACGACCAAATGTGCTCACGTCATAAATGCCGAATTTTTCGTACGCAATCGTCACAGTTTCAACAGTAACCGAAATCTCATACATTTACTATTAAGTTGCTAAATTTTCGGTTGTTACGTAAAAAATGTCAAAACTTTGCACTAGTGCAATTTCGTGTACGCTCGTGAATTAGCTCATAAACATAAAATAACATAGTCTTGCACTAGTGTAATAAAGGTGATGAAAAAACCAAAGATTTGGGTTAATTTTGTGAGAGTTATTTGTGTTACCACAATTAAAGTGGGTTAACAATGGAATCATCCCCTATATACACACACACACACACATCCATGGTTTGTATCCGGTGAAAACCTGATCTTATAAAGAAAACCCTTAAATCCTAACTGAGCCATTGTCTTGGAATCTTGAAAATAAATATGTGGTCCGTATTAACCCACATTAAAATTGATTTGTTTATTCAAGATCCAATTTTTCATTCAGCTTTAATGTGAACCACATATTTAGTTTCAAGATTTCAAATTAATGGCTCAGATATGGTTTAATGGTTTTCTCTCTAAGATCAATTTTTCACAGGATGTAACCTCTACACACATATATATATATAGGGTAATATTTAATTGTTAACCCTGTCTTATCTCGTTAACTGAATAACCAAATGTGTTTAGCAGGATCAAAGTAAAAGGATGTATCTATAGTTGAGATTTTTCCTAAATAAAAAGTGTCTTTTAAAAGATTGTATAGTACAAGAAGGTCACTTTCGTCTTTTATATACTTTGGGAAACGTCTCCTCCTTCATTACCATCAAATCAATTTTCCGAAAGAATCAAATTTCTCACAATTTGAAAATTTCATTGCTGACTCTCTGATTGTTCTAAGTTAAGATTCAACAAAACGCTATGTTCTATAATTAAGCACCTTGGTTCCGTTAGTCGTTCCAAGTTTGAAGTTCCATCAATCCTCTGCAAGTTTGAAGTTCTTTTGATGATTTTAGCACGATAATCATTTCTGATTCTTCACCAAAACTAAAATTTTCCTCCGCATTGATGACGCTGGAACCTACATCAGACCCGAGCCGGAAATATCTATAGTGAGCTAGGTTTTCATGAACGAAAGTACTCAAGCTCATCCAACACCACCCACTCGTGTTCAAGACCTACCGTTACGATGTAATTTTTGTTCTTTGTTAAAGTTCTATCATCACTCCAATTAGATATAATTTTTGTTCTTGTTTATGTTTTTGTCGTGGAGGCATGTAATTTCAACATCCAAGTTTCTCTTTCTCTATTTAAAAATGCAATCAAACGCAATTTTAGTTTTGTTGGGGGTTAGTTTGATTTGGTTTGATTATATCAATGTAATTCTTGAGTTTTATCAATAATGGTTGTGGTGTACTTCTTGTTAAAGTAAACATTACGTGATTTTTTTTGAAGTTTTGTGGCCATACGCAACTTACATATATATACATCAACGTAACAGAGTCAGTTACATCAGCTTACAACAACTTACATCGACGTAAGAGAGTTACTTACATCAGTTTACATCAACTTACAATATTATAACACTGATGTTGATTGAGAGTTTGATAATGTAGAGGAGAAGACTGGTTTTGCGTAAGACGATTATGAGTTTTCTGGTAACTGATAGATTTGATCAGTAAGAAGAGGGGTTTTCATACCAAAGCCAAAATACGAAAATACCCTTTTTAGTACTATAAAACATTTTTTTTATTCAAATAAAATCTCAACCATTGGATGAATTATTTAGATTGATCTAAATTAATTTACCATTGTTAGAAAAAAAATTCAAATTAATGTGGTATCTTTAAGCTCATTACAATAATGTAAATACGGGATATATAAAAAATAAAAAAAAAACTAGTCGACACTGTAACGGAATTAAAGAGAAAAATGAGACGAATATAATGGTGCAATTTTTATAAAAAAATAATATATTATAAAAAGTTATGAATTTTTAAAAAAAGAGAAGGTAAACTTTATATAAAAACACGTTTCAAATATTATTTCTATAAATATGTATGTTAGGTAAAAGATATAATATCAATGATATTAGTAGAAATTGTAACATTCGGCCCCGTCTATCACCAATATTGACCACTTTGCTTACTCGGAGCTCACAGTTTTGCTTTTGATTTCCCGTGTGAAAACTTCCCATGTAGGTCACCCATCTCTGGATCACTGTGGAGTTTTCATGTGCTCCACAGCCAGCTAACCCTAAGAGGCATTGGTGATATAAGAGACGGATCGTTACTTATGATTCATGAATCTCTCATGTTCACGGCTAATGTGGGATTTGCCGAAGATGTTACAGTTTCAAGCCGAGATTCAAGATGAACCCTAGTTCTCGTTGCTCGTCAAATTTGATTGATACAATAAACAATTGTTGATAATTTCATTGGGCTTTTGTTTAATAATTGTATATTAGTAAATTGATGTAAAAGTTAACTTGTAATGCTTTCGATTAGATGGAGTTCGGCTGGGCGATAGTCATGGCTTGTTCTCAAACCAAATCCTTCGATTTAGATATCCTCAGTGTGTGTTTTTGATGACCTTCGATTCAGAGAGGATTCACCAGATTGTATGTGTGTTTAATTATGTTTATTTGATCCGACAATACTCGATTATCTTTTATGTTTATTACGTGGTTCTTGATTGACAAAAACACGTGATTTCGATGTTATTTTAGGAATTAGTTAACTGTTTATGATCGTGAGGAATCGATGATTGATCATTTATCCATTTTTAGATTACTAAAACACGTGCTATACAAGATTGGCTAAGAGCCGGCTGAAGAGGGGTCGAACCTTCGGCTGAGTAGAAGGAAGAAGAAGGGAATTTGGAATATGGTAATTACACTTTCAGCCCTTGCATTTTATATTATTATCAGTTTTTTTGTCCAAAGCTTATTTCATTCTCAATCCATATTTTACCCTTACACACTTTAAGTCCCTTATCTTTATATTTTAATTATTTTATATAAAAGTATTTATAAAAGTTTTTAAAAAACCTAATAGAATCACTTTATAGATTTATTTAGCCACGGCCACTGCCACTCACTACCACTACCACTACCACCACCACGACGACCACCACCACATTGTTAGTGGAGGATTATGTGTTCGAAGCCCACAGTCTTTCAATCTCTTAAGCATTAGAATATTTCTCACCATGATATATCCATGTTGTATACGCCTGTAGAAAACAACGGTTATGTATGTGGGCATAAATTGTAACCAAATTCTAAAGTGATCAATTAGAATTGGCACAACTTTTACATGGGCAATACCCTTTACCTTCACCGTTGACATGATTCTTTGCAATCTCCATAAACTTATTAAGACCGTTTAAAAAATCTGCACATCTCCAGTTTCGCAAGTTAATCCAACTTTTATCAACTTCCATGTTAGTTAATCCGAGCTAGTGGTCGCCTTTTAGTTATAAGTCAATGTTTCAAATGGAATATAATCAACACATACAACATACCAAAACATATGTATGCAAATGAAATTCATTCATCACAGAAACCTAAACATGCATATATAAATGAAATTATCACACATAAACATAAACATAATTATAAAAAGTCAATGTTTCTAAAATATAAACAACACATACAACATACCTAAACATATGTATACAAATGAAATTCATTCATCACATAAATCTAAACATGCATATATAAATGGAATTTATCAACACATAAACATAAGCATACTTATAAAAAGTCAATGTTTCAAATGAAACATAAACAACACATACAACATACCTAAACATATGTATATAAATGAAATTTATTCATCAAATAAACCTAAACATGCATATCTAAATGTAATTTAGCAACATATAAACATAAACATAAACATACTTATAAACATAAACAACATATATAATTGAAACTAAATGTAACTGAAGCATCACATAAACATAAACAACATATATAATTGAAACTATCCAACATGCATATCTATATGTAATTGAAACATCACATAAACCTAAACATAACATAAACATAAACAACATATAGAATTGAAACTATCCAACATGCATATGTAAATGTAATTGAAACATAACATAAACATAAAAAATATATAATTGAAACTATCCGACATGCATATCTAAATGTAATTGAAACATCACATAAACCTAAACATCACATAAACATAAACAACATATAAAATTGAAACTATCCAACATGCATATAACCTAAGCATACATGTACAACTGACAAAAAATACATGCATAATTCATATTAACCTATATATAAACTATAACACCCCGACCGACGGCGGAATCATCGGGATGCCACGAGGGATGTGTAGATTGTTCAAAAGCTCATGGGCATGTAAATCATATCATCATATATCATTTAATCAACCACAATAATTACACAAAAATCATGTTCATCATGAATCAATTACATCAAATACACAAAAGATTTAGTTAAACTAACTAAACTCTAATCGCCAGAAATTTAGTTAATTAACTAAGTCCAAGAATCCTATATGATGATGATGTCCAAAATAGAAGAGATCATCCTCTTCATCCTACTTGTCTCCATCACCTGAAACATGTAAGAAAATCAAGTGTCAACTACAAAAGTAGTTGGTGAGTAATCATAAGTTTTTATATTTAAAAATGTTTTAGTAAAATGCGTTTGAAAGTTTATGCTTAAAATGGTTTTATAAAATGCTTTGTTTAAAACGGGTATAAAACTTATGATCTTCTTGAGAAAATCCATATGAATACCTGTATGAGATAATCCAACACACATCCATCAATTCAACAGCCAAACACATACACAATCACATAACCACATAACCAAATCAATCATAGCCAATCACAAATAATCATAATCAAATATAGGCAATCAATCCACAACAAATCAACCAAACTCAATCAATCATATTCTCAATCAATGTTCGTGACTATACATGATTCCTTATGTATTTAACATAAGTTAGATACATGAATCATGGAGTGGTCGCTAACCACGTGACAATACATGAAGTCAAAGCAATTAACCGGAGTCAAGAGCAATACTTCACGGATGTGGAAACCCTCCACGTGACAATACATGAAGTCAAAACAAATAACCGAAGTTAAAAGTAATGATTTCACGGAGTATGAGGCAATACATGTAATCTTTGTTATTAACCGAAGTCAATAACAATGTTTACACGGATTTATAATAATCAGTAATAATCCATAATAATGATAATTCATATTAGTGAATATCATAATGATAAACAGGTATTATCCTTGTGTTATCAAAATAATATTTAAACCGGTATACATGTTTCACCTCCGAGTTTTAAAACCAAAAACAGTTTAAAGAAAGGGAGGTTATGAGAACTCACCTGTAGTCCTTAGATTTCGGGTTCTCGTATAATGCGCGTTCGCGTAGATAAACTCAAGTAACTCAAGAATCTGTAATTATAGTGTGATTTCCACTTTTATAAGCATAAGTGTTTCATATTCAATTCATGTCTATAATAGTTCAATTCAACCCGTTTGCCTTTCATTAACTTAGTTTAGTTATTCAGAGTTGTAACAATTTCTCAACTTCATAAACGTGCTCATCATTAAAGATAGTTAGGTTTACTAGTTGTGATATTACAGGTGTATTGCCATAAATGTGTATATTCTAAGGTGAACATCCTAACCATATACATACCTTCCCACACATGCATGTTTACTTTTATAATTCAACATAATATAACTTACAAATGTTTACTAAACTCTTAACAAAATGTTGCATAAATTATTTTCATATAGTATAAGGGCCACGTAAAATCTTCCAATTTAACTTAAGTGTTTTAGTAAAATAACAACGTAGATTAAACATGCATGTACGGTTATTTATCTATGTATGCATACGTATGTTCTTGATCCCACTTGCCCTTAAACCATCCACTTAACAATTTTGAGTTCGGCTACCCCTAGAGGCAGCGAACCTCCTGAGTTTATGGCCTAAGGTTCGTGGTCCCTGCATGCCTAAGGTTCGGCCAGAGGAAGGACCAGTAGAGTTCGGCCAGGTTTAGGGTTCGTCCCCCTAATGGTTCGTGAAGGACCAGGCTTGGGCCAAGAGTTCGCTGACCAAACAGGAACCAGGTTCGGCTCCCTCAAGGGTTCGCCGAGTCCTTGACTTGGTGTCCAAGGTTCGTGTAACATGCATGGTTCGCTAGGGTACCCCTATAGTTCGTCATCCAGTAAGGTTCGTGAGGAGTGCTCGGTTCAGCCAAAACACCAAGGTTCGGGGTCCCTAGGGTTCGCCACCCTAGGGTTGTCTGATCCAGAAAAAGGGTTCGGGGTTGGCGGCCTGCACAGGGTTCGTGACCCATGCAGGGTTCGTTGCAGGCTGTAAGAGGAAGGCTCGGCTGAAACTAGGGTTCGCCACCCTAGTTCCCGCCCAACAGGGTTCGTGAAGCCCTTAGGGTTCGGCCCCCACCTGCTGTGTCGCCGGAGCACTGTTCATCATCATCCTAGCCGCATCTTAGTGGTCTACGGTCATCCCTAGCTTACTTCGACTCAACAACAACTCGGTTAATACATTGCCACTAAAGATTATTATACTACATGATGGCTAAACTCGATTAGGGTTTTCAAACCAAAAACCGAAAAGAAAACCGGGTCTCTTACCTTTAAATCGTGTGCAAATGATAGCTTTCTTGGTATCTTCGTGTTCCTCTTGTTCTCACGAACGCGTAGCCACCGAAAGTTCGAAGATCCGTCAAGAAACGAGCTCGGTAGGCTAGAGAGAAGGTAGAGAGAAAAGTGTATGGGTGTTTTTAGAGAGAGAAAGAGAGTTGGGAGAAATGAGGGGAAATGGTGGAGTCTTCCACCATTTAATCCCATCCCGTTCCCGCACGTTCGGTCTCATCTTTATCGCATCAATAAAAATATAGTTCGGTTTTACTCGTTGGACGTATGTAAACATAAATTGTTTAAATAATAGGGTTTCATTGATTTAATTGATTTATTTATAAAATCCTTGTCTCGTAAGGTGATCTAGTTAATTCACGCGAGATGTAACAATACTCTCGGTTTTCTATCATAACATATTTAAATGATTAAATCATTTTAAATAAATTAATTTTGTTTAATTAAATAAGTTTAAATAACTTGTTTCGTAAATCGCTTTCGTTTCCTTATCGTTAAATAATTATTTAAATAAATTAATTTATTCGAAAACATTTTAGGTTGTGATTCCTAATAAACGTTTTAAGATTTTATTTACCAATTTAATATCGTGAGATATTATTTAATTATCTCGTCGAAACACGTTACACGCGTACGTATTCGTAAAGATCGTCACCTTTGCGAATCCAACGCTCGTATCGTATTTCGATTCGATTTATGATTTATGGAATATCGTTTCAGAATATTATTCTTAATAATTATATTCGTGTGAATCGTCACCCACGCGAACACATTATTAAGTTAATATTTCTGAATCAACATTCGCGTTTAAATAATGACCGTAACCTCACATCGCGTATTTATTAATCTCATTATTTATTAACTTAAATATTATATTCCCAAACCACAACCCACTAAACCAAGTCACTGACACATCCATGATAGACCGAAATATGCATATGTATAGGGCATATGCAGAGGTAGATCGCAACCTCCCCTACACCGTCCCACCGCTATTTCGATAAACCATGACCATGTGTCCTTGACTACGTTTAGCAACCATAACATAACAAACTCCCAATTCCATCCCAAAACCATTCTCAAACCATTAATCCATAATCATCAGTAATAACACTGCGATAAACTCTATGGGTCTGTTCAGTTAAATTTCAACTAAACTTCCCAAGGTTTACGCGTATAATATATTATAAAATCATGCATACCAGTAACAGTGACAATATCAGCAAAGTCAAACGATAATATCATAATCAATAATATTCATAAATCTCCGGTCGTACAGTACAATCGTACGGATGTACGGATGTACGGACAACCGGAAGTACAGTGATGTTACATAAACCTTAGAAAATATAAACATACATACACACTCATGTAAAATTAACCTACACATATAAAATAAAATTTCTAAAACATAATGAATCATTTAAATTTTAAACATTTATATCAAATTTACATTTCAAAAAAATTAAAATTAGAAAAAAAATATATACCTTTATTGAAAATAATGTCCCAAGGCGATACTTTAAGCAATACCATATCTCCCACTTCAAACTCTAAAGGTTTTCTCCGTTTATCCGCGTAACTCTTCTGTCGACTGCGAGCAGCTAACAGATTGTCACGGATCTGGCGGATCTTGTCAGTCGTTTCTTGAATAATCTCAGGGCCCGTAATCTGCGAATCGCCGACTTCAGTCCAACAAATAGGTGACCGACATTTCCTGCCATAAAGAGCTTCAAACGGTGCCATACCAATGCTTGCGTGATAACTGTTGTTATACGAGAACTCAACCAATGGTAGATGACTATCCCAATTGCCACCGAAATCGATGACACAAGCTCTCAACATGTCTTCCAATGTTTGAATCGTTCGCTCCGTTTGACCATCCGTTTGAGGATGATAAGCAGTGCTAAGATCCAGTCTTGTTCCAAAGGCTTCATGAAGTGGTTCCCAAAACCGTGCCGTGAAACGAGCATCACGGTCCGATATTATGCTTAAGGGAATACCATGTCGGCTAATGATCTCATCAATGTAGATACGAGCTAACTTCCGCACAGGGTAAGTTTCGCGTATCGGTAAGAAATGAGCCGACTTGGTCAATCTGTCAACAATTACCCAGATACTATCTTTACCGTTCGCGGTCCGTGGGAGTTTAGTAATGAAATCCATAGAGATATTCTCCCACTTCCACATCGGTATTTCAGGTTGTATTAACAATCCAGAAGGTCGCTGGTGTTCCGCCTTGACCTTAGCACAGTTAAGGCACTTTGACACATACTCAGCAATATCCTTCTTCATTCCAGGCCACCAGTACAAGCCTCTAAGGTCTTGATACATCTTATCAGAGCCCGGATGGATTGAGTAACGAGATTTATGAGCTTCATTCATAATCACCATCCTCAGATCACCCCTGTTCGGTATCCACAACCGATTCAAATAATACATCAAACCGTCATCCTTAGTTTCCAATAAGATTTCAGCCCCACAAGACATCTCATTCTTCAAGTTACCTTGAGCTAAGGAGTGTTGTTGGGCTGTGAGAACATCATTACGGAGGTTATTGTGCACTCGGACACTATGAATTTGAACTTGACTCTTGCGACTAAGCGCATCTGCTACTACATTCGCTTTACCAGGATGGTAGCGAATTTCACAGTCATAATCATTTAACAGTTCAACCCATCTCCGTTGTCTCATGTTGAGCTCTTTCTGATTCAAAATATGTTGCAAACTTTTGTGATCAGTAAAGACTACACACTTCGTGCCATAAAGATAATGTCTCCATATCTTCAAAGCAAACACAACTGCACCGAGTTCTAAGTCGTGTGTAGTGTAGTTCTTCTCGTGAATCTTCAGCTGTCTTGATGCATAAGCCACGACCTTTCCCCGTTGCATGAGAACACAACCGAGACCTAGGTTGGATGCATCACAATAAACTACAAAATCATCATTTCCATCAGGCAGTGTCAAGACAGGAGCATCACAAAGTTTCTGCTTCAAAGTCTGAAATGCCTCTTCTTGCTTTGGTCCCCACTCGTATGGCCTATTTTTCTGAGTCAAAACAGTGAGAGGGACGGCAATTCTGGAGAAGTTCGATATAAACCGCCGATAGTAACCGGCAAGTCCGAGAAATGATCGAATCTCCGTGGGTGTCTTCGGTGTACTCCAATTCTTCACAGCATCAATCTTCGCAGGATCCACGTGAACACCGTATTCGTTGACTATGTGCCCCAAGAATTGAACTTCCTTAAGCCAAAATTCACATTTAGAGAATTTGGCATACAGTCGCTCTTCTCTTAGGATCTCCAAAACCAACTTAAGGTGTTTCTCGTGTTCTTCCTTGGTCTTTGAGTAGATCAGAATATCGTCAATGAATACAATCACAAATTTATCCAAGTATGGCCTGCAAACACGGTTCATGAGGTCCATGAAAACCGCAGGTGCATTGGTAAGGCCGAAGGGCATTACCAGAAATTCATAATGGCCATATCTTGTTCTGAATGCAGTCTTGGGAATATCATCATCATGTACGCGAAGCTGATGATACCCAGACCTAAGATCGATCTTTGAAAACCATGCCGAGCCTTGAAGCTGATCGAAGAGATCATCGATACGCGGCAGTGGATATCGATTCTTGATAGTCAACTTGTTCAATTCGCGGTAGTCGATGCACATCCGGAATGACCCGTCCTTTTTCTTGACAAACAGGACCGGTGCACCCCATGGTGAATGGCTCGGGCGAATGAATCCTTTATCGGTAAGTTCTTGCAGTTGACTCGCCAATTTTTGCAACTCCGAAGGCGCAAGTCTGTAGGGAGCTTTAGCGACTGGGTTCGCACCAGGTACTAAGTCGATCCGGAACTCAACTTGGCGTTCTGGTGGAAGACCCGGTAAATCGTCTGGGAAGACTTCTGGAAAATCTCGTATCACTGGAACATCTTCAATCTTCTTTCCTTTCTCTTTCTTCTCCACAATATGTGCTAAGAAGGCTATACATTTCTTTCTAAGGTACTTATGTGCTTTAGTGCAAGACATCAGCTTAAGACCTTTACTAGCAGTTTCTCCAAATATTCTCAAAGTTTCACCCGAAGGTAGTGGAATACGAATATATTTCTCATGACAAACAATCTCCGCTCTGTGGGTGGCTAACCAATCCATGCCTATGATAACATCAAAGCTACCAAGATGCATAGGTATGAGATCAATTGGGAAAACGTGATCATTTAAGTTCACCGTACATCCAACGATAATAGTGTCAATATCAATAGTGTTTCCGTCAGCCACCTCCACATTGAACGGTTTATCTAAGTATGTACGTGTTCTACCAAGCAAGCATTCAAAATCATATGAAACGAAACTCCTATCGGCACCAGAATCAAATAAGACAGATGCATAAGAGTTGTTGATCAGAAATGTACCGTTGACCACATCCTGGTTGGCTTGAGCAGCTGGGGCATTCAGTTGAAAAGCCCGGCCTCTTGCCACCCTCTGATTATTTCCAGTCAACTTTGGGCATTGATTTCTGAAGTGACCCACTTCACCACATTCATAACAGGCTCTTGCCTGTGCTTGAGGTACCTGGCGAACGGGTACAGCTGGAATAGGTTGTGCAGGAGGAGCTGGCAGTGCAAGCGGTGCATGTTGCAACCTTTGTGCTTGCGGTGCACTCCGACAAACATTAGCAAAGTGACCAAACTTGCCGCAGTTGTTGCAGACGCGACATGGCAAATTTGGTGCGTGATGATAACGGCAGGTGTTACACTGAGGAGTGTTCCCAGTGAAATTCCTGGCAGTTGAATTGTTTGATGATTGCTGCACAGACTTAGCAGCAGGAGCAGTGACCATGAAGTTTCTGGTCTTCCTCTTCTTGTTGCTACTTTTGGATGAGCTAGCAGCTTCAGACTTGACTTCAGTTTTGACTTCTTTTGCAGTAGTCTTGGTGTCAGTCTTCTTGTGTCTCTTCCGAGTAAGAGTCCCATTCTTCACATGGTTATCAGTAAGAGTTGCAGATAGACGGATAGCAGCCTCCAGTGTTTTGGGATTACTCCCGTAGACCGTATCCTGAATCTGCACCGGCAGCCCGCCGATATACTTCTCAATCGCCCTCTCCAAGGGTGTCACCATATGAGGTACCAGTAAGCTATACTCATGAAACTGAGTATTGTAGATGATGTTTTCTCCACTGTCTTGTTTGAGTTCCCAGAACTCAGTCTCCAGTTTCCTCATCTCGCTTCTAGGACAGAATTCAGTGGTCATCAGATTCTTGACCTCTGTCCATGTCAGTGCTAAGGCAGCATCCACTCCCCTAGTTCGTTTTTCCCCATTCCACCAAGTCAGTGCTCTCTTTTGGAAAACACTGGTGGCATAGCGAACTTTCAGATTCTCGGGACATTCGCTGTTGATGAAGGTGTTCTCCATACTCTCGAACCACTGCAGCAGACCAGTAGCCGATTTAGCACCCGTGAATTTCAGGGGATTACAGGAATTGAAGTGTTTGAATGTGCAAGTTGTCTGGTTTGCACCACCTCGGTTCTGATTGATATTCTGGTTAGCCTGAGTCAGTTGGCTCACCAATCCAGAAATAAGTGTGGCTAACTCTTGTATGCCGGAGTTGGCATTACCGTTGTTAGCATCCCCACTGTTTGAGTCATCTTCGTTGTGACGGCGAGGCGGCATGTTTCTGAGAAATTAGAAACATGTTACTACCGTTTACAACGTAAGTCATACAAACAATGGTCAATTGAGTTTATTTTAAACAGTTAGGATTACATATAGGAACTATATTTATTTCCTATCTGTTAATTAAACTCATAATGTCTATAAATTTGCCTAGTGTTATTCTAAGTGTCCTAGTTGGTCATAACTAGTGTTAGCTAACTATTCCTAGGTCCTATACATTCCTCACTCTATACTAACACTGACAACCTCCCAATGCAATGCAACAAGCTTATATATAGGGCATATGCAGAGGTAGATCGCAATCTCCCCTACACCGTCCCACCACCGTTCCATTGCACCACGATTATGCCCTTGTTAGTGTGTAGAGTGTGTCATGCAGTTCACCATAAGTCTCACTTCACAAACCTTATCCTTGGTAGGATAATTTTGAGTGAAGTGATCTCTAGTTCCCTTGGACAATTAGGTTTGCCTAATGTCTAAGTTCACCTGACATGTAGGCTTGCCTATTTCTAAGTTCACCTAATGTCTAAGTTCACCTGACATTAAATTTCCCCCAATTGTCTAAGTTCACTAAAATCCATATCAATCCCAATGTCAATAATCATCATTAAGGGCTCATATCATCACGAAGTGCTCTTATTGTCACTAAGTGTTCATATCTTCCCTATAGCTTATTTTCATCAAGTGTCCATACCACCACTAAGTGTTAGTATCATCACTATGCGTTTATATTATCATCAAGTGTCTATATCATCATCCAAATCCTCAATTTATCACTAAGTATTCGTATTGTTCGTTGGTCCTATGCACCCTACGTGTCCAATCTGTGTGTTTCATAAGTGAGTTTATAAATATTTATCAAGTATAATCATCCATGAGTCAATCCCAGTCAATCCATCAAACATATCATCAACAGTCCACAATCATATCCTCTCAAACCCTCCTAGTAGGGTCCTAATAGTATCCTAAGTTCCTGACACTGACAGACCCCCGATATACTTCAAATGGTATATGTATAGGGCATATGCAAGAGTAGGTCGCAACCTCCCTTACACCGTCCCACCACCTTTGTAGTATACCACGAGTGTGTCCTTGTCTGGTGATCACAAGATCTAACAGATAATTCCTAAAGCAATTAAATTTCTAAGCAGTTAAGTTCCTGAGCAGATAAGTGTCCCAAACGGGTAGTTCCCTTATTCCTCAATACTGACATCCACCCGATGTACTGTAAATGGTATATGTATAGGGCATATGATAAGGGTAGGTCGCAACCGCCCAAACCACCGTCCCACCACCTTTACAATACACCACGAGTATGTCCTTACCGAGTCATTAGGGCACAAGTAAGCAATTAATTAGTAGCAGCATATATAATCAAATGTATAACAGGAGTTCAGTTAACATGTAATAAACACATAAGCATGAAATCCTGAATATACTAACTAGTGTATGAAATTAATTCATACTAGGGTATCCTATGGTTATAGACTAGGTCAACCATTTCTAGTAACCTAATTCCCTATAACCCAGGCTCTGATACCAATCTATAACACCCCGACCGACGGCGGAATCATCGGGATGCCACGAGGGATGTGTAGATTGTTCAAAAGCTCATGGGCATGTAAATCATATCATCATATATCATTTAATCAACCACAATAATTACACAAAAATCATGTTCATCATGAATCAATTACATCAAATACACAAAAGATTTAGTTAAACTAACTAAACTCTAATCGCCAGAAATTTAGTTAATTAACTAAGTCCAAGAATCCTATATGATGATGATGTCCAAAATAGAAGAGATCATCCTCTTCATCCTACTTGTCTCCATCACCTGAAACATGTAAGAAAATCAAGTGTCAACTACAAAAGTAGTTGGTGAGTAATCATAAGTTTTTATATTTAAAAATGTTTTAGTAAAATGCGTTTGAAAGTTTATGCTTAAAATGGTTTTATAAAATGCTTTGTTTAAAACGGGTATAAAACTTATGATCTTCTTGAGAAAATCCATATGAATACCTGTATGAGATAATCCAACACACATCCATCAATTCAACAGCCAAACACATACACAATCACATAACCACATAACCAAATCAATCATAGCCAATCACAAATAATCATAATCAAATATAGGCAATCAATCCACAACAAATCAACCAAACTCAATCAATCATATTCTCAATCAATGTTCGTGACTATACATGATTCCTTATGTATTTAACATAAGTTAGATACATGAATCATGGAGTGGTCGCTAACCACGTGACAATACATGAAGTCAAAGCAATTAACCGGAGTCAAGAGCAATACTTCACGGATGTGGAAACCCTCCACGTGACAATACATGAAGTCAAAACAAATAACCGAAGTTAAAAGTAATGATTTCACGGAGTATGAGGCAATACATGTAATCTTTGTTATTAACCGAAGTCAATAACAATGTTTACACGGATTTATAATAATCAGTAATAATCCATAATAATGATAATTCATATTAGTGAATATCATAATGATAAACAGGTATTATCCTTGTGTTATCAAAATAATATTTAAACCGGTATACATGTTTCACCTCCGAGTTTTAAAACCAAAAACAGTTTAAAGAAAGGGAGGTTATGAGAACTCACCTGTAGTCCTTAGATTTCGGGTTCTCGTATAATGCGCGCTCGCGTAGATAAACTCAAGTAACTCAAGAATCTGTAATTATAGTGTGATTTCCACTTTTATAAGCATAAGTGTTTCATATTCAATTCATGTCTATAATAGTTCAATTCAACCCGTTTGCCTTTCATTAACTTAGTTTAGTTATTCAGAGTTGTAACAATTTCTCAACTTCATAAACGTGCTCATCATTAAAGATAGTTAGGTTTACTAGTTGTGATATTACAGGTGTATTGCCATAAATGTGTATATTCTAAGGTGAACATCCTAACCATATACATACCTTCCCACACATGCATGTTTACTTTTATAATTCAACATAATATAACTTACAAATGTTTACTAAACTCTTAACAAAATGTTGCATAAATTATTTTCATATAGTATAAGGGCCACGTAAAATCTTCCAATTTAACTTAAGTGTTTTAGTAAAATAACAACGTAGATTAAACATGCATGTACGGTTATTTATCTATGTATGCATACGTATGTTCTTGATCCCACTTGCCCTTAAACCATCCACTTAACAATTTTGAGTTCGGCTACCCCTAGAGGCAGCGAACCTCCTGAGTTTATGGCCTAAGGTTCGTGGTCCCTGCATGCCTAAGGTTCGGCCAGAGGAAGGACCAGTAGAGTTCGGCCAGGTTTAGGGTTCGTCCCCCTAATGGTTCGTGAAGGACCAGGCTTGGGCCAAGAGTTCGCTGACCAAACAGGAACCAGGTTCGGCTCCCTCAAGGGTTCGCCGAGTCCTTGACTTGGTGTCCAAGGTTCGTGTAACATGCATGGTTCGCTAGGGTACCCCTATAGTTCGTCATCCAGTAAGGTTCGTGAGGAGTGCTCGGTTCAGCCAAAACACCAAGGTTCGGGGTCCCTAGGGTTCGCCACCCTAGGGTTGTCTGATCCAGAAAAAGGGTTCGGGGTTGGCGGCCTGCACAGGGTTCGTGACCCATGCAGGGTTCGTTGCAGGCTGTAAGAGGAAGGCTCGGCTGAAACTAGGGTTCGCCACCCTAGTTCCCGCCCAACAGGGTTCGTGAAGCCCTTAGGGTTCGGCCCCCACCTGCTGTGTCGCCGGAGCACTGTTCATCATCATCCTAGCCGCATCTTAGTGGTCTACGGTCATCCCTAGCTTACTTCGACTCAACAACAACTCGGTTAATACATTGCCACTAAAGATTATTATACTACATGATGGCTAAACTCGATTAGGGTTTTCAAACCAAAAACCGAAAAGAAAACCGGGTCTCTTACCTTTAAATCGTGTGCAAATGATAGCTTTCTTGGTATCTTCGTGTTCCTCTTGTTCTCACGAACGCGTAGCCACCGAAAGTTCGAAGATCCGTCAAGAAACGAGCTCGGTAGGCTAGAGAGAAGGTAGAGAGAAAAGTGTATGGGTGTTTTTAGAGAGAGAAAGAGAGTTGGGAGAAATGAGGGGAAATGGTGGAGTCTTCCACCATTTAATCCCATCCCGTTCCCGCACGTTCGGTCTCATCTTTATCGCATCAATAAAAATATAGTTCGGTTTTACTCGTTGGACGTATGTAAACATAAATTGTTTAAATAATAGGGTTTCATTGATTTAATTGATTTATTTATAAAATCCTTGTCTCGTAAGGTGATCTAGTTAATTCACGCGAGATGTAACAATACTCTCGGTTTTCTATCATAACATATTTAAATGATTAAATCATTTTAAATAAATTAATTTTGTTTAATTAAATAAGTTTAAATAACTTGTTTCGTAAATCGCTTTCGTTTCCTTATCGTTAAATAATTATTTAAATAAATTAATTTATTCGAAAACATTTTAGGTTGTGATTCCTAATAAACGTTTTAAGATTTTATTTACCAATTTAATATCGTGAGATATTATTTAATTATCTCGTCGAAACACGTTACACGCGTACGTATTCGTAAAGATCGTCACCTTTGCGAATCCAACGCTCGTATCGTATTTCGATTCGATTTATGATTTATGGAATATCGTTTCAGAATATTATTCTTAATAATTATATTCGTGTGAATCGTCACCCACGCGAACACATTATTAAGTTAATATTTCTGAATCAACATTCGCGTTTAAATAATGACCGTAACCTCACATCGCGTATTTATTAATCTCATTATTTATTAACTTAAATATTATATTCCCAAACCACAACCCACTAAACCAAGTCACTGACACATCCATGATAGACCGAAATATGCATATGTATAGGGCATATGCAGAGGTAGATCGCAACCTCCCCTACACCGTCCCACCGCTATTTCGATAAACCATGACCATGTGTCCTTGACTACGTTTAGCAACCATAACATAACAAACTCCCAATTCCATCCCAAAACCATTCTCAAACCATTAATCCATAATCATCAGTAATAACACTGCGATAAACTCTATGGGTCTGTTCAGTTAAATTTCAACTAAACTTCCCAAGGTTTACGCGTATAATATATTATAAAATCATGCATACCAGTAACAGTGACAATATCAGCAAAGTCAAACAATAATATCATAATCAATAATATTCATAAATCTCCGGTCGTACAGTACAATCGTACGGATGTACGGATGTACGGACAACCGGAAGTACAGTGATGTTACATAAACCTTAGAAAATATAAACATACATACACACTCATGTAAAATTAACCTACACATATAAAATAAAATTTCTAAAACATAATGAATCATTTAAATTTTAAACATTTATATCAAATTTACATTTCAAAAAAATTAAAATTAGAAAAAAAATATATACCTTTATTGAAAATAATGTCCCAAATCTTCTTTGAACATGGAATCATTGGTAGAATAACATGTAAAATGCAATAAACATAAACAAAGTGAGAAACCCTCGTACAAATTCCATGAACACAACAAAAAAATTGAAAATGGCAAAGAAACAAATACCTAAAATGGTAAGGTTCCAACAACCCTTTGAACACAAAATCAACACTAGAACCGGTCTAAACCTCGAAATCGCCCATGGAAGAGAAGAAAATGGTGTTTTCGGAAGTTTTCTACGAAAATGGAGGTTATGTGCGTTTTTGGGTATATAAACCCTATAGCGACGGTGTCGTTTAATTTTTTGCACGATCTAAAAAGTTAATTTTTTATTAATTGCCTATAGCGCCGACATGTCGCCGCTGATTCTAAAATTATTTTTTTTTTTATTCTTTCGTTTGCCCAATTTTCAGTTACAAAAAAATTAGAAAAATCAAAAATAAAAAAGCCACCTATAGCGACGATCTGTCGTCGCTATACTTTTCCCTAAAAAGCGCCAATTTTTTGTCAACTCCCGCTCATTCCGGATACCCTATTGTGACGACCTGTCGTCGCTATCGCTGAAAAAGGCAAAAAATTTTGTGGTCTGTTGCTACCACTTGTCATCGCTATAGATGAATCTATAGGCACGACTTTTGTCATCCCTATAGAGATCGCCCTTTTAGAACCATTTTCTAGTGGTGGGAGGAGTGTGTGTGTGTGTGTGTTAGTTAACAGTGATCAAATAGATGATTTAAAATAGTTAAATCGCTCAAATATAGAGTCAAGTCTATGATACCACTTCATAGGATCATGTTGTAATCAAACAACAAAACAATGATTTCTGGTAATTGACATGTTGTAATGTTTGTTATCATTTTGATGCCGAACATTTACGCAAAAGAAATAATAAAATAAGAATAACATAAACATTAAATCAATATCAAAGTATATTTCTCACAAATGTAATTATGGCAAAAGCAATACAAATACAAGGTAATAAAGGGATATATACTAAGAACAACAACTAGTTGCATGTATATATGCTAACTAGCTGCACTAACTCTAAAATATAAACATAATCGTTTAGTCTAGTATGAAGGATCAATGACAAACTATAACCAATGATCATTAAATCATGAGATGCCTAATGTACTATCTAATTGGATTGTACAAAAAGTAAAATAATACATACAAGAATATTCCAGATTCTATTTAGCATATAATCTGTCATTTATACTTTTAAGGTTGTGTTACCATTAGTTAGAATTGAAACTATCAAATAAAGACATAATGAAGCTGTCAACAAGAAGTGGTCACATATCATAAGTGTAGTTCTTTAGTAGAAGTATTCTCTTGTTTCAACAGCTACAAGTTCATCGACTAGTAAAGTTTAAATAAACAATTTTAAACATTAATATCTTATTCATTTTATATGTATTTTAAGACTGATTCGTTAGAAAGCTCTCGCATGCATTGTTTTTTATTTAGTTTCTGTCATGTTTTAAATTAACACCTATAAAATTTACTATTGAGCCTCTTCATATGTTCTGCCTTCTCGCACGTCTGGTGTTAAACAAATTAGCTTTCTCTTTCACAATTAAAAAAACATAGTAATTCAGATATATAAATGTTACGAGATCCACATTAATAAATGTATAGAGACAATCAAAAAATGTGTAGAACGAATACACACACACACTATATATATATATAATAAATAAAAATTAGAATTAATTGCACAAATGGTCCCTATGGTTTTATCAGATTGCAGATTTGGTTCCTAAACTTTAAAAATTTCAACTTTAGTCCAAACATTTAAAGTTAATTGCATAAATGGCCCTTATGGCTTGATCAGATTGCAAATTTGGTCCCCAAATTTTAAAAAATTGCAAATTTAGTCCAAATATTTAAAGTTAATTGTGAAAATGGCCCATGTGGTATGAAAAGATTGCAGATTTAGTTTCCAAACTTTATAAATTGCAAATATAGAATATAAATAATTCACAAATCCAAATTAAATATTTAAACTTTATTAAAATACTTTAAACATTTTTAAAATATTTTAAACAATATTTAAATAATTTGTTTAACATATGGAAGTTGTATAAAATAGTTGCATTCGTATTCATTGATTCAAAAAATAGCAAAAACTATTGAATAACAAACATTAAATATACAAGATTTTTGATTTCGCAATATTTAAACATATTATCTTGTATATTTAATGTTTATTATTCAATATTTTTTGCTATTTTTATAATAAATGAATATGAATACAAATATTTTAATTAAATTCAATAGATAATACAAATTATTTTAAGAATATTTAAATTAATTTAATATTTTTTTGATATTTAATTTGGATTTGTGAATTATTTTTACTCTAAATTTGACATTTTTGAAGTTTAGAGACCAAATCTGCAATCTGATTAAATCACAGGGACCATTTATGCAATTAACTTTAAATGTTTGGACTAAATTTGCAATTTTTAAAGTTTGGGGACCAAATATGCAATTTGATCAAACCATAGGGACCATTTATGCAAATAACTTTAAATGTTTGGACTAAATTTGCAATTTTTAAAGTTTGGGGACCAAATCTGCAATATGGTCAAATCACATGGACCATTTTTGCAGTTTACTCTAAAAATAAAATAGGGCACATGTCATTATTCTAAACTATTCTCATAATAATTTTCATGTTTCTCTCTCCTATTTAATGCATCATATATTAAATCATGATATTAAATATTGAATACACGTTTATAGATTTTTAATTTAAAAACAGTTTTTAACTCATTAAAAATATATTAATCATAAAAAAATACATTTATTTTCAAAAAAAATTATTATAAAATAAGAAATATATTTTATATTAAAAAATTGACTTAATCGGTTTTCAATCTTTTTTCCTTTTCCAAAAACCGAACGAAGCCGAATTCAGGAAGTAGTTATATCCGAACCGAATTCAATCGAATTCAGTCCGGTTCAGTTTTAATTAAAACAGAACAAACTGAATTCAACCAATAAACTAATTAAAAACCAAATAAATCGGTTAAAAACCAAATAAATTGTTCCGAATAAACTGCATTCATCTAAATAAACTGAATTCAACCTTATATATTATTAATAAAAATAAAAAATTAAATCTGAATTCAGTTTAATTGATTAACCGAACAAACCGAATTCAAAAATAAAGTTGGAATCAAAAACCGAATTCTAAATTCGGATACGGTTAGAAACCGAACTTAAAACCAAATTTAGAATTCGGTTCATGGTTAGTGATAAGTTTTAGACTTTTTTTTCCCATCACCCTAAACGTGGGCACACTTGATGATGTGTGACATTTTTAATGATTCGTCCACGTTTTTGTGTTAAAAGCAATTTTGCATAGACACGTTTCTTCATATAATGATTCTATGTATCATTTAATTGCGATAACGCCCAGATGAATATGGCGAAAAAGGTATTTGTTAACGGGATAACTTTAACAAATGAAAAAACTTGATAGAAATATAACCGACTTTTTATTTTGTTTCAATTAAGTCATTCAAATTTTTTTTTTGTCTCAATAAGTCATTTAAGTTATTTTTGTTTTATAATTCTATCTATTTAACCTAAATAGTAGGTAATATATGTTGATATAAGTTTGAGTGAATAATTATTTTTTAAAAAAATGACTGACTTGAATAAGTAATTATTTATTATTAATTTTTTGTTTTTCGTCAGATACTAATTAAAATTAATAATTATTGATTCAAGTCAGTCATTTTAAAAAAAAAAATATTCACTCAAACTTATATTCACATGTATTACCAGTTATTCATGTTAAAAACATATAGGATTAAAACACTAAAATAACTTCAATAATTTAACTGGGACAAAAAAAGTTTGAGTAACTTGAGTGCAACAAAATGAAAAGTTTGTTACATTTCTATCAAGTTTTTCCATTTGTTAAACGCCTTCACGGGAGTACGGGGCCATATTTTTTACTAACTTGCACTACTAGAAAACACGCATAATTCCGACAAAACTTTTGGTCGGAAATTTGTCTAAAATGTAGGTTTCCGACGAAATTCCGACAAAATATTTTAGTCGAAAATAACCTGGTTGTAAAAATTTTTCTGACAAACTTCCGTGAGCTTTTTACGACAACTTTCCGACGACACTATTTTTGACTAACTTCTGACGAATTTTCTAACCAGAAAAAATATTAGATTAAATATTATTTTTTTTATATTCCGACGTGTTTCCGACAAAACTTATCTTTTGAATTTTTATTTCCGACTGACTTTCGACAAAATATTTCCAACAGATATCCGACCAAATGTAATTTCGAAAACTTCCGACACTGCTTTTTGTTTTATATTCCTATCAGTTTCCGACAAAAGAAATGTTTCAAAGAAAAAAATTAAAATGCCTGTGATAAACCCAATTTTTTTCCTATTTTAAATGCCGAAAAATTCAATACAAATCTAGTTCCCACAAGATAATGTCATTATTGAGTTACAAATTCTACCACAAAAAACTACCATCATCAAATTACAAGTTTACTTAGAAAGCTAGGGTTTGTCTCTGCATTTACATCTCCAGCTTCAAAAATAAACTATTAGAAAATAGATAGAGTATTGATTTATTAAAAGTAACCACTCTTGTTCAAAACTTTTAGTTATACATTTTACTTTAACAATAACAAAAAATAAAAATTGATATAAAAAGTTAAATTATTACAATTATAGTTATAGATTTTACTTTAACAATAACAAAAAATAAAAATTGATATAAAAAAAACTTAAATTATTACAATTAGGTGTGTCGAAATACTCGAACCTAACTAACCTGGCCCGAACCCAATCCCAATAAACTTAATAGAGTCGGGTTATTCGGGTCAAAATTGTTAGTCGAGTTGTTAAGGTCAACCTGATTAACCCGAACTGTTAATAGGTTCGAGTGTCGAGTATACATTTGGGTTGACCCGATCAACACCCCTGTTTACAACAATAACTCGTGAGATGGTGGTAGACATTCAAAGGTTATATAATATAAATAAAAAACATATATTTAAATTGTAATGCTCATAACTAATGTTTTTGTATATAATCAAGGTGCAAAAAAGATAATACGAAAAAACGATGTTAATAGCCTAAAAAAATAAAAAAAAGAAAACCTGTGGTAGGAATATAGTTGGAAAATTCCTACTGGTTTCCAGCGAATTATTCATTTTGGTCAGAAAACTGTCGGAAACTTCCGACCATTTTCATACTAGAACAATTTATTTTTTTTTGTTTTTCAAGCTTTAGACATCGTTTTTTTCATTTAATCTTTTTTAAACATTCATTATACATTATAAAAAACTTAGCGGTAATAAATAAGAAGCGTTATACACATCCACGTATTTACATGTGTATACATTATTAGAGTATTAGAAACCAATAAAGCTTTATGTTTACAAGCATATATGTATTTGTTTGCTTACATGGCAACAAACATATAATTTGTTAAATTGTAATGTTTATAACTAATGTTTTTGTATATAATCAAGGTGCAAAAATGATGATGGAAGAAAACGATGATAAGAGTCTAAAAATTAAAAAAGGAAAACTTGTTATAGAAAAGTAGTCGGAAAATATCTGCTACTTTCCAACAAATTGTTCAGATTGGTCGGAAAACGGTCGGAAATGTCCAACCATTTTCATACAAACAATTTCTTGTATTAAGTTTTATATTTTGAATAAAAAAAATAAAAATAATATTTTTTATTTCATACTTTTGGTCGGAATTCTGTCGGTATCTATCGAGAACTTTCCGACCAAAACATCTTTTGTCGATAAATTATCGGAATTTTTACACAAAAAATATGTGTTATTTTTTTGTAGGAATTTGGTCGGAAAATCGTTGGAAACTTCCGACCATAATTTCTTGTCGAAAAATTTTGTTGGTCAATTCCAGTTTTCTAGTAGTGTCGTATATGATATGATCTATATATGAAAGTAAATTTCGAGTATGACTTTTGAGAAGAAGGAAAAATAAATTAATAATTAAAATAAAAAATAAAACTTACAATATATATAAACGAGATAGGTTTTATTAAATTTATTTATATAAACAAAAATACTTTAGTCATTTTTTTATAATATTACATAGACATATGTTATTATTTAAAGCAAAAATCTTTTAGTCAGTTTTTGTATTGAACTACATCGAAATATGTTATTTCTTATTCATTTAACACCACCACATTGGTTTTCAGGTTCAAATCCTGTGTATGATATGAGTATATAACATAAAATCGAGTACGTAAATTATTATTATTATTATTTTTAGTTCACCTATAAATTTGTCATTAATACAACGCTTTTGAAAGTTACGTATATGACGTTTTCTTATTTGATGGCATGGGTACAACATTAATCACTGTTTTGACAAATAGAAAAATAACTAAAATATATAATTAGGGTGTTTAACGAATTGAATTTCGAATAATTCGAAGCATGTGGTTTTGAATTTTGAATTTTTATTAAGATTCGAATTAATATATATATTAAAAAGGAAAGTTTCATTTCTGTGAGCTTTTTACTATTCCTTTGTATACAACTCTGCCAGCATGATTTACAACCCATACATTGCCTTCTTGCTTCTCAAAGCTTATTTCTTCTGTTTCTTTCTAATCTTCCATACCTTGCTCTCAAAGCGTTGCCTCCTTGCAGATCTTCAAGCTTTTGCCTTCTCTTTTCTACCCTTATATGGTACGTATGCTTCACCTCATTTGGGTTAGGGTTTCAATGGTTTCGAAAGGCTGTCACGACTGCCCACCGAATCCTTTCTTCTCAAGACTTGATTAATTAGGGCTTTTCCACATTCTCATCTTCTCTATGATTGCTGCCATGTTTTGTTAATCTATTTTCCTTATATTGATATGATCTTAACGACAAAGGCTTCAATCATGGTAGGCAAGGTCTTAATTCGCTACTATTATGTTTTCCCTCTTGAAATTTTGTCTTATACAGTTTAATTTCTGTCTAATACAGTTTGATTCAAAAACCCTAATGACTTGAAACTTTTAGTTACGTTTCTATCCATGTGTGATACTACTTCTTGATCATGCAAAGTCTAAGGTGCCCATTTGTTAATCTATGCTTGGTTTCTTTATCCAATTTGCCTCCATTTTTTAGCTTAATTAAGTTTTAGTTTTATGTCTATTCATATGTTTGCTTGAAACAACATAAGATAAAGGTTAAATTTTAGTTTTAGTTCTAATCATATGTGTGGCAGTGGTTTGTGTTCTAAATGATTATACTACGTGTTTTATTTTGTTTTGATCTTTGATCATGGATCTTTTTATGCTCTACTTGATTTTCATTTGGCGTCCTCTCAATCAAACCTTTATTTTTCACATTTTATGTAACTACATGAGATAAAGAACAGGATAAATAGGCAGGGTAAGTTGAAATTTTCAAATTCCATATACACCCTTTAGCTAGGATTGTAAAGGACTGTTATATATTTAGTCTAATTATTATAGGTGGCATAAGTTCTTTTATAATTTAAGTTAAAAAAAGATAGTTATGTTTTTAATAAATTTTAGCTGTTATTTCTATAAAATACAATGTGATTGTGATAGCATATCAGTACTTTTGTTTTATGTGCTACAAGACTGATCTTTACAAATATGTTATTCTCATATCTAATACTCCATGCATTTGTTTATTGTTGTTGTCTGGCACATTTCCAGCTGCTGTAATGCATTAAGAAGTGTAGACAAAACCCATTTCATTTGCAATTAACTTAAGTGAAGAGCAAAATGTGCCAGTTCGTGAAAAGGCCGACCAAAGAGTTTTGTTTAATATCCATTTCGTTATATGTATATCCTGAATGTGAAAATAAGAAAAAAGTAACCAAAAGATTTAATTTGCAACTGTTTGAAGTTTTCAAATGCATAATATGGAAGCAATGTTCGATATTGAATTTTTCTATATTGCATATAAGTTGGTCAATGAACTTACTGTCACAAAATCTTCATATTCAACAACAGAATCAACAAAGGTACATGTCCAATGCATTTGCTTCTTTGGTTATGTAGTCTATGGAGAATGAATTCAACAAAGGTACATGTTTAGCAAGGGTTTGTTTTTTTTAAAATCTTTTAAATCATGTTGCTGCCATCTTTTTTCCTTTATTTAAATGTTTTATTTTATTTTGGATTTTTTTAGTTTTCATCTACTTCAGTTTTTGGTTGCTTATTTAAATTAATTTGAAATCTTTGCTAGGTTTATATATTTTTTTCATTTCTGTTCAATTTTGCCTATGTTATTCCTTACTATTTGTTTGATGCCTTGAGTGTTTATGTCGGAGTGATAGCCATTAAGATATGTTTTGATGAGAATATTATTGTTTTTTGTTGTAATTTCACAATAAGGCTTTTGTTGTTGGTTCTCTTTAATGATTAATGATGCCATCACGTTAATGATTAAACAATGAATGTTCACACTCTCAAACAACTAAATGGTGTTATGAGGTACTAATTGGTCTTAGTGTGTTCATTTTGGTTGAGTTGTTTAATTAACTAATTATGTGGAGTTAGGCAACTCAACGAGTCGTTTCTCAAGTACAAATTGTATCTGCAGCCAATAGGTCTTTCCATCATGGCAAATTACACCAATTACCACATGCCAAAGTATGCTTTGAAACATCAAAAAAGGATGGGGTAATCTCAGATTTCTATCTCTTATTATCTTTTAATTTTGCCTCGCTATTATGATATTGTTTGATTTTGAGGTTAATTGCCTGATGAAAAGACGTATGATTGAGGTTAATTGCCTGATGAAAAGACGTATGATGTAACATTTGTGCATCATATTGGTGTTCCTACAAAAGACGTCTTTTGGAAGTGGTAGGCTACAACATACCACCAGCTCCAACAACAATATGATTGAAACGAAAACAAGTTCTCTTTACATCACCAGGTACACCATAAATGCCCACCTATTCAACAATATTAAAAGCAGCACAAACATAAAACTTTTACCTATAACGACCCAATTAGTCATAGGAAGAGGCTGCAATATTAAAACTAATAACATCACAAAATACAAGAACCTATCTTTTGTAATATGGTTGTTATAACAGGATCACAAAAAACTACTTATCTTTTGTAATGTGGCTGTTATGCCACTCTAGCAACAAGTATGTAAAGTACGAGATCAGATCATCGGAAATTATGAGCAGTAACACACGGATGATGTGTTTTCAGTATATATTAAATGGCTTAAATAGTTTGTCTTTATATTACTATTCAATTTAGAACAACTTTAGTTACTCTTCACAATTTACATAGGATTTCCGATATTGAGTTTACATTCTTCAACATGCTACACTTTTTGCATGAGAATTTATGATATTGTCAATGTTTTTGCTATGACGCGTGGGTTTACATTGAGATATATCGATTCGGTATATCGGACCCGGCGCAACGCGCGGGTCCTAAATCCTAGTTCAATATTAAATTTGAAATTTAATTATATTCGAATTCAAAAATTCAAAATCTAATTCAATTTGATTCAATTCAACTTTAGTCAAAATTTGTTTAAATTTTATTTACATTATTAATATTAAATTCATATATCAAATAATAAAAGCGTTAGACTAAATAGCTAAACTATAAGGCTTATTTTTATATATATTAAACTACTTATATGTGTGTAATATGACACTACCTTGTGTATTAAACATGTTAAACAAAAAAAAAGAAAAAAAAAGAAAATAATAATAATAATAATAATAATAATAATAATAATAATAATAATAATAATAAATAGTCACTAATTAAAATTTAGACAATATAAGATGATTATATAATATAAAATATGATAAAAATTTTGTATAGTTTAATATTTAAATAAACTAATAGAATTATTACTTTAAGCTAATTTTTTCAAAGTTTGTTTTTCTTGATGTTACATTTAAAAAACTACTTTTGAAAATTTTATGTTTTATAATAATTTTTTAAATGAGTTTTTTAGTATTAATAAAATTTTATGGATCAAAAATATTTTTTTAAAATATAGAAAAAATAAATTTAATATTTAAAATGATTATTTAATATGTGACGTATTTAATAAGAGAGAGACAAGAAATCAAAGTCAAGCTGATCTAAAAAAATGATACATGTTCTTAAAAATCTTAATTTATTAGAATAGGTTTGAATATATGTACACACACATATATATAAATATTTTTTCTAACCAAATCGAATCAGGTTCGAATTTGATTTTGAATATTCACACCGAATTTTGAATACGTGATTTTCAAATCAAAATCGAATTTCGAAAACTAAATACCCATAAGCTACAAATGACACATGTTATTTTGTGGTGTCTTCTCAACTCTCTTATATTAAATATGAAAACACATGCCATTACCTGGTGTCTTATAATTTTCTCACTTATAATATTATTATTAAAAAATATATTTATAGATATTCAAATAAGTTTAATTATAAATAGTTATTTTAATTTCCAACTAAATAATTATCAACTATATTAAAACTTGTATTTATTAAATTCGTGTAAGACACAAGTTTACTAATCCAAAATTCAAGGGACATGTCTATTTTGAAAATTCTTATAACATGTCCCATATTAAAGACAACAATTATTTGTCTATGATTCAAGGGTTCCTAGCATTAATTATGGGACATCTTATATGACTGATTATAATCCCCCAACATATAGCTCTCTAGAAAGGGACATGTATCCGATTATTTGTTTTGTATCAATAACACTTGTTATACCAAGTCATTTTGGCTCATTTTAATGTAGGGATAAAGTCGTAGAAAAGAGAGCCACTTGTATGCTCATATTTTTTGAACTTCAGGGTCTGTTCATACTTGATACTTTAGTCAAAATTGGGTTGATATCTAGAACAAAATTAATGTGTTTATGATTCTTGATAGTCACTTATAACTTGAAATTTTGACTAGTACGTATATGTTATAGTTTTAATTAAACATTTGTATTTTGACCTAGTGGCATGGCGATCCAAAAACTTTTTTCCATTGGTGTCACATTTTTGTTACTCGGATTTCCCTTAATTTGACTTGTAAAGTTTTGTGTCATGTCGGGTTGGGTTTGTATCAAGTCAGTTCACCTTGTTTCAGTTTTTCTGCAAAGATATGTTTATGTCTACACCTTTTAACACTTTATAAAAAGAGTAAATTACGGTTTTAACCTCTGTGGTTTAAGTGTTTTAACTATTTCAACCTAAATAGATTTTTTTATCAATGCAGCCCATGTAGTTTAAACAACTAGGAGTTTTGGCCCCCAACCATAACTCTTCTAACGGAATCACACACCAATCAACGGCGGAATACGTCGAGCGCGACTTTGACCGTTCATTAGCTCATGGTGAAATTAATATGTTTGAATAATTAAGACATCATTATTGATCAACACAAAACAAACATCCATTAAAACAAAACAAACCATTACATGAGTTGAATATCCAAACTATTATAATTGAAATTCTAAAACATTTTTTGCAATTAACTACGTCTACTGATGCTTATCCTGTGTCTTTACCAATTATTCATCTTACCTGTTACTTATGTAAAAATAGGTTTTGGGTCAACTATATGAATAGATGGAGAGTATAACATACAGTTAAAATAAATGTTTTAAAAGTAAATGATGCATTACAATTAGACTATCTAAAATTAGAATCTAAGCATATATAAGTCATGTTTGCATATAAGATGATTACAATAACAATAAAATTCTCTCAAATAAGTATAATACATAGAACACAGTCAAGACTGATCAACTCTTAAACTAAGGCATGCAAAACACAAGTTTGCAAAAGATAAACGTCTCTCAAACTAGTTTCAGTTAAAAGCATAATAATTAATATTTTAACTAAGTTTGCAATAGATAATCGTCTCTCAAACAAGTTTCAATACTAGTATATCAACCTTGTCTGCAATATATAACACGTGAATATGAATCATAGATTTCAATTAAGCGTGCATACACATAATAAGGATTCTAACTAAATAGACTAAATCTTTCGCATGGAATGGTGTTGATTCTATGTAAACATTGTTTTTGAATAAAGCATATGTAACAGCGCAAAATACTAAAAATACAAGAGGGAATATGAATATACTAACATGATTGCTTAGCTTAGTCCAAGAATTCTTGCAGAGTTTGAATCAAAATATCTAACGATAACCTAAAGTGTAAAGGAGTTACTTAGTAACATATCATTCCTAAAGTTTAAGTTCTGTGTTTCTAAATCTATGACATTCTATGAAATACCTAAGACTATATCTAAGTTTGAATGCTAATGTCTTGAATATTTATTTAATAAATACCCTTGCAAGTATATCCAAATAAATAAATATTACTTTTATATTTAACAAACATCATTTGGAATAATTTACATATTTATTTAAAATAAATATGAAATCTTCTTCCATATTATATATGTATTAAAAAACGAATGGGCTAATGAATAGTATTTTTTTTGTTTTATAACTTTTGCCACCTAATTTCACGTCTATCTTGCACCACACGTCCACCAAACAAATTCATTTTATTTAATTACAACTTGAATTGTCAAGTGTTTAAGCAATGTTAGAATTTTTATTTAAACAAGAATAATTAATCTAAATATATCTGCTTTTAATTATTAATAATAATGTTTTTGTTTTTATAAAGTTTAGTAAACTGCTTTTATAATAAAAATAATTTGTATAAGATTTATATAATTTATTTTGTATAACTAGCTTTGTAAAGAAAATTGTAAAAAAATCAAAATATATGTATGTTATATTATTTCAGGGTTATTTTATGAAATTATTTTCTGAAATAATCTTAAAATTTAAAATAAAATAAAGTTTGTTTTTATTATTGAAATTAGTTTTGTATAAAAAAGCAATACACAATTTTCTGAAATAAAAAAATGTTTTAGCAGAATGTTGATAATGACTGCAACTTATTACTTTAAAGCTCACATTAAAGTAAATCTAAAATTGTAAGTTTTTTCTTCTTTTTCAATTAATTTAATTAATGTAGGGTCCACTTACATTAAAAAAAAAAAGAAGAAAAAACCTACACCTTTAAGATGTAGGCTCCAAAGTAATAAGATGTAGTTATTCGGTTAACGCAATAAACATGTGTTAACATATGAATCACACCCTATATATATATATATATATATATATATATATATAGGGAAGTGTTCAAATAATAACTCACTCTTTAAAATAATAACCCAGATAACTTTGTCAAAATGAAGCCAAATCTTGGATTTTTTTTAACATCATTGTAACACATTTAGAACACTATGTTCTTTTATGAGTTTGTGAAAATTCATCACCGTTTAAGGGATATCATCATTGTAAATTTTTGATTTACATCACTGTAACTGTTTTAGGTCCAAAACTTACAACGATTTAAACTCTCAAACGGTAATTAATTTTCGCAAACTCATAAAAGAACACAGCGTTCTAAATGAGTTACAATGATGTTTTAAAAAAAAATCCAAGATTTGGATTCATCTTGGCAAAATTATCTGGGTTATTGCTTTAAGAGTGGATTATTATTTGATCTCAATCCTATATATATATAGGATTGGGATCAAATAATAACCCTCTCTTACGGCGATAACCCATTAATTTTGCCAACACGAAGCCGAATCTTGAATTTTTTTTTAACATCATTGTAACACAATTAGAACACTATGTTCTTTTTTGAGTTTAGGCTAATTTATCACCGTTTAAAAAATATCATCGTTGTAAGTTTTTTGCTACAGTACTGTAAGTTTTAAATATTTAAACACCTACAGTACTGTAAGAGCCCAAACGGTAATGAATTAGCCCAAACTCATAAAAGAACATGGTGTTCAAATTGTGTTACAATGATGTTTAAAAAAAAATTCAAGATTCGGCTATTTTTTGGCAAAGTTAATGGGTTATCGCCGTAAGAGAGGGTTAGTATTAGAACATTACCATATATATATAGGACCATTTGCGTACCATTTGCGTACCATTATTTGCCTCGGGTAGTATTAGAATCAACTGTAAAGGTGTGTTACTTGATGTAACACTGGAATATGCTTTTGTTAAATCATGTAACTTTGTAAGTCTTTATTGTTGTTGAAGATCCTATATTTTAGATATCAAGTGGCTCTACATGTTGCAATAATAATTTGTTACATCATTTTTACATATTCACCCGTTTTACACACATAAGTGACTCTATATGTACGCCCCCTGTTATCGTAAATTAGAAAAGAAGTATTCGGAATTTAACTTTAGTATTACTTGACGTAACAATAGTAGTTATCAAAAAAATGAAACTTCTAACCCTTCAAAATATTAGTACGTCCATTAAGGTGGGAAATTATGTAACAACATTTATATTAAATTTTTTTTTGGTCAATATATTTGTTCTTTTGTCAGCACTTGATTATACTTTTAAACACATCTTTTGTCAAGTACATCTATCAATGTACTATGACTGATGTGCAAATTTCTTGACTTATTTTTTTTATTTACTTTATTTACTTTATATGAGTTGTCCAATCAAATGTACAATGAAGACATAATAACTTTACTTTTTGTTTTCTTCCCACCACACCCAATAAATTGCATGAATCAGACCAGCTTCATTCATTTTTTGAAAACATCTCACGTTCTATTTTTAGAAGAGAAATAGTTTTTTGTGGGTGTGGAAAAGAAGCCGTGATTTGAACCTCTTGGACATCACGAATAGGACATCAAGGAATCCTGGTCGCCGATTTTACTCTTGTCCTGACTAGGTTTACTTCCATTTTAAAATATCAATTAATTTTTGTATGTTAACCTTTTGCATTCGTTTTTTCTTATATCAGAGATCCAACTGTAGCTTTATCACATGGGTTGATCCTGAGATGTGTCCAAGATCTATTTTGATAATCCCAGGTTTACTGAAGTCTAAGAACGAAGCAGAACGAAAGTGTCGTGTCGCTACCGAAGAATGTAAATCACTTAGAAAATACCTCCTTATAAGCTGGGTTTTTTTTTCATAGTTTTACTATTTATTTTTTCTTTGTAAAGTCGTTTGTACAAACAACATTTGATGTTGTTTCATGTTAAAGTAATCTTTTTTATTACTAGTTTATTATGTTGTTTATTGTTTTACAACTGTTACTATTGTTGGGTTTTTTGTGTCTGTGTATATGTATTATTATCTTGTCACTAAATTCAGCAGCATGTTACGTTAATGTTACATTTGGATTCAAGTTATTTTTTACTCATATTTATTTTTTAATCATTAATGAATACTCATATTTATTTTTTCAGTACATGTTACACCTACTTTACGTTGTTATATTTTTAACGACTTACATGTATCTTCAGGAATATATAACTAAAAAAAGCCCTTCATTCAATGTTACATATACTTTACGTCTTCAAAATACTTGTCAAAACACCTTACATGTAACAATGCTAATATAATGCTTTATCAATAATTAGATATTTTAGTTAACATTACCATTATAAATCCCAATACTAACCCAAAAAATCTAAGTTATACTCAAAAGGACATTGGCATGTATACTTGTCTAAAGACACAAAAACATTAGTTCTGGAATTTCAATCAAAAAAAGTTTTTTTCAGTACGTGTTACACCTATTTTACGTTGTTATATTTAATGACTTATTTAGGAACTATTCAAACTAATTTACATGCATCATTATTGTGTCCACAACATTAACATTTTATGTAATACCAATGAAACCAGATACAACAAAAGTGTATCTTTAGGAATATATAACTAAAAAAGGCCCTTCATTCAATGTTACATATAGTTTACGTCTTCAAAATAATTGTCTTAACACCTTACATGTAACAATAGTAATATAATGCTTTATAGAAAATTATATATTTTAGTTAACATTACCATTATAAATCCTAATACTAACCCAAAAATGCTAAGTTATACTCAAAAGGGCATTGGCATGTATACTTGTCTAAAGACACAAAAATATCAAGTTTTAGAAGACCCGTTCGACACCTACTTCTTCTAAGCCTTTGCGCGTACATCTTCCTTCAGAAGGTTTACATCAGAGTCTAGGATGTGGTACAAATACTTTCTCCTAAGATTGTTTAGATGCCCCTTTTTCTTCATTCCATGGTTGCTTAATCCTGTGTTGAACGGTTCGTGGAGCCCCATGAACTTTTCCATGTGTCTCATAACAAATACGGCACAATCAACCACATTTAACCTAGTAGACCAGGAGATTTTAACCTTCTTAATAACGGCAAATGCAATTTCATTGGTCTTTGGGTGGTTACACTCATTTATATACCTGACAAACAAATCTTTCTACAAAATAAAATGATAATGTCACATAAACCCACACTTGATGTTTAAGACTTAAGTAAATGATATATAACAGTAACATACCAGCTTATATGGGGAGTTTTTCTGGAAGTAATCTTCATTATCTCTTAACCTCACCAATGGAACCGAGTCATCAAAATTATCGATAACACAGATTCCTGAATTTCTCAACTCAAAAATTACCAGGTATTAATGATTATATTCCATTATTGGGAAGAAGACAATATCCACAGGTTTCAAATCAAGCAATTCAATGTTGTTACGAAGAGCCCCCTGGATGTTCGACTTAAATTTGTTGTAACGCTTATCTTCGCTTGATTCCATGTTGTTTAGCATCCAATCTACCTGTAATTTACAAATACAAGAAAACTTATTTTTTTTAATTACAAGAATCTAATTATTTCCTAACCTATAACTTACAACAATTTTAGTGTGTAGGAATAGCCGATAAGGAGAGGAGTTTGATCTCAACCGTTCCTGAAAATTCAAAACTTCCACTAACCCGTCTATGACATTGTTATATACCTCCGTGTCAGGTTTCAGACTTCTAAATCCTTTTTTGCTTATGCTCACATCGTTTACTGTTGTAAACAAGATTTCCCTGATAAGGATTTAAATTGTAAAAGATACGTTAAATGTTTCATACGATACATAATGCATTTATGTTTGATTATCTTTACAACTTACATGTTTGGGTTTTTTTCTTCACCTTCTTCTTTGAACACATATCTCCAAAACATGTTTTCTTCTTTTGACATCGCCTTATTTATATCAACTTCCCTAATCACATAAGGTGATATGTTGACACAAGCCACCGCGGTTTCCCTAAATGGGTTCTTCCTTTTTGCTTCTAACTTAGCAACAAGTTTTTCCTTTTCTGTGTTATCAATCTTCTTTACTTGAACTATTAACATTCGTTTTTTTGCAAAGTAAGTGTCATGTAAATGAACTGTATTGTTAATAAAATATATTGCTTTTAGTAAACATACCAGGTGCCTCATTTTCTTTTTCCTTCATCACTGGGAGTTCTTGGTCTCGTATTTCTTTATCTTATTAAAAATAGATGTAACAATACTGTTAATACCATAGTACATAAAGATTAGCGCTTTTTTAATTTAGCATTAGTTTTTTATAGATACCTTGGTTTGTCAATTCATCAGGCATAATTTGTGTCATGCCTAAACTAAAGCTAGGCTCATCTGATGGATTTTCTAATCGTTTAAACAAAGTTTAGTAACAAAATGTAACATGAATGTAACACAAGGACAAAACTAATAAAAGATCGTATAAATACCTTTGTTTGTCAATTCAACTGTAATTTGTGTCATTCCCAAACTAAAGCTAGGCTCATCTGATGCATTTTCTAATTGTTTTGACACAATCTTTAGTAACATAATGTTCATTTAAAATGTAAACAACATGTAACAACAGAGAAACACAAAGCACTATGTACAATTTGATGTAAACTAAACGTTTCACATTGTACAATTTAATGTAAACTCAACCTTTCATTTTAATACCTATGTTGGATGATTCATTGCGAATTTGTTTTGTCACTCCAAAGCTAGAGGTTGACTTATGCAAGTCATTACCTAAGATTTTTCAAAAAAAAAAAAACGGTAGGTAATAAGCATTATATAAAAATGTATATGAACATTAAAACAAAACGCACTACCTTCTTGATTAATCTTGTCTTTTCTAGCAACACTAACACCTGCTTAGTTAAATTTTACATAATTTAATCATGTTATTGACTAATTGTAACTAATTAAAAAGTACAACACAAACCAGACCTATAATCACGACATCTACATTAGAATGTTCATCAGTATCTGAAATTTTGACATCATTAAGCAATTTTGTTACAAACCATGTTACTTGCTACATAACAACGAAATTATAACACAATGAATTCATACAAAACCACCTTGCTGGCCATCCCCCAGAACTTCCTGTCGCTTTTCACCAGTGTTTATTTCGGTAGCACCTGTTTTTTTTTAAATCACACAAATAATTTATGTAAACGATTATAAAAAGTAAAAAAAAACTAGTAGTCTTTAGATCTCACCAGTCGCCAGATCATCTTCGTTAATTGGGTCATTAACATCTGTAAATTTTTAAAGAGCTTGAAATTAGACCTGTCACCTAATTAATGTAACAACTATGTTTTGTCAAAAATTTCTATGCATTTATACCTTTCATTGAAGCTTCCTGAGTAGCACACTGAGTCAGCCCTAGGCTAAAATTTGGCTGATCAAAAGCAATATCTACAAATTTAAAAACGCACAGAAATAATTTTTAGAATAACAACTGTTTTAAAAAAGACACAGATCAGAAGGCTTATATGCCTTGAACGCGTTCTACGTTACTCGTATCTTCACTCACTCCTTTTTTAAGAAAAACAGTTGCAACAATTACTTTCACATTAATGTAAACAACATGTAACAACAAAGAAACATAGAGCACTATGTACAATTTAGTCATGCAATCCACTAATTGTAACTAATTTAAAAGTACAACACAAACCAGATCTATAAGCTTACCTTCTATGCCTTGAACGTGTTCTACCTTACTCGTACCTTCTTTCACACCTTTCAAGAAAAACAGTTGTAACAATTGATTATTCTACTTTATTTGTTAGATATAACTTTCAATAAACAAGCCCTCATTCGTTGGGTCATATAACTCCATATGTATCATTTTAAAAGCATTACCTTCATCATATTCAACTGCTTTTCCCTTACTCCTCTCATCATTAACACCTTTAAATTAAAAGTTAAAAACAGTTATTTAACTTTTAAAGATTTTTGTTACATCTAACTTACACAAAACTAAAAACTAATTAACGTAACATAAACGTAATTTTTTTTATAAAATATATATATACCTTCATTAAACATTTTAATGTGTATAGAGCTAACACCTTCTTCAGCCTCATTCAACTGATCCAAGACCTCTTTGATTTGATTTGTTTGTTCATCATGTATAATCTCTCTATCGTCTAACCAATCTGGCGTAACCTCAACAATAGAACAATATCTAGCTCTGAGCACATCTACCTGTTCGTTGTTCTTTTTCCTTTTATACATCTTTTTAATAGAACCAACTATTTGATCTCTCAGTATTTCCAGACTCTCTAGCATAGTCTCAACCTTCAAAAGCTCGTTCTATATAACAAATATTTTAATACTAGTTATTCATTATTTTATTTTTCATTAATTTTTATAGAAAAAGCATTAATACATTAAATTTTACCTGGTCACCCTCAGCTGTATCTTTTTCTTCACAACCAACGAACGCCTTCAACCTACCTTTCCCGAACCCACCATCCCTAATCTCCAGCTTTTCCCTTCTCTTTAAAACAACTTTTGTCCAAAAACTGATTGCTTGCTTCATAGGATCAAGCTTTATCCCTTTACACTCGAAACTTTCTACATAAAGGAGCTGTAACGTGGAAAAATGTAACTGTTACCAACACCTTTTAAATTATGTTACATCAACCTTTAAAAAATCAGAAAACGTGATGATATATAAAAGAACATACCGTGAGTATTGTCAAGGGGCCGGTGAAAGGTGACCTTTTGTTGTATGGTATCCACCCTGATTTACATCCTTTTGTTTTTTCAATGATGAAATCACACCAATCAAAGAGCTTGAAATATGTACCAGGGTAGAAGTATCTGAGTATGTCTTCCTTCATTCTTCCGTTTTTTGTACATTCGACAAGCACAATAATAAACATCATCACAAAATTGAGTTTGAAGTTGAAATCATCTTTATCTTCAGATTGCTGGATATTGTCAACCAAATGGGAAGCGCCTACAAAACGCCCTTCATACTGATCCCTCCATTGCTTCATGCTCTTATCAAGGTACTCTAATGGGGTTATCTGTTCAAACCTCCTCCCCTCGCAGCTCAAACCCAATAAATCCCTAACAGACTCTTTGTTGACTTTAATTTTGTTACCACCCACCCTAATTACCATCGTTTTGTCATCAAAGTTCTCGATCACATAGTGTGCTAATCTATCCGGAATTACAACAACCATGAAGTTTAATAAACTTCCAAACCCCATATTAACTACCGATTTCTTCTGATTTTCTTTCAACAGATTTACACACCTGTATAACTGCGCAGGGGATGACCTTGTACATATTCTGAAGTACGTCTGATTATCCTCAATCTCATTCAACAGACTTTCCAAATCATCGTTATCTTCCTCTTCAACTGGAAGCAACATGTTTTTCAGTTTCAAGGGTTTCTTGACTGGTTTTACTACTGTAAAAAATAAAATTATTCTAAGAACGTTACATGGACATGTGTTTACACTTATGTTACATAGTTTAATGTTACAATTTACCTTTCCCTAGTTTCTTGTCAAGTCCCGCATCCTTCACTTTGTTCTCAACCTTATCAGGACTCTTTCCACTATCCAGTATTATTGGTTTGTCGATTGTGTTGCTGAATTTCGTCAAAACATGACTCGCTATTCGACCACTTCGTCTAACTGCACACATTACAATATTATTCAATGACACACACAAGGACGGATAAAGCTGATGTATATGATATGTTGATGTAAAACACAACAAACTATAACCTGATATATATGAGATGTTGATGTAACTTTTCCTGCAAAAGAGATTATAAACCTATTTTTAGTATTTAAAACTTAAGAAAAAATGTATCATTTCAAACATTCATAATTTTGTTAAATACCTGCTTGATACACTCTTAAACCTTTGTTTACTTTTATCAGGATTCTTTCTCCCCCGAGTTGTTGTCACTTTGTTTACACCCTCACTACAACAAAACAAATTAGAATAGATGAGTTAATTTTTAGTCACATTTTTTTAGTTAAAGTAACACTAAACGTAACATAAATGTAAATTTACATATTCATATATAAAATGAACTAATTTTTAGTTTAATCACTACACTCATTATCTCAATATGTAACATCCAAAACATCATAACTTAAAATCGAGATAAAGAAGATTAAGAATATCTTCAAGCCAATAAACACACATCTAAGTTGCCATCTAATACATATTGAGATGTATGCATGGTGCAATTGTTAAGTAACCGAATCCCAAAATAATAACGTAACAGAAATGTATCATAAAAAATTATCCATCATAATTCAAAAACAAAATTTTGTAAAAATTCGGGTAATCAACCTTTAAAATCAATCAAACCAATATACACCAACCAACATGTCATGCTACTCAAACTAGATTTAAAGATAAAAACTACGTAATCATATCAAAAACACAAGTGTATTCAAAATTTAAGAATTTTTTATTAAATACAATACTAATCTTATCATGGTACAAAATTTCAAATCAACAAATAACAAAATACTAAAGTAACAGATATGTCACAACCAAAATGCATTATTCTATCATGTAACGTTAAATATACATTAACTTAAGGTTGATCCGGTCATACCTTTGCATATCATCTTTCTGAACCCCATTTTTTGGTTTCTTCGTACCAACTTTCTCTTCAACTAGAATCTTTCGTTTTTTTCTTCTTGGGATCCTTATAGAAACAAAAGCAAAAGTTGACCAACTTTAATAAATCAACTGAATGTTTTATAGAAGGGTTCTACATACCTTACAAAATCATTGTCTGATGCATTAGGCGTAACAGTTAAGTCATCTTCTCTAGGATTGTCTTCCAGAATCATCTCCACATTCCTACACCAAATTCACGCCATGGTATATCATTCTTTTTGTCAAAATAAATTTTTTTTTCTGTAAAAACGGACATCTGATCAACCCTAACTTAACCTTAATCAACTTACATTTCATTTTTCATTTCCGGTGTTGTCTCTGATATGTCTGGACCCTTTGAGTTGCTTCCGGGTTCGTGGTCATCGATCGTTTGGTCTTCCTCGACGTCTTCGTCTCCCTCGTCGGGTTTGTTCATAGAAAAGAATAAACTCGGATCTCGAGCATTTACAGTCGACGGTTCGTCGACGAATCCAGCCGGAAGACGTCGAGCGTCTTTTTTTGTTCGCATACTTAAAAAAAAAAAACAAAAACTTTCCTTTAGTAACAATCGAAAACATCGAAGACGGAATTGCAGTCGACGAAGATGAGATTGTAGTCGGATTTAAAGTTCTTACCTGAAATCGCGTGGAAGATTGATGATTTTTGCAACTGAAGTCGCGTGGAATAGGGTTCGACGCCGGTAATTTTTCAAGAGGATGAAGGCGGTGGTAATGGGATCAAGTGAAAGACCATGAGAGAGAAAGGGAAGATTTGGGGGGAACGGTACGGTTTTTTTTTTTTTTTTAATAATATTCAATATTAAAAGTACATAATACACATTTTCATTAATACCCTTATTGTACTTTTCTGTACCATCTTTAATTTTATTAATCTATAAAAATAAAATCAACTTTACCACTTTTAATCTACACCATAGAAAATCAAGATCCATGGTCCATAATAGGTTTTCAAAGTTTCTATACCTCAATCAGGTTTCCAAAATATCCTTCCCCTATATATATATATATATATATGATAGGGTTATACTGAAAACCCTATCTTAATGAGAAAACCGCGAAAATCATGCAAAAATCATGTAAAAAGAACGTTTTTTTTAAATCTTTTTTACAGGTTTGTAACACAGGTTTATTACGTATGTTTTACGTGGTTTTATAAAATATTTTTTTTAAAAATATTTAGTAGGCGCTTTTTTTTTTTTTTTTTATAAAAATGTGCACAATAGTGTTACAAACCAGTAAAAAAATTACAAAAAAACGTTTTTTTACATTATTTTTGCATGGTTTTCGTGGTTTCTCATTGAGAATGGGTTTTCATTTTATCTTTCCCCTATATATATAGGGGAGGGTTATTTTAAAATCCTACTTGAGTTGAGAAAACTTTGAAAATAATAAAAAAACCATCAAAGTTTTTTTTTACAGTTAGGTTACATCATTAGGATTATTTTTATAAAAAAAATAAAAAAAGCGCCGACTAGTTTTTTTTAAAAATAATAAAAAATCGATGTAACATAGACGTAACATTGTTGTATAGAACTGAAATAAGGAGTTACATCAGTATCACATTTTAGTTTTGTTAATTTTTTTTAAAAAATTTGGGCTACGCTTTTTTATGTTTTTTTTTATAAAAATGACCCTAATAATGTTACAAAACTATAAATAATTTTTTTTTAAAAAAAAAAAACTTTTGTTACTTTAGGGTTTTAAGGTTTGTTTCAACTCAAGTGGGTTTTCATTTTTAAATAAATCTAGGGTCCACTTACATTAATAAAAAAAATCCAAGATTTGACTTTATCTTGACAAAGTTATTCGGTTTATTGCAATAAAGGTGTGTTATTATTTGTTTACAATCCTATATATATATATAGGGGAAGGTTCCATTGTTAACCCTCCCTTATAGCGTTAACCGCTTAACCCTAGCGTTTTTTGCCCGAATCTTAAATTTTTTTTTTCATGGTTTTTATTATGCCCGAATATATATATATATCTATCTTATTAAGTTATTTTATAAAGATTGAACTGGTTTAGCAATTTTCTTAATAAACTTTAGTATTGAATTTTATTTACCTATATATATCTTTGTACATATGTGTATAAATTTTAATTAAATGTTTTATCTTATTTGTTCATTAAATCCTGATGAAATTTTTTGTTTGTCTTGTGTATACACACACATAAAAATGTGTTATGTGAATACGAAAAAATTTATTATTATATTGGCAAATTAGATTTTAAAGATCCATAGTTTTAACTTTAGAATTTGGTCCCTGTCGGTCTTAACTATGAAAATTCATAATAACTATCTCTACTTTCACATTATTTTCCTCTTCCGCTAAAAAAACTTAGCGCGGTTATTTTTTTCGAATTTCAAACGGGTCTTTTAAGTCTTTTGATCATAATGAGAATCGAGTCGAATGATGTGTAATTTACCTCGAAACGTTGCTTCAAATTTCCCGATTGATGATTTCCTTGATCAATTGAAAGTTTAAACACTCGATTGAAGAACCTTTTCATCATTTGGCAACGTTTCGAGGTAAGTTATACATCATTCAACTCGTATTCTCATTATGATCAAAATCCCTAAAAGATCCGTTTGAAATTTGAAAAAAAAGTTAAAGACGTTAAGTTTTTTTAATGGAGGTCCTCCAGAGGTAAATAGGTCAAAAGTATGGACTGCTATTTGGATTTTCATAGTTGGGACCGGTAGCGGCCAACATATAAAAGTTTGGATTATTTAAATCCAATTTGCCTATTATATTTGAGTACAATAATAATTTTGATTCGTAACGAAAACCTTAAGGATTACAGTATAAACCTCATGTCACTTGCCCATACAACCCATCTGAGACAAGTCTTATATTTTGCAAGTGTTTTGATCCGAAAAAATCGACCCCCCTTAAGGGCTAACGTCCTCACTGGTCATGGTCATGTTGGTTACGACAGACTCTTTTCAAACCACCACTCCATGAACCACAACCCTAAGTTATCTCTAATCCTACTATCAAATCGAAGAACCTAGAAAGGTTGAGTTCTCATGTTAGGGCATGTTTGGGATTATTTATTAAGTTTAAAAGGATTTTTTTTTTTGTCTAAAGCTCCAATTAACTTATTACTTTTAAAATGAAGTTTTTAAAAATGTATTTGGATTAGTATTTGTGTATGAAAAGTTAATAAGTCAACAAGTTGTTTGGATACGTAAGTTCCCACAAAAATTAACAGAGTATAACCATTAAAAGTTAAAAAGTACTTTTAAAAGGCACAAAAAATAACTTCTTAAAATTGAGTTTTTAACACTACTTAAAAAGCTGAAACTAAAAGTATTTTTCAAATTACTAAAAAAAAGAAGAGTTTTTAACACTACAACCCATTGAAATTAGAACTTTCCATTACACTAGTGATAGAATTCCAAACGTCATATGGAATCATAAAATATTACTAAAATGCTCATATTTTTCCACTTCATCTTCTTCACATGATTTTTACCCCTTCTTCATATATTATTATTATAACAAATAATATAAACAAAAGATCGGTGTCATATATGAGCCGGTGGTCTGTCTATAAGCAGTCTCTAAGATTTTCTTTTGTCTCATCCTTCCAGACCCTACTGAGTAGTAGGATTTTACTGTGTATGTTTGTTTGCTTGTTTTTACTCTGATCGATAGTTAAAGGAACATAACGAGAAGCAAAAGGCCATGAACATAAACTAGAACAAACATAGCGAGGAGGTAAAATATAAAGTAAAACAAAATCATGGAAAACAATTTGAAGTCCATATCATCTTCATATGCTTTCTACCCTCTTTTTCATCTCTATATATATATTTTTTTTCCCTTCATCCAACTACAACAATAAATTGAATCTGTGATTTATTAACAAAAAAAAAAAAAATTTGAACGTGTGATTTGTAGGCAAAGAACCAAAAACAATAATTTGAAGATGTGATTCTCAAAAGTCAAAACAAAAGAAAAACGATCGAAATCAACCAAATCAAGGCCAGGCCAGCGCTTAGCCTGTCTGCCTGTGTACTCAAGCCCAAAGTATGGTGCGGCCCAATTATAATTAAACATAATCACGAACCAGTTTTCGTTATAAATCGGTTTCACTTGATGACTTTAGGAACCTTTTATTTTTTTTTTCCATGACTTTTCTAATATGAGGTTATGATTGAATACTCATCGATAGGAAATATTACTCTGGGTTTAACAGGGGGCTTCCTCTAGTTGTGGGTTTTCTTCACCCAGAAATTGGACGTTTGCTGTTCAAAAATAAAATATAATTGGAAGTCTGGGAGTCGTATCATAAAGGGACCTGTTAGGGAGACGCCAGGCTGGTTCAACATACACCATCCATATGACTCGTATGGGCCTATACGGGTCGTATGGATATTTTATTTCCGAAAAAACTGGCACATGAAATCACGTTTATGACACGTGTCTATACAGCCCGTATGGGGCCATACGGCCCGTATGGATCATTATTTTTGAAGTCTACTTTGCAAATATAATGGTTTGTGCTTTGGACAATGACATCACTCCTCAACTTTGCAGGACAATCAGGGGCGTACCCAATTAGGTGCCATGGGGTTCGACCGACCCCCATGAACTTTTAATTTTCAATGTTATATATTTGATCGGATCTCGACCGACCCCCAAGAAATTTTGTCTCCGACCCCCATGAAAATTTGACGAACTAGGTAAAGCTCAATTTAAAATTATTTTAAAGCCAACAATAAAAAAAATAATACTCATATAACGTAATATCCATTACTAATGTTGAAACTCAATTAACAATTAATATTTTAATTAAATTTTTAATCAGCCATAGTCCATTTAAAAAGTAATAAGACCCAGTTTATATATTAAATGATTGAATTTGATGTTCAGAATTCATGCTCGGTTCGCTCATAAAAATAGATTAGATTAATAACTTACTAATATACATTGTTTTTCCCCACATCACAATAACTGTAATTTATAGATTGAGTGATTATTGTGTAAGTTGAAACTTATTAGCATAATGAGCAAATTAGTTGATTTGTGTATAATTTGTTTATTTAGGTAATATGAAACATTTTTTTAAAAGAAAATTTAAAACATTCAACTTCTTTTTATCTTTAATTTATAAATTTAAACAATATTCTTTTGAATCATGTCGAACAAAATAAAATTTATCATATCATTCTAATCAATGAGATGATAATTTAGCATGTTTTTATTATATATGTATTTATGATTTAATTTAGTTTTATCATTTTTTTGGTGATCCGACCCGATTCCATTTGAATTTGTCAAAAAAATAAAATAATTAACAACAAATAATTATTCAAAAAACATTCTCGACCTCCATAAAAAAAAATTCTAGGTCCGCCACTGAGGACAATGACAACACTCATCAGGTATAATGGCCGATGAATCATTATTTTTGAAGTCTACTTTACAGGTATAATGGCTTGTACTTTGAACAATGACAACACTCCTCAACTTTGCAGGACAATAACAACACTCCTCATGTATAATAGCTTGTACTTTAGAGAATGACAACACTCCTCAACCATTCGCTTTTTTGTTGTTTCTATTTCTTAAAAAAACCTTTTCGCTTTCATTAACAAAAAGTTTAACTATACGGGTCGTATAGGGCCACACTATGTACTTTTAACTGTCAGACAAAATTTGACACCCATACGACCCGTATGAAGCTAGGTGGTGTTAACTGATCCATAGGGGTGTCCAAATAACGTGTCCCTTCGTAAATCAGCAATTCTCAAACCGAAATATCAAACGCAATTCTCAAACCAAAAGTGCAAGATCAATATTTAATATTCCAATTCACAAACTGACGATCTTAATTCACGTGATTCGTTAAACGCAATTTAATATCACAAATTCCCAAAATCAAAATGCTTGTTAACAAGCATGAAGGTACTTTTTAATAGGTTTTGTTTAAGTATTTGTATAGTATGCAATCTACAGAGAGGGTACTAGAGGAGCAACAGGCTCAGGATGGGTACAAGTAGGGGTAAGATTGTTTGGGAGGTGGTTCCCAAGTTGAAGAGTAATGCTAAAGCACAAACACAATCATACATTCATACCCCCTATAAAGGTGCACAAGCCGGTTACGGTGTAACCGAACCCGAAACGGTTAACTCATCTAATAGGATTTACAAGTTTTCTCAATAACTGAACGGTTACGGTAGAACTGGTTCATAAAACCGGGTTTTTTTCATACATATCAATATGATGATATAAATTTGTTTAATAATTTTGAAAATAACAAAAAAAAATTAAATATTTTTTTTATTTAATTATGCAAAATTATAAATACAAAACAAAATTAATTAAAATTTTTTTTATTTAATTACACAAAATATTAAATACATTTAAAAAATTAAATAAACTCAAACATTTAATTACACAAAATAACTAATTCAAACAAAAATATAAAGCTATTATTGAAACGTATTTGTTTTAGAATTGGACTTCGGGACTATTATTCTATATTCATTCATTCATTTCTTGTTTTTCATTGGAAAATGATAATTTCATTCCTTTCTCGATTTCCATCTTGTGTATCATTTCTTCCACCTCGAGCTCGTTTCCAGGATTGTCCTTGTCTTGTGTACTTTTCATTACATCCAAATGGTCATTCAAGCAAATGCACATTTCCAATGATACTAGAGTAAGTCTTGTTATTCGTATCGATATAACCATGTCGCTAAGAGAGAAAAACAAATTATGAAGCTACTTTAAAAGTTGGGACGCTTAGTACATTACAGGCCATGTCGGATAGAATCAGAAATTGTGATTCCTTTTTTCCACCATACCAAAATATCAAAGTTTTCAAATTCATCCAAATTTATACCGAAAATCGAATTTGTTCTAAGGTATCTCCCAAGTTTGCTACTTGTGCTAGTATCTCGAACCTATTTGGTAACATTTTGCTTAAAGCGTTAAAAAATCAAAGTAAAATCTAGACTTTTACTCGAATTAGAAGCCGCATACATTGATTATTGTATGTATGATTTTGAACCATATTTTTGTATATAATGATTAAACGTATTTTGAAAATATATGTTAAATTATTTTTAGTGTTTGTAACAAAGTTGGGGTCATCTAAACCCAAAAATGTAACTATTTCATCAAATAAAAACGACTATCATTTTTTGAAATTATTTCAAAAGTTTACTTTCATTGGAAATAATATTGTCATATATATGTAACCCCTCGATTTATATTCATTAATTTTTCAAGTGATTATAAATAATTGTTGAACCAAACAAGACGTGAGACAATAAGCCCCTAATAATTTGGTTGTATTTTTATTAACTTCAAATAAACTAGGTAAATATTCAATGACGTACCAACATCGGCATGAAAAGGCCTTAGCCTGATGCCTTTGGACTAAATTTTCATGAAATGGCTCCAAAGTTTGCCTTTGTCATATTGTATTGTCAAACATATGTCAAGTCGAATTACACCTTGTAGGTATGTCCGAATACGAACCGAAAAAAGATACAGTTTGTATCCGCCTAAAATTTTTAATAATTTATATATGTTTCACAGATAGTTAAAAATACATATTTTGACATTTGTTTATATTTGTATTTTAGTTGGTTAATTTGAATAAATGCAAAACCATATTGTACAATTAAATTAATGATATGTGCACCACATTTAGTATGGAAAAAGTACCATTACATAATGGTTAACGTTTAATTTTTAATTTTCTTAACCGAGTTACTATTATTTAAAGCATTATCAAAACTTATTATAAATATTGTCTTCTTTTTTTTGAACGGCATTTGATCTCAACGTGTGAACCACTGATTTCCAGGCCACGTCACCAAGGTCTAGTTATCATGACCTCCGTTGAGACCCCACCACCACCCCAGGAGGAAACCGCACCGGAAAACCCCCTGACCTCCCAAGGACCCCTATTTCGCCTTGGGAGGGATTTGAACCCGTGACCTCCCATAGGAAAGCCAAGGGGGTAACCATTAGGCTAGAAACCCTTGGTTTATAAATATTGTCTTCTAAATTACAAGTTTGAATTATACCATCTAACATGTAAAACAAATGTTAGCTCGTGTGTGGATGCAAAAGCATAGTGGTGATGTCATTCGTCACTCTGATAAGGTTGCGGAAGCATAGTGGTGATGTCTCAGAGATGAGGTGTGACTTACTTGATCCGGTATCACAACACACAAATTAACTTAAAAATAAATACATTACAAGGTTCGTCATTACAGTCAACGTTACAATTTACAACTAAGTTTATTACACAACGAACTTATTTAATTACAAATGTTCCAAAAGTGTAGCCTCACTGACGTCACTGTCTCCCTGCAAAAATTTTTGAGTTTGAAAGATCAGCACAAAGCTGGTGAGTTTGTAAAGTTCAAGTTCAACAGTATGATATGATATGTAAATGTTCAATAAATATACAGTTCAAGATAACCATGGGACCCGTATCTAGTTCCATTCTGACTACTTCGTTCTCGTTCTATAGGATACTACCCGTTAGTAACATCTTAATGCCTCGTTGTCTTAATGTCCATCACAACATTAAGAAGTTCTAATAACAGGTAACAAACATTCACAACAAGGGGAGTTGCAGCTCCTAGCAAATGGGTTGTCAGCTGATAGTACTATCATTGTTCCCCGTTCGGCCCCATATGGGTTCACTAGATACAATTCAGGAATGAGGACTTTTAAGTTCTGTGATAGAGTTCTGTTCTACGGGCAAAATCCCATGAAATCCACAGGTTTTCAACAAATCACATGAAATCACACAGATAACAGTGATACATATCATATAATTTTGAAAAGTTCCGCAGTGATACCCGATGTTTGTAAAACATTAAAAGAAAAGGGGTTGTACGAAACTCACCTAAAGTCACAAGAGTAGTGAAAGCACACGCAAAATGATACTAGTAACTAAATTTTGCATTAGTTTATGTTTAATAAGTTATTTATGCTTTAACTTACTGATTAGATCTTTCTGAACGCAAAATGTCAAGGACATTGCCTTGAAAGTCATCAAACCGATATTAGGTTTTTAATTAATTAATTTAGTGCCATATCATACAATGTATGATAATGTAGAAACCTATACTGATTTAGGTTCCTAATATAAGATTGATGACATGTTTGATTAATCAGAATACTCTCAGATAAACCAAATAGTTAATGTGGTTTATTATAGTGCTGAAACAGTTTCTAGATAAATTTATGGCTTAGAAACGATCAATCTTTGTTATTGGTTACCCAAATATCATGAAATATCATAATGTGACATTGGAATAGGTTTAATAACCAGGTTTAACGTACTAATCTGAATGTTATCATAAACATCAGATAATCATTCCAATGAGTATGTTAATGATTGTGATTAGTTTGAAACACTTGGATTTAACCTTGCATTTCAAGGATTAATCAAACTAATCACATACATTGTCACAATCAAATGGTTTAAACCATTATAATCATGGTTATAGTTTCATGAAAACCGGGCATTACAACGGATCAAAACAATGATTTACCCGTTCACACATCGAGTTCTTCATTTATAATCATTCCTGGCCATCATCTAGGCAATAATTAACAACCCTAACTATACCATTACGTTCAAAACAAGATCTAATAAACCATTATCAAACTAGAAGGTTAAATGAACCGTTACCTAATCAGACGGATTTTCAACTGCAAAACAACGATCAGAACTTGTAACCTTGTTCCTTGATGCGATCTATGAGTTTAGATGGCTTAAAACTGAGTTTTGGATGGCCAAAAGTCGATTTGGGCGAGTTTTGGTGCTGCTGTTCGCGAAAAATGAAGATAGTAATTAAGCTGCATGAAATCTGATGAAGAAAATGGATTTTTCAAACCGCCATAGGCCAGGCGTACACCTAGCGTGGGCATTTGACACGGCGTAGCGCGCGGAACCAAGGGATTCCAGATATTTGTTTACACCCGCGCGCATCGCCTAGCGTGGGAGGCTGGGACTAGGTGTACCGCCTAGCATCACAGATTTTGATATTTTTTGTAATTTTCTTCGTTGTGCGATTCCGGACAATCCGGAACTCCGTTTCGTGGACGGTTTTCACATATGTTCACCATTTCTCGCATAATATCAACCTGCAATAATTACAATTGCTAAATCAACATGGATTTCAAACACGACTAAAGGTGCTATCGATCATTGATGACCTAATTCTCAAACACAACTGTCACATTTTAGATTTTCAAAACCCAATATTAATTCTTTTTTGGCTTGTTGCTAGCATTTCTAACAATTACGTCTAATAGTTAAACGACTTGCTTGTATTATCGAGCTTGAAGCATCTTTTGAATCATCAATGTCAATTACAGGTTGTCAAAGTGATTGAAAGACAAACTTTATTCAGTCACCAAGTTTTCCATTAGGAATGAAATTTCAAATCCCGCACTCACTTTGCATTTGTGCTTGATCATTTGCCAGTTATTTTTAACCATCACACAATGTTTGGTCAAATAACTTCTTAAAGTAAAGTTAGACTCCGCTTTAAGAAAAGTAGTGCAACCTTTGTAACGTGTCTTATCAACTCTGTTCGACATTTCAAACAAGTCGAAATGTTGGAAAAGATATTTGTTCCTTGTTGTAGCTTTGATTCTTACGACAATTGGTTCGATGGAAGGTGAAACAACACCACCAACGGAACTGTGGGAACTTCGTGAGCTGTTCACTTGAATTGAAAATATAAGACGGTAAGAGTGTAAGAATAAGAGTATTTTGGGAGTGTTTTTAAGCGTTAGGAGTGAAAAGGTTGTGTGATAAAATTAAAACACCCACACCTATTTATACATTCGTTTAAAGGCAAAATGGCCCAAAATATTTCAAACGGCTATAATTTGATTCTTACCAAACCGGTTAACCGGTTTCTAACGGCTAGATTTTGGCTCCAATAGTCCGGTTTCTAACTGGTCCCAAAAACCGATTTGACCCAAAAACTATAAAAACCAGTTTATAATTATCAACGAGTTATTCAGAAACAGAAAACCGGTTGTATAAACAGGTTTGGTTCCTCTAACTGATTATTTTGTGCACCTCTAACCCCCAAAATGTTTAGCTACTTAAATTTTTAATCTACTGCATGTGCCAATTCGGGCGGATTTGCATAAACATGGGTTGATTTTGTCTATCATTTTATATCAAAACAAAAGGGTTTTAGTTCAAGTGATTTAACTAAAAAGGAAAAAGGTTAAATAGGTTGAACATGTTAAATGAGTCAAACTCAAAGTGGATACAATTGCACACATCCCTTCTAAATCATATATTTAAAAAAATTGGATTTTTATATTTAACTAGGATTTAGGACCCGGGCGTTGCACCGGGTCCGTATTATTTTCGTGTTTTTTAGATTTCCAGTATCATTTAGGCTCGAATTACGAAATGCCTCATGGCCGCAATGAATTACGTGCCAGTGTAAAGAATCATAAACGATGAAGCAAAAGAGACAATTATTGTCTCTGCTTCATTATAAAAATGTCATTAAAATTCTTAATTTTACTCAAAACATAAAGGACACGCACCTGGAACAAAACTTTAGGCAAGGTAAACTGCTCTTCGTAATAGGTGTGAGGAAATGTCCCATGAAAAGAAATCTTGCCGTTAAGTCCCCAACAAAAACTCAGAATCTTACTTTGGAATATGATTGCCTTAGCCAAGGGGAGATGTCATGAGGTTAACAGCTTTTCGTTCAAAGGAAGCCTGAAATTGTCATATCAGAAAACATGTAATCAGTTGATGGTTCAACGCGGATGGTGTTAATTAACCATAAAACGAAAAAAATTAACATAATCACAAACCAACAAATCAAGTTTCCCATTCAAACTAATGCAATACGAAGAACAATTCAAGAATATCCTTAAGTAGGCATGAAATCATCATTCAATACATAACTCTAAAGTTTTCAAAAATTCAATTTCCTAGACATCATGTAACCTACTATTCCCTAAATATGAATCTAAAAAAAAATATACTCTCCTACCTCAAGTAATAGGACCTCTAATTAACCTATACATCAATAAAAGATCCACAAAAGTAGATATATATTATAATTTTAATAATTCTGATCTAGAAGAAGAATCACAACCAGACACACTAATACACACAAATACAAAACCAACAATCCTATACCTATTTATGTGATTTGTAGTTGATGCAAAGTTGGCAACAAAAAATTGTACCTGGGATATTAAAGTCCCTAAACCAGTTTAATGCACATAACATATAAAAAAAACATAAAGGAAAAAAAACAATTGATTAATAACTTATCATATCTAAAATGGGTTATAATAAAATGGCAAAAAAATTTTATGCAAGAACGAAAAATATAAGTTTATCATAACTAATCATTATTTAAAATTTGTATCTACATCGTTGTATTCTATACCAGTTTAGAGAAAGTAAGTTAGGTGTATGGTTGCCAAATTGATCACCTGATAAGCTTTCAGTTTGCTCAGCTAGCTGTTCGACATAACCATCAGCATGACCATGAATAACAACCTTGTTTTTCTTCCTCTTTTTTGAAGGATGAAAAGGAGCAAGCTATATCATGATTCACACATCAATAAGAACAATATTTCAAGTAATACCTCCTGTCATATTCAATAAAAAACAGTCAAAAAGAACATGATCTACCTACATTAGCTCCCTCATCCTTCATCTCGATTGGATTTTCTTCATTAGCCATGCCTATCAAATTTAAAGAATCCCTTATTCCAAATGAAATCCTATCAACGGACACACAAACAAATTGAATGTATATATCTATCAATTATAACCCTTAAAGACAATTACAGCCATCACTACAATGCACTTTCGGTAATTAAACCCTAAAACAAATCAGAAACAATAGCATTATTGAAAGGATTAAAACAAATAGTTAATACATTAATAGGCTGAGTATTGGTAGTATAAGCATTTGCATAACATAGAATCTGTAAAAATTAAATGAGTCACAGAATAATACTCATCTGTTTAATCTCAATTTCAAGATCTTTAATTTGTATTAAACTTGTAATTTCAAAACATAAATCAGGAACATATGATCTGTGTACTTGTAACATCCTGAAATTTTAATACAAGTTACTTGAACTTACAAATGGGTAACGAATAACAAGCTCGAAGTAAGATAGACGAAAAATAAACAAATTGGGGCTGCGGGTTCGCGTACTCGACATTGGGATTTCGAGTACACTGTACTCGAAGCCTGTATTCGAAAATCCATAATTTCGAGTACAAGACACTTCCTATAAATAGTAGTGCCTTGGGAAATGTGCGAACCTTTGGCTGGAAGCTCATCTGCTCTCGAGTACACGAAGTTTAAGTCCAAGAATTTCAAGAATCAAACTTTGATCGACCAAACGAAGTAGGAAACGCACGGGATTCTACCAGGAGGATCAGCTACCTTCAAGTAAGTGATTCATGTATAGAAAGCTGGATTTTTATACAAAAGTTAGGATGGTTAAACAAAGGGTGAACTTATGCATAAAGCTCACACCTTTATGCATAAAGTTCATAACTTTGAGGTTCCAATACGTTGGTAACAACCAAAGGAACCTAGAACTAGCTCCCCAAAGTCTTAGATGAATTTCTGAAATGTTGAATGACGAAATGATGAGTACACGAAATCATGTACAGAGGGTACTCGAAATCATGCATGTATTTCGAGTACAATGTTATTTCGAGTACAGGGACTATTTCGAATACAAGGGTTATTTCGTGTACATGGAATTTCGTGTACATGGCATTTCGTGAACAAGGGATGTTTCGAGTACATGGCATTTCGTGAACAAGGGATGTTTCGAGTACATGGCATTTCGTGAACGAGAGATGTTTCGAGTACATGGCAATTCGTGTATGTGGGAACTTAATGAATTTCAAGGGTTTCGAACACTTAGCTAAATTTCGAAAACTTGGATTCAATAAGGGGGACTAGTAGGCTATGAGGACTTAGAATAATTTCTAAGTCTAAGTATGTGATGTGATGGTATGTGATGATATGATGTAACTGATATAGGTCCTTAAGGCCCTAGCTAAGGAGTTCGGCTAAGGTTAACAGGAGTCTACTATCAGGTGAGTTCTAGACGCCCTATTTTATGCTCAATGTTTTGGGCTGACATACATGCTTATTGTTATGTCTATGATGATATGTGCCTATGATGATAATGAATGAATGATGTTATGCCCTGACCATGTATGCATGTTAAGGTGATAGTATGATTATTGCATGAAAGTATGCTAAGAATGATGAATGCATGTTAGTAAGTTATGATGATAAACTAAATGATAACATGCTATGATGATAAATAGGGAGGTATGTTATGATGAAATCCTAGGTACACTATGATGGAAGTATGATGTTATGATGATTACATGCTAGCAAAATGTGTTTATGTTGCCACGATGAATGATATGATGACGTGCGGCTAGCATGACATGTGCATGGTACTAGGATGTTATGATGACATGATACTAGCATACCCGGTATGAGAAATCCTATGTTATTAGGATAATGATACGATGTTATGATGAATGATGATATGGTGCTAGTGTATCATGTCATGATGAATGATGGTTGCTCCAGTATTTGTACTGGGTAAGTATGGTTGCTCCCGTACTCGTTACGGGGTAAGTATGATGTTGCTCCCGTACTCGTTACGGGGTAAGTATGATGTTGCTCCCGTACTTGTTACGGGGTAAGTATGATGTTGCTCCCGTACTTGTTACGGGGTAAGTATGATGTTGCTCCCGTACTCGTTACGGGGTAAGTATGACGTTGCTCCCATATTCATATGGGGTAAGTATGGTTATGGTTGCTCCAGTATTTGCTACTGGGTAAGTATGGGTCTGCAGAACGCTTCGGCGGGACAGACCAACGGCTATGGAGCCTTGTGCCGGCATAAGCCCACTGTTCGAATGGTAACAGTGGAACGTATGATGATGATGATGTAAGGATGTTATGTGCTAAGGTTATGGACTATGTGTATGAAATGATGTATATGTTAAGTATGTTTAATGTTGTTTTATGAAAACTAGAACTCACCAGCGTAAGCTGACTTGATTTAGCATGTATGTCAGGTTGAAGGTATGATAAGAGGAGGCATGGAGCTCGGGCATAGAGTCATACGATCCGGTGGTTTTGGCAATTCGATGTGATTTTGATACAGACATGTTGTTGATTTCTGTTTATCAAACTATGTTTACATTTCCGCTGCATGATTATGAAAGTTTTTAGTTTAAGAGCTATGTGTTATGATGAAAACCAACCTCTGTGAGGTGCCCGGTTTCGGGGCCCCACAAGTTGGTATCAGAGCCATAGTTTGAGAGATCTTGGCATCCCAAATGCCAAGACTTAAACTGAGAATGGGAATAATGGATGCGGATTGCCAACCCCGGATGACGGATGCCACGAGTTGAATGTTTATGTATGAGTTAAGGGTTAGATGTAATGTTATGAAAGTAGTTAGTGTCATGCACATTGAAGAGATGGGATGGGAAACGTTTAGAGCCTATGAGTTGGGTAAATGGTTAATAACACTTGATCAACGTCGTTAACGATTTACAAAACTTATTCCGTGCTAAACTGATTCCTATGCTGACTCATCAATTGTTGCATTATGTAGAAAGTTAAGATGGCCGGACAAAAGGGTAGACCGCGAAAGAAACCACAGGTAGCTGAAGAACCACATGTCGAGGCTGAAGAACTCGTCAACGAAGACGACCACGAGCACAACGAGCAACCTGAGAATGAAGACGAGTTCACTCTAGAGCCTATCGTGGTGAAGGCTATTTCTGATGAGGTCTGCAAGATCATGGATGAAAAGATGCCAGCAATGATTGCTAAGGCACTGAAGGATGCTCTAAAAGACAAGTCTGAAGGAACTAAAGAAAGCACTAAAGAAGATGAGGTGGTGATCATCGAGACGAAGAGCGGCGACTCTATGACAGGGAAACTGAAGGGCTGTGACTACAAGTCCTTCAAGGGATGCAACCCACCGACCTTCGATGGTAAGAAGGATGCTGTGGCCACCTGCCACTGGGTATCCGCGATGGAGGCTGTTATCTCCATCAGTGAATGCCGAGTCGATCAAGCTGTTAAGTTTGCAGCTCACTCCTTTGTCGAGGAGGCACTTCACTGGTGGAACACCATTAAGCAGTCCAAGGCTGCAGCTGATGTAGAGAAGATGACTTGGGATGATCTAAAGGAACTGGTCACTAAGCAGTTTTGTCCCAAGAATGAGCTGGATAAGGTTGAAAGGGAGTTTCTGGTGCTGAAGGCGGGAAGCCTGAATCACAGGCAGTACACTTCGCGATTCAATGAGATGGCAAGACTTGTTCCTCACTTGGTTTCTACCGAGGAACGTAGGGTGAAGTTGTACATGGAGGGTTTGCCTCCGAAGGTTCGGATACATGTGAAAGCGAATGCTCCCAAGACTTATGACTCCACTGTGGAGCTCAGTGGCATAGTTTGGGATGATGTTATTTCAGCCGAGCCAGTCAAAGAAGAGGCAAAGGTGAAAGAGTCCTCCGGGACTAAGAGGGGTCGAACAGACCAACGAAAGTTCTCAAGCAAGAAGGCCAAGCGAGAGGAGATGGGCCGATGCAACAAGTGTGGGAAAAGCCACACGGGACAGTGCCTGGTTGTGACACCTCGTAATTTCCAGGTCAGCAACTCTATTATTTTAATAATAATGTTTATTATTATTTCATACGTGGCACTAGAATAAATGCATTTAGTGTGACACGTGGCACAACAGTCTGAACACACCGATAATTCGAGGAATTATCGCACGACAATCGCACGTGTCTTGAATGACGAACGTTGGTGAACGGATCAATCTGTAACACAAAACACTGCACTTAGGTTCGGTGAACCTAATTTAGTTAGAACAAAGCCAATGTGTTGAGAAACGATGATCGTATCCGAGAAATACGAAAGATTCGGTTCAAAACAATGAAATTGGACCTATTGGGCTCAGCCGAGATCCATCGCGGTACGCGATGGACATACAATTGGGCTTTCGCGATACGCGAAGCTCAAGCGGGAGAATTTGAATTCTCCGAAAAACGTCGCGGTACGCGACGACCGATCATCTGCCACCATCGCGGTACGCGGCGTGTTTCGGGAACAGAATTATTATTTTAATCGCCGCGGTACGCGGAGATGCTTTTTGTGCAGTCTCCGCGGTACGCGACAACCCCTATACGCATCAAATCTTTATAAATCCAATGATAATCATTTCTGCCGCCCTACACCATTTCTCTCGACTGCAACTCGCCACCTCCGGCCTCTAACACTCTGTGAGCACCATTTGAACCATTTGGAACCTTTGGGGAGCAAGTTTGAAGGCAATCTAAGGAGAGATTGAAGGTTCGAGGCTCAAGAACACCGTGTCTACTCTCTACTCGCGATTTGTAGCATTCCAGCAGCATCCAGGACTTCTACAAGCCTGCTCAATTCGTTTCAAGGCGTTCTAAAGCATTGTAAGGTAGATTCTATGGTTAATCTTGCCTAAAATCACATATAGGAGCACATGCAAGCCATTTTGGCCACATGCATCATCATCACCAACATTGTCACGAAATTTTGATGTTTTAGATATGCTATTGTGTGATTTATTTACTGATTTGATGATTCTATAACGATCCATGATGATCTTGATTGATTGTGATGTTGATTTGTTGATTTTGTGATGAAATGGCCACTTTAATCAACATGCATGTATGATCTTCAATGATTTGAGTAATTTTCAGTATTGAAGTGTTATTAAAAGTGTTATTGACGATGTTCCATGTGTTTAGAATGTTGATCATGGTCGAGTAATGTCATAGATGTGGTTATTACTAAAAATAGTAACTTTTATGTTACAAAGTGAGTATTCTTAATAAAATGACCACATGCATGTGATTAGATCTAAATGTTATGCTTAAAATGATGATTAGAAACTATTGTGATAGATACTTGATGCATAGAAATGTCTAGGATAGTCAAAAGTGTGATTTTTGTGAACGTTACTATAAATAGTAACTTTTTGTCACAATATTGCAAATCGGTAAAATGCATGATAATGTTTTGGGTCTAACATGTTCATTTAGTGATTGTATGACGTTTAGAAGTTAATATGATGATTATTGATGCATTGGGATGATTAGAATTATTGAAAATATGATTTTTATGGTTATTACTATAAATAGAAACTTTTTGTTACAATGTTGCTAGAGAATGATGAATTTGAGGGATGTTGTATGTTTGGTATGCATAACTAACCTTGTTATGATGTTTATAAATGATTTTAAGTCCTAAAATGGTTGAAAGATGTGTTTTATCAAAAGTTACTATAAATAGTAACTTTATTTTACAAAGTCTATGAATAGCAATATGTTTGTTGAAACGAATATGATTTTATGATAATTTAGGACTAGGGTAATGATCTTTAGAAAAGGTTTGTTACTAATCTTGGTTAAACATGCTCATTTTAGTACCTTTCCATAAATGGAAACTTTTACGCGCAAACTATGCTAAACCGGCTATGTGTATCTATGTGCTATGTGATAACATGCTCATTTAGGATAAATATGCATGTTAGAATAATCGGAATATGATTTTATGCATAACCTGCCAAATATGGAAACTTTCCTAAAATAGGAACTTACCATAAATAGTAAGTTTCCTCATAGGAATGAATTTGGTATCCGTACACTTCACACGACACTAAAACCGCACGATACACGAACACTTGATCCAAACCGTCACCAACGGGTCGTTAGGTCAAACACGATCGACACGGTTAAACACGGTCAACTCGACCTATGTAACCACTTAGTGTTGTTGAACACTAACGCGGTCCGGTGAGACCCACATATGTGAACACGAACTCATAGTACCTATGTGATATAGGTGACTACTAGCCGGCGAGCTACACGTACTCTTTTGAGCTAACGCATATCTAAACTCAGGTGAGTTTACGGCCCCACTTTTACTCTTAACTGATTTGCTAAACTATTGGGGTGAGAATATACTGCAACTGTTTTAGATATAGGACTGGCATGTTGTGAAACCATTTCTTTTTGAGTGTAACTATTATCGCATAAAGCCCTCACTTATCCTTACCGTTAATTGTTACGAACGAGTCGTTATTACGTAGTACTACTGGGTTTGACTAGCCCCACTCGGCAACAACTTTGACTGGAGGTCATAACGAGTGTAATAATCGATGTGAATTGCGAGTTCAGCGATGACTCGCGGAGGCAAACGAGAACAGTCTAGTTTCGGTAAGATGACATGACACACTCACGGATCGTAGATCCAACAACCAAACTTAAACATGTCCAGTATATATCTGTCTACAATTTCTGTCTGTCTAAACCTGTGAACTCACCAACTTTTTAGTTGATACTTTTCGCATGTATTCTCAGGTAACTAATGGAGCACACGCTAGGACGCTCACAAGGACACACTAAGGAGTCAAGCTTACATTTAGACTCATGTCCTAGGCTTGTGTGCAATTGCTACGTTTTTATAACAATTTAATCATTTGTAGTGTTTATTTCAACAATTACTTTCCGCTGCTACATATGTATTTGATGATTTACATTTTCCGCTGCATACTTATATAAACTTGTTTGGTTTTGCAAACTGTGTGATTGTGTAACTCATATAGAAGTCGTTCTATATGACCAAGAGCTGTGATTCCTGGCCACGTCACACCCACGTGGACTGACACCACGAGTGGGAAATTGGGGGTGTGACAGACTGGTATCAGAGCCTTGGTTATAGGGAACTAGGTTTGCATATAGTAAACTTAGACTATAGCCACTGCTCTACATTAGACACAACACTAGAACTTGCACACTGATGTTGTTATTATTACTATCGAACTGTTGTTTACTAACATGAGAACTTACAGGATGGCTGACAACAACGGGAACGCTAACAGGAACCCGGGCAAACGCCCAGCCGTTGACGATTTGACCGAGGATAGTCGACGTAGGATCGACAGCATAGTAGCTCAGGTGGATGCGGAGATGGAGAGGAGGACCCAGATGTTAGCTCGGGAGCGCTACTGGGGATGGCTGCCTAGCCTCTTACTACAGTGGATCGTGGCTGAGCGGGTGCCTACCCCGCGATACAGAGGTGATACCTCTGAGGGTCCGCGACTACCGGCACTTGGGATGCCGATGGAGAGAGCCTTCGCGGCTCATGTGGCCGTAACCCGGCGGGAGTTTCGGAGGAGTGCCGAACTATCCGACGAGGTGCGTGTTCTTCGCGAGAAGAACGATCGCCTGGAAAGGCGAAGTGACAGGCTGGAGGAGGAGAAGGATCGGCTAGAGGAGACGGTGGAGACACTACGTCTCCAAGTGGCTCAGCTCATGTCCCAGCATGGGCAGATAGTTGATGTCATGCAGGAGCATGACGGGCGTATTACCGAGAATCGGACAGATATAGCCGAAACTCAGGCTATGGTACAGGCAAGTGACGCCATGCTTAACGCATGGGCGGCACAGTTTGTTGAGGAACCGCCAGCTGAGGATGACGGGCCACAGTTCGAGGCCGAAGATCTCGAGGAAGGAGAGTTCGACGAGGATCCCGACGAGGATCCGGAGGAGGACGATGACGAGGATGGGGACGCAGCTAGTAACATCTCCCATGTCTCCATGGACTCGGATTAGTAGATTTTCCTTATTTTGTACTGTCTTTCCTTTTATCTTATTTTAGCCTAGACGAGCGGGATGTGCTCGGAGAACTCGCATTGTACTTTCTTTTCAAATTATTGTACTTCAAGATTGATATTAATGGAAATTATGCTTTATTATGATTATCTGTTTTATTATTACTACTGTTATTTGAAGCTTTGATACGATAGCTAACTTGACATTTGACATGACAACTATTCTAACTTGAGCTAACACTTAGCATATGATGACTAACATTCTAACCCCTCTATATAGAAACATGTCTGCAAGAGGAAACAACGCTCTACGACTCAAACGCAAGGCCGAGAAGGCACGGATCGACATGATGGTCGAACGAAAATTCAACAAGGTACTCGCAGAGTACGAAGCCAACCGTCACACCAGTGAGACGAGTGGCACTAACAACGGTATTAGCTTTTGCCTAACGTAACTAGCATAGAATAGACAGCCTAGATACTAACACGTTGTATTAAACTACCGATGCACAGGACCCCAGGGAGGAGCGGTAAAGGGATGCTCATTTAAGGCATTCCTAAGCTGTCATCCTCACAAGTTTCAGGGCACTGAAGGGGCAGTGGGACTGCTCCGATGGATAGAGAAGGTGGAATCGGTTTTCTCTATGGCCGAATGCTCTGACGGGAACCGAGTGAAATATGCCACAGGAGTACTGGAAGGACCGGCCCTCACCTGGTGGAACTCTCATGTCCAGACACTCGGACTGGATACTGCAAACTCCATCCCATGGGAGAACTTTACGAGAATGCTCCACGAGGAGTATTGTCCTCGGGACGAAATTCGGAAGCTGGAAGAAGAATTCTGGACGCACAAAATGGTGGGATCCGAGATCGAGAAATACTGTACTCGATTTCACGAACTGTGCAAGCTGTGCCCGGCAATGGTGACGCCGGAGTACAAAAAGATAGAGCAATTCATTAGTGGATTGCCCGAGCAAATACAGAGCACGGTGACAGCAGCCAATCACACCACCGTCCAACCACTGATTCGCTTGGCGCACAAGCTAACTGACCAGGCGGTAGCCCAGGGGAAACTGCCAAAAAGGGGTGAACACCTAAAACCCCAAGAGCCCAAGCGAAAGTGGGAACCCAACAACAACCGTGTTTTCTCACCACCACCACCAGCTCAACACCGACCAACACCAGCCAAAGTCTTCACTGCCACACAAACAAACAATCAGGACAAAGGGGGATATCGGGGCAACAACCCCAAATGCAACAACTGCTCATACCACCATCACGGCCCATGCCGAAGAGTTCGGTGCAGCAACTGTGGCAGGAACGGACACCTGGCCAAGGAATGCCGATCAAACCCCAACCCTAACCCCAACAAGGATAACACACTGAAGGGGTGTTTCACTTGCGGCAAGCCCGGACATATGCGCCGAGACTGTCCGCAAAACAAGAACGCAGGAGGCAACCCGGCTAGGGGTCGGGCATTCGTGATTGGGTCCGGTGAAGCCAAAGATGATCCGAACGTCGTCACCGGTACGTTTCTTTTAAATAATGTCTACGCTAGTATATTATTTGATACCGGTGCCGATAGGAGTTTTATCTCTAGTGAATTTAGCAAATTGCTTGACATGACACCAACACCACTAGATTATAAGTATACCGTAGAGTTAGCGGATGGAAAACTCATCGAAACACAACACATCATCAAAGGATGCGTTCTGACACTGGCAGACCATCAGTTGGTGATCGACCTGATGCCAGTAACTCTCGGAAGCTTCGACGTGGTGATTGGAATGGATTGGTTATCTGCAAACCATGCTGAGATCGTGTGCAACGAGAAGGTCGTACGAGTTACGTTACCGAGTGGTGAGCAGATCTCAATCCAAGGAGAACGACGCGGGATACCCCTAAACATCATGTCATGCATGAAGGCTAGCAAATATCTAAAGAAAGGATACACGGCTATCCTGGCTCTTATTTCCGAACAACCAAAGAAGGAACGAAAGATTGAAGACATTGCTGTTGTTCGCGATTATTCAGAAGTCTTTCCTGACGATCTACCGGGACTACCACCGGCACGGCAAGTGGAGTTTCAGATAGATCTAACGCCAGGAGCAGCACCGATAGCCAAGGCACCATATCGACTGGCTCCTACTGAAATGCAGGAACTATCTAATCAACTGCAAGAGTTATTAGATAAAGGATTCATTAGACCGAGTTTCTCACCATGGGGAGCTCCGGTCTTGTTTGTGAAAAAGAAAGACGGTTCATTCCGTATGTGCATAGATTACCGGGAATTGAACAAGGTAACGATCAAGAACCGATACCCTCTACCTCGAATAGACGATCTGTTTGACCAGTTGCAAGGGTCAAGCTTCTATTCGAAAATCGATCTGAGATCGGGTTACCATCAACTCAGGATACAAGAGGACGATATACCAAAGACCGCATTCAGGACGCGGTACGGACATTACGAATTTCTGGTCATGCCATTTGGGTTGACTAACGCACCGGCCGTATTTATGGATCTCATGAATCGGGTGTGTAAACCGTATCTCGACAAGTTCGTAATCGTATTCATAGATGACATCTTGATCTACTCGAAGACTCAGGAAGAACATGCCGATCACTTGAGACGTGTCTTAGAACTACTAAAGAAGGAACAACTATACGCGAAATTCTCCAAATGTGATTTCTGGATTCGCGAAGTTCAGTTCCTTGGACACGTAGTAAACGAGAAAGGGATACACGTAGACCCAGCCAAAATCGAGGCAATCAAGAATTGGGCAGCGCCTAAGACTCCAACTGAGGTGCGACAGTTCTTAGGATTGGCCGGGTACTACAGGCGGTTTATCGAAGGGTTCTCGAAGATCGCACAATCGTTGACGTCCCTTACGCATAAAGACAAGAAGTTCGAATGGGGAGAAAGACAGGAAACTGCTTTCGACCTGTTGAAGCAGAAGTTGTGCAGTGCACCAATCTTATCGCTACCAGACGGGTGCGAGGACTTTGTGGTGTACTGTGACGCCTCAAAGCAAGGACTCGGTTGCGTGCTGATGCAACGCGAGAAAGTTATAGCATATGCGTCACGACAATTGAAAGTGCACGAAAAGAACTACACAACTCACGACCTAGAGTTGGGAGCCGTAGTGTTCGCACTAAAGATTTGGCGACACTATCTATACGGCACCAAGTGCACGATATTCACTGATCATAAGAGCCTACAACACATCTTCGACCAAAAAGAGTTAAATATGAGACAACGCAGATGGGTCGAGCTGATAGGTGATTATGATTGTGCAATCAAATATCATCCCGGTAAAGCCAATGTAGTCGCCGACGCGCTAAGCCGGAAGGAAACAACCAAACGCGTGCGCGCACTACAACTCACCATTCACTCCGAATTACCTAACCAAATTCGGGTCGCACAACAAGAAGCGTTGAAAACCGAGAACCTCACTCTCGAAGCCATGAGAGGGATGGATAAACAGATGAAACAAAAGGACGACGGAGCTTATTACCTGCTGGACCGTATTTGGATTCCACGATTCGGAGACTTAAAGAAGGTAGTAATGGATGAAGCTCACAAGAGTCGATACTCAGTACATCCAGGTTCTGACAAGATGTACCACGATCTAAAGGCAATTTATTGGTGGCCTAACATGAAGTCAGAAATCGCAACGTATGTGAGTAAGTGTCTGACTTGCTCAAAGGTCAAAGTAGAATACCAGAAGCCTTTGGGGCTACTCCAACAGCCAGAAATTCCAGTATGGAAATGGGAACAGATTTCCATGGATTTTATCACAAAGCTGCCAAAGACAACAAGTGGTTGCGATACCATCTGGGTTATCGTAGACCGACTTACGAAATCGGCACACTTCCTGCCGATCAAAGAAACGGATAAATTGGAAAGGTTGACCCGAATCTACTTGAAGGAAATCGTATCCAGACACGGAGTCCCGATCTCCATAATATCAGACCGAGACAGCCGTTTCACGGCTCACTTTTGGAAGTCCTTGCACAAGGCACTCGGGACGAGGTTGGATATGAGTACTGCTTATCACCCACAAACGGATGGTCAGAGTGAACGAACCATCCAGACCTTGGAAGACATGCTTCGAGCATGTGTGATTGATTTTGGTAACAGCTGGGAGACTCACTTACCCTTGGTAGAGTTCTCATATAACAACAGCTACCACACCAGCATTGGAGCTGCACCATTTGAAGCGCTTTACGGGCGTAAATGCAGATCACCACTCTGTTGGGCGGAAGTTGGGGAAAGCCAACTGACCGGACCCGAGCTTGTGCACGAAACAACTGAAAAGATCGTGCAAATTCGTAACAGAATGGCGGCAGCTCGGGATCGACAGAAGAGCTATGCCGATAAGAGGCGCAAACCTTTGGAATTCCAAGTAGGAGACCGAGTACTTCTTAAAGTCTCGCCTTGGAAGGGAGTGATACGATTTGGGAAACGGGGAAAGCTAAACCCTCGTTACATTGGACCTTTCGAGATCACTAGACGGATAGGCCCGGTGGCCTACGAACTACAGCTACCACAGGAACTAAGTAGCGTACACAACGTGTTTCACGTTTCAAACCTCAAGAAGTGTTTGTCGGACGAAACTCTCACAATTCCTTTAGAGGAAATCCAGATCGATGAACAACTACACTTCATAGAGGAACCGGTGGAAATTATGGACCGGGAACTCAAGAAGTTGAAACATAGTAAGATACCCATTGTAAAGGTTCGATGGAACTCACGACGAGGACCGGAATACACCTGGGAACGGGAGGATCAGATGAAAAAGAAATACCCTCATCTATTCGCCGAACAAACCAACACCGGCACGTGAAATGAATTTCGGGACGAAATTCCCAATAACTAGGGGATGATGTGACACCTCGTAATTTCCAGGTCAGCAACTCTATTATTTTAATAATAATGTTTATTATTATTTCATACGTGGCACTAGAATAAATGCATTTAGTGTGACACGTGGCACAACAGTCTGAACACACCGATAATTCGAGGAATTATCGCACGACAATCGCACGTGTCTTGAATGACGAACGTTGGTGAACGGATCAATCTGTAACACAAAACACTGCACTTAGGTTCGGTGAACCTAATTTAGTTAGAACAAAGCCAATGTGTTGAGAAACGATGATCGTATCCGAGAAATACGAAAGATTCGGTTCAAAACAATGAAATTGGACCTATTGGGCTCAGCCGAGATCCATCGCGGTACGCGATGGACATACAATTGGGCTTTCGCGATACGCGAAGCTCAAGCGGGAGAATTTGAATTCTCCGAAAAACGTCGCGGTACGCGACGACCGATCATCTGCCACCATCGCGGTACGCGGCGTGTTTCGGGAACAGAATTATTATTTTAATCGCCGCGGTACGCGGAGATGCTTTTTGTGCAGTCTCCGCGGTACGCGACAACCCCTATACGCATCAAATCTTTATAAATCCAATGATAATCATTTCTGCCGCCCTACACCATTTCTCTCGACTGCAACTCGCCACCTCCGGCCTCTAACACTCTGTGAGCACCATTTGAACCATTTGGAACCTTTGGGGAGCAAGTTTGAAGGCAATCTAAGGAGAGATTGAAGGTTCGAGGCTCAAGAACACCGTGTCTACTCTCTACTCGCGATTTGTAGCATTCCAGCAGCATCCAGGACTTCTACAAGCCTGCTCAATTCGTTTCAAGGCGTTCTAAAGCATTGTAAGGTAGATTCTATGGTTAATCTTGCCTAAAATCACATATAGGAGCACATGCAAGCCATTTTGGCCACATGCATCATCATCACCAACATTGTCACGAAATTTTGATGTTTTAGATATGCTATTGTGTGATTTATTTACTGATTTGATGATTCTATAACGATCCATGATGATCTTGATTGATTGTGATGTTGATTTGTTGATTTTGTGATGAAATGGCCACTTTAATCAACATGCATGTATGATCTTCAATGATTTGAGTAATTTTCAGTATTGAAGTGTTATTAAAAGTGTTATTGACGATGTTCCATGTGTTTAGAATGTTGATCATGGTCGAGTAATGTCATAGATGTGGTTATTACTAAAAATAGTAACTTTTATGTTACAAAGTGAGTATTCTTAATAAAATGACCACATGCATGTGATTAGATCTAAATGTTATGCTTAAAATGATGATTAGAAACTATTGTGATAGATACTTGATGCATAGAAATGTCTAGGATAGTCAAAAGTGTGATTTTTGTGAACGTTACTATAAATAGTAACTTTTTGTCACAATATTGCAAATCGGTAAAATGCATGATAATGTTTTGGGTCTAACATGTTCATTTAGTGATTGTATGACGTTTAGAAGTTAATATGATGATTATTGATGCATTGGGATGATTAGAATTATTGAAAATATGATTTTTATGGTTATTACTATAAATAGAAACTTTTTGTTACAATGTTGCTAGAGAATGATGAATTTGAGGGATGTTGTATGTTTGGTATGCATAACTAACCTTGTTATGATGTTTATAAATGATTTTAAGTCCTAAAATGGTTGAAAGATGTGTTTTATCAAAAGTTACTATAAATAGTAACTTTATTTTACAAAGTCTATGAATAGCAATATGTTTGTTGAAACGAATATGATTTTATGATAATTTAGGACTAGGGTAATGATCTTTAGAAAAGGTTTGTTACTAATCTTGGTTAAACATGCTCATTTTAGTACCTTTCCATAAATGGAAACTTTTACGCGCAAACTATGCTAAACCGGCTATGTGTATCTATGTGCTATGTGATAACATGCTCATTTAGGATAAATATGCATGTTAGAATAATCGGAATATGATTTTATGCATAACCTGCCAAATATGGAAACTTTCCTAAAATAGGAACTTACCATAAATAGTAAGTTTCCTCATAGGAATGAATTTGGTATCCGTACACTTCACACGACACTAAAACCGCACGATACACGAACACTTGATCCAAACCGTCACCAACGGGTCGTTAGGTCAAACACGATCGACACGGTTAAACACGGTCAACTCGACCTATGTAACCACTTAGTGTTGTTGAACACTAACGCGGTCCGGTGAGACCCACATATGTGAACACGAACTCATAGTACCTATGTGATATAGGTGACTACTAGCCGGCGAGCTACACGTACTCTTTTGAGCTAACGCATATCTAAACTCAGGTGAGTTTACGGCCCCACTTTTACTCTTAACTGATTTGCTAAACTATTGGGGTGAGAATATACTGCAACTGTTTTAGATATAGGACTGGCATGTTGTGAAACCATTTCTTTTTGAGTGTAACTATTATCGCATAAAGCCCTCACTTATCCTTACCGTTAATTGTTACGAACGAGTCGTTATTACGTAGTACTACTGGGTTTGACTAGCCCCACTCGGCAACAACTTTGACTGGAGGTCATAACGAGTGTAATAATCGATGTGAATTGCGAGTTCAGCGATGACTCGCGGAGGCAAACGAGAACAGTCTAGTTTCGGTAAGATGACATGACACACTCACGGATCGTAGATCCAACAACCAAACTTAAACATGTCCAGTATATATCTGTCTACAATTTCTGTCTGTCTAAACCTGTGAACTCACCAACTTTTTAGTTGATACTTTTCGCATGTATTCTCAGGTAACTAATGGAGCACACGCTAGGACGCTCACAAGGACACACTAAGGAGTCAAGCTTACATTTAGACTCATGTCCTAGGCTTGTGTGCAATTGCTACGTTTTTATAACAATTTAATCATTTGTAGTGTTTATTTCAACAATTACTTTCCGCTGCTACATATGTATTTGATGATTTACATTTTCCGCTGCATACTTATATAAACTTGTTTGGTTTTGCAAACTGTGTGATTGTGTAACTCATATAGAAGTCGTTCTATATGACCAAGAGCTGTGATTCCTGGCCACGTCACACCCACGTGGACTGACACCACGAGTGGGAAATTGGGGGTGTGACACTGGTGGGCACTAATTTATGTTTCAGGTGTGGAAAGACGGGGCACTTTTCTAGCAGTTGCCCGAATGCTACTCGATGCTTCAACTGCAATGGATTAGGACATATGTCCAAGGATTGCAAGCTACCACGGGCCGATGCTTCGGGCTCGGGTAAGAAAGAGGAGAAAGGAAAGGAGAAGCAGAAGGCTAAAGCACGAGCCTTTACGATGACGAAGGATGATGCGATTGTGGACCCGGACGTGGTCACAGGTACCTTTTCTATCAACAATATTCCTGCTTCTGTATTGTTTGATTCTGGTGCCAGTATGAGTTTTGTGTCTTCTACTTTCTGTGATGGGTTATCTGGGAAGGTTAAGAAGATAGATCGGGTATTTGATGTAGAGACGGCTATTGGTAAGATGACCAGGGTGACTGAGGCTATTGATGATTGTTATGTTGAGATAGAAGGTCATAGGTTCCCTGTCCGATTGTTTCTTATTACCTTAGGAGGATTCGATGTGGTTTTGGGTATGGACTGGTTAGCCAAATATGAGGCTAACATTGTATGTCGACGAAAGATGATATGTTTACGTGCGATGGATGGGAGCTCCGTGACGGTTTATGGTGATAAAGCGATGTATGCGCCAAAGATCATTTCGATGATCCAGGCTGATGTTATGATGCGGCGAGGGTGTGTAGCCTACTTGGCCTACGCGATTGAGGAACGTACGGATACGAGGACGATTGATGATGTTCCCGTGGTGTGTAACTTCCCCGATGTATTCCCTGAGGAATTGCCTGGATTACCACCCGAACGGGAAATTGAGTTCCAGATCGACTTAGTGCCGGGGGCACAACCTGTTGCCAAAGCACCTTACCGTTTAGCTCCAACAGAGATGAAGGAAATGATGACCCAGCTACAAGAACTCCTTGATAAAGGTTTTATACGACCGAGTGTCTCTCCGTGGGGAGCACCGGTGCTGTTCGTTAAGAAGAAGGATGGAAGTATGCGTATGTGTATTGACTACAGGGAACTGAATAAGTTGACCGTAAAGAACAGGTATCCTCTACCCAGAATTGATGACTTGTTCGATCAATTGCAAGGTGCAAGCTGGTTCTCAAAGATAGATCTCCGATCCGGTTACCATCAGTTGAAAGTTCGAGAGCAGGATATTCCAAAGACTGCTTTCCGTACGCGTTATGGACATTACGAGTTTCTCGTTATGTCGTTTGGATTGACGAATGCTCTCGCAGCATTTATGGATTTGATGAACAGGGTATGTAGACCGATGCTGGACCGATCGGTGATAGTGTTTATTGATGATATTTTGATTTATTCAAAGAACGAGGGAGACCATGCTTGCCACGTACGTGAGGTATTGGAAATCCTGAGGAAAGAGAAACTTTATGCTAAGTTTTCCAAATGCGCTTTCTGGCTACGAGAGGTATAGTTTCTGGGTCACGTGGTGAACCCAGAAGGCATTATGGTAGATCCAGCTAAAGTTGAAACGATTATGAAATGGAGTCCTCCAAAGTCACCGACAGAAGTACGCAGTTTTCTTGGTTTGGCTGGCTATTATCGGAGATTTATTCAAGACTTCTCCAAGATAGCGACGCCACTGACGAAGCTCACGAAGAAAGACGTAAAGTACGAATGGGGTCCAAACCAAGAACAAGCGTTTTCAGTGCTGAAGGAGAAACTTACCCAAGCTCCTGTTCTAGCACTGCCGGATGGGAATGATGATCTTGTTGTGTATGCCGATGCGTCACGACAAGGGTTGGGATGTGTACTAATGCAAAGGGGAAGGGTGATAGCTTATGCTTCGCGCCAGCTAAAGATTCATGAGGCTAACTACCCGACCCACGATCTTGAACTCGTTGCAGTGGTGTTTGCATTGAAAATATGGAGGCACTATTTGTATGGAGTAAGGAGTACCATCTATACCGACCACAAGAGCTTGAAGTATTTCTTCGAGCAAAAGGATTTGAATATGAGGCAGAGACGATGGCTTGAGCTGTTAAAGGATTATGACTGAGATATTCTGTATCACCCGGGAAAGGCCAATGTGGTGGCAGATGCTCTGAGTCGCAAGACTGATCATCCTGCCATACGAGTAAAATCGTATAGTTTGGTGATAACGCCAGACTTTCTAAACGAGCTCAAACAGGCGCAACAGGAGGGATTGAAAGAAGAGAATGTGGGTTTTGAACGCGTATTCGGACAAGTCAAGAACTTGGAAGACAATGACCATGGGATAAAGCTACGATTCGGTCGAATGTGGGTGCCCAGAAATGGGGACATTCGAGCGAGGATTTTAGATGAAGCCCACAAGTCACGATACTCGGTACACCCCGGTGCAACGAAGATGTATCAAGATCTCCGACAGGATTATTGGTGGCCGGGCATGAAGTTTAATGTGATGCAGTATGTGAACAGGTGCCTTACCTGTGCGCAAGTGAAGGCTGAACATCAGAAGCTCTACGGATATGTGCAACCTCTAGAGGTACCGGAATGGAAATGGGAACACATCACCATGGATTTCATTACCAAGCTACCAAAGACAGCTAAGCGACATGATACCATTTGGGTGATTGTGGACCGACTGACGAAGAGTGCACACTTTCTCCCTATCAGGGAAACGTATACGTCCGAAAGGTTGTCTGAGTTGTTCGTGAAAGAGATTGTGACCAGACATGGAGTTCCTGTCTCCATTGTGTCAGATCGGGATACGAGGTTTACTTCCAGATTCTGGAAGCAGTTTCATGATGCTATGGGAACGAGGTTAAATATCAGTACCGCCTATCACCCCCAAACGGATGGACAGTCGGAAAGGACTATTCAAACGTTGGAGGATATGCTTAGGGCGTGCATTATCGATTTTGGAGGAAGCTGGGATGTCCACTTGCCATTGGTGGAGTTTTCGTACAATAACAGCTATCACTCTAGTATCGGAATGCCCCCATATGAGGCGTTGTACGGACGACGATGTAGAACCCCGGTATGCTGGGGTGAAGTTGGGCAGAAAGAAATGGGAAACAAGGCTGCTGTGATTGAGATGGCAGAAAAGCTACGGGTGATAAAAGCACGTATGAAGGCTGCACAAGATCGCCAAAAGTCCTACGCTGACAAGCGCCGGAGACCGATCGAGTTTGATGTTGGCGATCGAGTGTTGCTGAAAGTATCACCATGGAAGGGAATCATTCGATTCAGAAAGCGAGGCAAGTTGAGTCCGAGGTACATCGGACCGTTTCCGATAAAGGCAAAGGTAGGGAAAGTCGCCTATCGACTGGACCTACCAGAGGAGCTGAACGGGATTCATCCTACCTTTCACGTGTCGCATCTTAGGAAGTGCTTGGCAGACGAGCAGGCGCATGTTCCTTTAGATGACATTGAGGTAGATAATCGACTGAACTACATTGAGGAACCAGTTACCATCGTAGATACGAAGGAAAAGCAACTCTGGAATAAAACGGTTCGTCAAGTAAGAGTTCAGTGGAAGCATCAGAAGGGTTCAGACACGACGTGGGAATTGGAAGACGAAATGAGGAAGATGTACCCTCGTTTGTTCGATATGTAACGAGGCAGGTTTCGGGACGAAACCTATTGTAAGGAGGGGAGACTTGTAACATCCCGAAATTTTAATACAAGTTACTTGAACTTACAAATGGGTAACGAATAACAAGCTCGAAGTAAGATAGACGAAAAATAAACAAATTGGGGCTGCGGGTTCGCGTACTCGACATTGGGATTTCGAGTACACTGTACTCGAAGCCTGTATTCGAAAATCCATAATTTCGAGTACAAGACACTTCCTATAAATAGTAGTGCCTTGGGAAATGTGCGAACCTTTGGCTGGAAGCTCATCTGCTCTCGAGTACACGAAGTTTAAGTCCAAGAATTTCAAGAATCAAACTTTGATCGACCAAACGAAGTAGGAAACGCACGGGATTCTACCAGGAGGATCAGCTACCTTCAAGTAAGTGATTCATGTATAGAAAGCTGGATTTTTATACAAAAGTTAGGATGGTTAAACAAAGGGTGAACTTATGCATAAAGCTCACACCTTTATGCATAAAGTTCATAACTTTGAGGTTCCAATACGTTGGTAACAACCAAAGGAACCTAGAACTAGCTCCCCAAAGTCTTAGATGAATTTCTGAAATGTTGAATGACGAAATGATGAGTACACGAAATCATGTACAGAGGGTACTCGAAATCATGCATGTATTTCGAGTACAATGTTATTTCGAGTACAGGGACTATTTCGAATACAAGGGTTATTTCGTGTACATGGAATTTCGTGTACATGGCATTTCGTGAACAAGGGATGTTTCGAGTACATGGCATTTCGTGAACAAGGGATGTTTCGAGTACATGGCATTTCGTGAACGAGAGATGTTTCGAGTACATGGCAATTCGTGTATGTGGGAACTTAATGAATTTCAAGGGTTTCGAACACTTAGCTAAATTTCGAAAACTTGGATTCAATAAGGGGGACTAGTAGGCTATGAGGACTTAGAATAATTTCTAAGTCTAAGTATGTGATGTGATGGTATGTGATGATATGATGTAACTGATATAGGTCCTTAAGGCCCTAGCTAAGGAGTTCGGCTAAGGTTAACAGGAGTCTACTATCAGGTGAGTTCTAGACGCCCTATTTTATGCTCAATGTTTTGGGCTGACATACATGCTTATTGTTATGTCTATGATGATATGTGCCTATGATGATAATGAATGAATGATGTTATGCCCTGACCATGTATGCATGTTAAGGTGATAGTATGATTATTGCATGAAAGTATGCTAAGAATGATGAATGCATGTTAGTAAGTTATGATGATAAACTAAATGATAACATGCTATGATGATAAATAGGGAGGTATGTTATGATGAAATCCTAGGTACACTATGATGGAAGTATGATGTTATGATGATTACATGCTAGCAAAATGTGTTTATGTTGCCACGATGAATGATATGATGACGTGCGGCTAGCATGACATGTGCATGGTACTAGGATGTTATGATGACATGATACTAGCATACCCGGTATGAGAAATCCTATGTTATTAGGATAATGATACGATGTTATGATGAATGATGATATGGTGCTAGTGTATCATGTCATGATGAATGATGGTTGCTCCAGTATTTGTACTGGGTAAGTATGGTTGCTCCCGTACTCGTTACGGGGTAAGTATGATGTTGCTCCCGTACTCGTTACGGGGTAAGTATGATGTTGCTCCCGTACTTGTTACGGGGTAAGTATGATGTTGCTCCCGTACTTGTTACGGGGTAAGTATGATGTTGCTCCGTACTCGTTACGGGGTAAGTATGACGTTGCTCCCATATTCATATGGGGTAAGTATGGTTATGGTTGCTCCAGTATTTGCTACTGGGTAAGTATGGGTCTGCAGAACGCTTCGGCGGGACAGACCAACGGCTATGGAGCCTTGTGCCGGCATAAGCCCACTGTTCGAATGGTAACAGTGGAACGTATGATGATGATGATGTAAGGATGTTATGTGCTAAGGTTATGGACTATGTGTATGAAATGATGTATATGTTAAGTATGTTTAATGTTGTTTTATGAAAACTAGAACTCACCAGCGTAAGCTGACTTGATTTAGCATGTATGTCAGGTTGAAGGTATGATAAGAGGAGGCATGGAGCTCGGGCATAGAATCATACGATCCGGTGGTTTTGGCAATTCGATGTGATTTTGATACAGACATGTTGTTGATTTCTGTTTATCAAACTATGTTTACATTTCCGCTGCATGATTATGAAAGTTTTTAGTTTAAGAGCTATGTGTTATGATGAAAACCAACCTCTGTGAGGTGCCCGGTTTCGGGGCCCCACAGTACTTTACTTTAATTTGATCATTTTATCATATATATGTCAAGAATTTCAGTTGTATGCTACATAAATCGAATATGTAAAAACATGAAAATGAATTGAATCATTAACCATCAAGATTTAACTGTTTTATTGCAAGATTTATAAAATCATGATGCAAAACCTCACATCCCCAAGAAATAAAGAAACCCGTCAAGTGGAGCAAAGGAGTCAAAAGCCAACCAAAGTATTATTCAAATGTTTTTAAGCCAACAAATGATTTAACTTAGATGAAGCCATAAACCCCAAAACAGATAACTGAACAAACAAACAACTTAAGCACCAATAAAATAAGATTGCTTGAACCTCTACCAGGATTGGGTTGTGGATCACTTCATAGTATCTATCATAGACTTTAAACCTAAAAAGAGCATCATATTAGTATCTTGTTCTACCAAGTTAAGCGCCAATAAAATAATTTTGATAGTTTAACATACAAATTAAATTAGAAAAAGTAAACATCATTAGAAAAGTCATTGACATGCCTTCTCCTAAGGCTCACAAAACCAATCCATCACTCTAATGTCAGACAACTTCACTCCATTAGTCTAAAAAGTCCTCCATGAACAACGAATATCTTCTCGTTTATAACGTGGGTTAGAGATAAAAGTAGAAGACTTTTACAAATAACTCCACAAATTTGTCACCCAGCTTAGATCTGAAAACAAATCATGTACGCCTTGCGCTTTGTGTTACCTGTCCATGTATATCAGCACAAAAAAGAACACACATCATGATGTATGTTGACTTGATAGGCAAGGTTGGATCAAAAACCAAGGCATTCAGATTTAAAATACAAATAATAATATGTATATATTTCAAAACATTCAAATAGAAAAGTTCACATCGGCTAATAAACATATGACACACTTTATGGCTTCACTGTGATGCGATGTGATTGTTTGCACACTTTCTAAGATGAGCATGCCTTTTGTAACCATCTAATGCCAAAGAACGCAAGCGATGCAAAAAAAAAATGCCAACCAACACACCAACAAACCAAATCGTAATCAAATACAAGTCTAAAAAGATTAAGATCTGTACATTCAAATGTGAGAAATTGTGTTCTTAGACATACTCAAAACCAACAAAAGCACGTGAATACATGATGATTGGCCTACATAATTCTGCATTAGAAACATTGTATACTGGTAAGCATATTGATTCAGGAGATCTGTATCGACGATCAATATGCTACATAACTTGTCACACCCCGAGCCGGCGGGAACGGATCGTGTTTTCCCGTCGGGCGGAAGGTTCCCGGGGCGCGATATCATTAGAGTGATAATCAATTGATCAGATTGTTTACATAGCACATGAGATATAAATGAGAAATGCTAATCATGACATGCAATAGAATTACAAAGTTAAATTACATTGTACATCATAATTTAACTAAGTAAATCTAATCAAAAGAATCAATGAGTTTATATCTTGAACTGTACAAGATATACAAAAGTGATTCACTGTTTTGTCATATCAAAAGTATGCAATCAAAAGTAAGCTAGGTCTTCTATGAGTCCACTAGCTTATCACTTGCATCTAAGTATCTACACCTGTTCGTCACCTGAGAAAACATGTATTTAACAAAGTCAACACTAGGTTGGTGAGTTCATAAGTAAGTAAATTGAAAACCATTGAACTGATCATGCACACATTCACAATGTTATATTTGTTGCTTGTATACTTGTTTCACCTGTTCCACCCAAATGCCTCTCTTTAGTTATATGTACAAGTAGTATATCACCTAACTAAGTATGCTTATATATAGGGAATCACGAAAGGGTCAAGCCCAGACGTTATCCCACCACATACTCAACCAAGTTCCACACCACTTGCGATACAACTAAAGATATCCATTTCCCAACTACTCAAATTGTCCGCTGTGTAGTCATATGTAGAATAATAATATAGTAAGAGGGGTTTAGTTATCAAACCGAAGTATTGATAGTCCCTCGTTGAGTTAAGGAAGTTAGATTATTTAAATCTGATCCTTGTATTATTCTATTACTTGTGAGGTTAACTTTTATATTACACTTTTAATTTAATTAAAAGTATTAGTTAATTGTTCATCATGTGTCCCCAAATGCAGCGTATAGAATCCGAATGGAATCCATTTTAATCCTCACGTAATCAGATTAAAATGCATTCCATTCTCTCCTATCCCGCCATGTGATCCCAAAGTTTCCGTGTGGGATTGTCCTCATGTGATTAACAAAGTTGAATAAGAACTTGTCTTATTTCGTTATGATAATCAGGTGTAAATGATAAGAATCCCATGAAGTTACGTTATCATGATCATCATTTACTGAATTCCATGTGATCGCAAAGTATCCGTGTGGGATTGTTCTCGTGTACTTAACAAAGTCGAATAAGAACTTGTCTTATTACATTATGTTAATTATGTGTAAATGATAAGAATCCCATGAAGTTACGTTATCATGATCATCATTTACTGTAAATGATAAGAATCCCATGAAGTTACGTTATCATGATCATCATTTACTGAATCCATGTGATCCCAAAGTATCCGTGTGGGATTGTTCTCGTGTACTTAACAAAGTCGAATAAGAACTTGTCTTATTACATTATGTTAATTACGTGTAAATGATAAGAATCCCATGAAGTTACGTTATCATGATCATCATTTACTGTAAATGATAAGAATCCCATGAAGTTACGTTATCATGATCATCATTTACTGAATCCATGTGATCCCAAAGTATCCGTGTGGGATTGTTCTCGTGTACTTAACAAATTCGAATAAGAACTTGTCTTATTACATTATGTTAATTATGTGTAAATGATAAGAATCCCATGAAGTTACGTTATCATGATCATCATTTACTGTAAATGATAAGAATCCCATGAAGTTACGTTATCATGATCATCATTTACTGAATCCATGTGATCCCAAAGTATCCGTGTGGGATTGTTCTCGTGTACTTAACAAAGTCGAATAAGAACTTGTCTTATTACATTATGTTATTATGTGTAAATGATAAGAATCCCATGAAGTTACGTTATCATGATCATCATTTACTGTAAATGATAAGAATCCCATGAAGTTACGTTATCATGATCATCATTTACTGAATCCATGTGATCCCAAAGTATCCGTGTGGGATTGTTCTCGTGTACTTAACAAAGTCGAATAAGAACTTGTCTTATTACATTATGTTAATTACGTGTAAATGATAAGAATCCCATGAAGTTACGTTATCATGATCATCATTTACTGTAAATGATAAGAATCCCATGAAGTTACGTTATCATGATCATCATTTACTGAATCCATGTGATCCCAAAGTATCCGTGTGGGATTGTTCTCGTGTACTTAACAAAGTCGAATAAGAACTTGTCTTATTACATTATGTTAATTATGTGTAAATGATAAGAATCCCATGAAGTTACGTTATCATGATCATCATTTACTGTAAATGATAAGAATCCCATGAAGTTACGTTATCATGATCATCATTTACTGAACCCATGTGTTCCCAAAGCCTCATTATGTAATTAAGTGTAAATTGATTAAGTATCTGTTCATGTGGAAATAACTAAGTGTTATAAGTTATAATCTTATAACTAAGTTATTATAATGTGTTGATGATTAAGAATTTATCTTATCATAATCATCTGAGTTTCCCTGTTATCTCATAATCATACAAGCATGCATACAATGATATATGATAATAAGCAATTTAATATTATCAAATCAAAGTATAAATAACATGTTAAGCAAACTTTTAAATAAATAAAAGCAAACATGTTTCTCAGCCCCGAGAGTTAAAATCAGTAAAGATTTAAAGTAAAAGGGGGCATATGAACTCACCTTGTAGTAATTGGGTTTGACTTAGCTTAAACAAGAATGTACGCGCTCTTGATTGTACTTGAGTGTATTTTCACGATCCTGTATTGATTTCACGATGTTTATAACTTATTAGTATGAATTATAGGGATTATGTGTGTATGTATGTGCTAGCCATAAGCTTTGGCCAACACTCAAAGTCTTCGGTCTTTGTCTGGCCCATCTTTATTTGTTATTGGTCCTTATAACCCATAAGCTTCCTTTGAGTTATTATTGTTTCATTTATTTCATATTAAAGACCAATTGTATTTTTATGAAAGTCATGCTATAAATGTTGCAAGACTTTGTTGCAAAAGTTGCCGTCTTGGTAGAAATTCCTTAGTTATCATGAATATTACCCCATATTAGTGTTGAATTAAAGAGTTATAATAGTTCTTTAGTCATGTGGGCCAACAAATTAAGTTGGGCCAACGATATGTGGTGTTGAATTACAAGGGCCCGGCCAAAGGTTACAAGAACTAGAATTTAAGTGGCCTTGTGGGCCTTTATTGGGCCTCGAGGGAATTTGTTGGGCCAGAGGTGGGCCCAGGCAAGATTTGATGGGCCTGAAGTTTAAATGGGCTGTAGAAATCATGTTTGGGTCAGAAATAGACTATTGGCCAAGTTCTTTGCACAATGGCCCCAAGTTAGGACACGTGTCTTGGAAGTAGGCCTTGGAATCAATTTCCGTGGGCCTCGGGCTGAATTTGCTGGGCCCCATGGATTTCATCAAGGCCCGAAGTATATTAGGTCTTGGGCCAAGTTGGGCCTGGTTCAGTTGGGCCGAAAACTTTCGTGGCCCTAAGAAATGGGTTGTTGGCCGGTTGAGCTACAAGTTGGGCCGAGTAATCCTATGGTTTAATTCAATTGGCCTAGGTCATTCTAAGTGGTTATTGGGCCTATACATGGGCCAAACTGATAGGCTAAATGGTTTGGAAGGTGATTGGGCCTTAGGGCGCTACTGGGCCTATTATATGTGTGAGCCTTGGGCCAAGTTACTCAAGCTTCGGGGTCCGCAGAAGTGGCCAAGGGTCCCAACTGTTGGGCCAACCCAATCAAGATGTTGTTGGGTCAATGGCTGGCGTTGGGGCAGGAACAAAATGTCTGGGCCACTTGGGCCGAATAAGGCCTGTTGGGCCTGAGTGTATTGATGGACTGCAGAAATTGTGTAACCCACTATTGGGCCTCACATCTGCTGCTGGACCAGCCCTTTTTGCCAAGTGGACATGGGTCTAAGATGGCTGAATAGTCCAACAGAACAAGGGGTTGGGAGTTGCTGACCAAATGAAATCTAGGCTCCACAGTGTAGACGGCCGAATAGGAGATGTGTTCAGCCGAATGAGAAGACTTGGTGGCTGGGCGAATGTCTGAAAAGTGGTGGTCCGAATGTAGTCATTCGACCAGTGGGTGTTTATTCGGCCGTATGAGGTGGCTATGGCCGAATGAAGGTAGGAGAATGAGGGTGGCGAAGGATCTCCTTCGGAGGTGATGCATGGCCGAAGGAAAGTGGGAGTATGAGGGTGGCGAACGTGAGCTGCTGGCCGAATGAGGACCTTCGGCCAAAAGGCCATTCGACCATAAGGTCATTCGGCCACCTGCCGTGGTGGTTCGGCCGTAGGCAGGGCCGACCCCTCCCCTCCATGGCTCTGAGGTGTTTTCGAGGGTGGTGTGGGTTAGCACTTCTGTTCGTGAGTCTCAAGTAAGGAGGGAAAGACTTGGAACCGGATTAGGGTTGGTGTTCAAACAAAAGGGAGAAAACCCTAATTTTCGTGAGTTTGACCTCGACTTTTACCTCGGTTCCAGTGGGTTTTAGAGCAGATCCTTTGTACTTTCGTGTAGAGGGTGATGAGAGCTTCAAGTAGGTTCAAAAATGGAGGGATTTGGGTGAGAAATGAGAGAGATATGGAGGAGAGAAGGTCTTCAATGGTGGTGTGTGTGTGTGTAGCCGGAAATGGAGTAGGAGAGAGGGTGGGGAAGATGAAGAATGAAAGAAAACTTTCATTTAAGGGTTTTTATACCCCGTGGGGTGTTCAGGTTCGTTTTGGTTGCTCGGTTCGCGTTTTCGTTACGTTTCTGGAACGTAACGCGCGTATTTATGGACTTTAAATTTAACGGTTTTAATTATCCAATTTTGATGAGTTTCAAAATTGTAAAATATTATTTATCTTGTTTTATTAATTTAAAGTCGTTCGTGTCGTGTTTTCGTTTTCGTTTCGTCAGAACGCGTCACCTTCGCGCGTAATTCGTTCGAATCGTCATCCGAACGAATACGACGATGGTTTTGCTTTCTGACTTTTGTTTTCTACTTTTCAGTCATTATTTCAGAACTCTAAACTCACAGATATGTTTGTGTGAATCGTCACCCACGCAAACACACTGTCAGTTCGTTATTCTGAAATAACACTGCATTTGTGTTTGAATTGTGTTTCCTCACTGTCGGACTTAACTATACATCTTGTTTTCACATTGTTATTGTACTGACTTGTCGGCCATCTGACTCCTGTCATCTGTTGACATCAGATCGCAACCGATATGTTTTTGAATATTGTTTGAATACCGTTGTTTCTCATGATTTGTTGTGTTAACTGTAATTAAGTTTTCACTTAATAAACACAACTAATGTTTCAAATGTACGTTGTACTTAATGTATTTAAGTTTATACGAAAATACGTACAACGTTTTCTTGTATTTAGGATTCTGTTAATACAAATACTGTTTAAACTCACGTATGTACACATAGTATAAAGTGAAAGTACACATACCGTACGGACTAGCCGGACGATCTGGCACTTGCTGTTACATAACTCTTCATCAGAATAGTACTCAAACATCTATAGAATAAGTAAAAAAGAAATCAAGAACTATAACACAATTAATTGTAACCTCATGTCATCGACTTATAATTTTAACTCAGTCCTCTTGGAACATCATATGAATAAAAACAAAATTTATAGAATAATGATCAACTGCAATTATTATAAAGATAATTTGAAGTATTTTACCTGAAGATCTTGCTGAAATTGATAATTGTAACTCCGTCCTCTCGGTACATATATTCGAATAAGAAATCAAAAAAGCAACTGTTTAAAGCAATTTCAGTGTAGTTGTATGAACTCTCATATCTTCACATCATTTTGCTACCACATAGAGCTAAAATATTTGCTCCAAAAAAAGATATACCACAATCAAACATAAACAAACAAAATTTCAAAATCGAACAAAAATATATCGAATCAAACAAAAACAAACCGAAATTTATATCAAAAAATCCAACTCAGATCGAGTCTATAAACCATCAATTTCAGCCACGCACCCATAAATCGGGGTTAGGTTGTAGATTTCTTACCTTAATCCCACCATAGAAAGAGTAGGGTAGCCGGACAACGTGGCTAAACCCTAGCCGCCAACCCGTCGAAATCGCAAGACGCTTCTCTTTGTTGTTGATCTTCAGCGGTCAATCGTGTGGTTTGGGTCTCAACACGGCTCCACCTTCGAGTCGGAGAGGGGGCCGTTAAGACCCCCATCATCAACACCGGACATGTCGACCTCCTGACCCCTCTATCATCAACACCGACAGAGGGTTCACCAATAGCAACATCCTTCACCAAATGAAGCTCCGCGATCGTTCGGCGTGCTGGTGGCAGGATGCAGATCAGAGAGAGCATGTGTTCGGTGGCGATTTCTTGGTGGGAGGTGGATACGGAGGTAGCCCCAGAGACGGAGAGAGGACGGTAAGTGGAGGAAGAGAGAGGCGATGAAGATGGTCTTTGAAGGCATTAAGTGATTGTAACATACGCATCTGTGGTAGTAGGAAATGAACAGTATACATGTGAGGGACGAAAATTTTGGTTTTTAATATATATATTAATATCATAGTTTGCAATTTTAAAATTCAAAAAATGGTTAAAGATGTGCTTGCAGCTTGACCAATCTGACCTAACCCATCAACTCACAAGTAAAGTATTTCCAATTTACCTGACCCACCCGTTTTGTCACCCGCTACAGTCTACCATCATCATTAGTTAAGAGGTTGTGTTATTCACACACCCGTCCCACACCCCTATACTCCTCGTATATGTCTATACGATGCGTATAGGAGGACAATCATTGGGTGTCAGAATTTGTCAGTGTCAATGATTGTGGACCTATATGAGGCGTGTAGACCTATACGAGGTGTATAAAACTATATGCGTCGTATAGGTCATATATGCGGCTCTATACGTGACCAATCATTGGGTGTCAGTGCTAATGATTGGGACCTATGCGAGGAGTATAGACCTATACGCCACGTATAGACCTATACGTGACGTATAGGATTGGTGAGGGTGTTAAATTAAAAAAGTTGGGTGTGTGAATAACGAGTCCCTTAGTCAAGTTAAACTCCCACATCAAACAAAATGGTATTCTTGTTGAAATAAAATGGTGTTTAGTTGGATGTTCGTCAGGGCCGGCCCATTAGTAATACTGGGCCAAGCTAGGGCTTGGGGCCACCCAAAAAATAGGGCCCCCAATTTTTTGAATTTTTTTATATATATATCATGTATCTGGGCCAAATACTGATCTAAAGGGTGTATTTTCTCGCAGGCCGCGCGACCCAGTCGCGTAAGAAAATAGGCCCAAAAAAGATTAAAGATATTAAATGTGGAGTGTAGGGAGGCCCAACCGAGAGTTCAAGAAAGAAAGAATTTTGGGAAAATGGGGAATACGGGAATAGCCATCGGCATAACCAAGGGCTTAAAGAAGAAATTGGGGAAAATAGAAATGGGGAATCGCAAACGGCAAAGGAGAATGGGGAGTTGGGGGCAATCGGTTCGATTGGACAGGAAATTAATGTTCGATCGAAAGTTCGAGAAATCGATATATTCAGTCGATTCCAGACTTGCAGTCACTCTTCAATCTTGTATCTTCATCTGTATAATTGTATTTGTGGTTCGTGGTTTGACCGATATGGCGATTCGTGATTTCGTGGGTTTGCCAGCTTGGAGATTGCAAGTGGTGACCGCCGATTGACCGGTGGAACTTGTAAGTGGGATTGCTGATTGACCGGGGATAAGCGATTGACCGGTGGAAACTGATACCGGCGATTGACCGGTGGAGCTTTAGAAATTGTGAGTTGTGACCTGCGTTTGACCGAATGACCTGGGCGGCTGGTTCAGCATTTTTCGTAAGTTTTTTTTTTTTTAATTAGCAGTAGCTCTTGTTTTTGATGGCTGCTTACTGTTTTGACACTTAATTGGAATTTGGTCCATTTGAAAATTGGTATTTGATAGCTTATTAGTTCTTGTTAATAGCTTACTGTTTGACCGATTGACCAATGGAACTTTTAATAGCTTATTAGTTCTTGTTAATCACTTATTGGAAATTGGTATTTGGTAGCTAATTCGCTATAGTTATTTTAACTGCTGGCTGCTTAGCGAGTTAGGGTTAACTGTTTTGTTAATTTTGTAAGTTTTTTTTGTTAATTGATAGCTTGTTAATCACTTAATTTGAATTTAGAAATTGGTATTTGATAGCTAATTAACTATAGTTAACTGCTGCTTTTGACAGTTTTGTAAGTTTTTTGTTTTGTTTTGTTTGTTTGATGCTTGTTAGTTGTTAATAGGAGTATAGAACATTGGCACTGGGTAGCTTAATAGCTTGTTAAATGTCTAACCAAAATCGAAAACATGAAGAAGGGCATCCAAATGAGTAAAAAAACTTAAACAAAAAGCTCTAAATGAATCATATTTTTTGCAAGAAATTAATTATGAAACTTTTATTAAACAATTTGCATCTAATAAAGCTAGAAAAATAAACTTTAATTAAAATTTAAACATATTTATACATTATAAACTTTTTTTTAACTCCGCCACCTATAAACGTTTTAGTTTGCTATTGCCGGTCCCAAGCCCGGGTCAAGGATGAAGGTTTATATTTATTAACATAAAATAAAATAGGGCCTCATTTTTTACTTTGCTTAGGGCCACCAAAACGGTTGGGCCGCCCCTGATGTTCGTCCTACATCTTCGAAAACAAAGATGATCAGGTATTTGTTTATTGCCTTATTTTCCTTCATAACTCTGGATTATATTTTTAAAAAACGAATGGCTTGGTTCAAAAATTTCTGAAGTTAAATTTCATGGAAATTGCCACACAAGATGTACGTAAAGATGGTGATGAATGTGTACTAACAACAAAGATGGAGTACACCAGAAATTCAAAAATTATAAATCATCATCATCATCGTACTCAGTATATATATACCATCATTAGCAAAGCTAAGATAGGGTCTGAAGAGAGTAATATACAGACAACATTATCACTACCTTGCAGATTAGAGAGGTTGTTTCCAATAAGACCTCCGACTCATGATGTCTGGTTAACCGACCAACCCAATGCTTTTAACGTTGTTTTCACAAAATCAAGTCAAACAACATTAAAATTAGTTCAATTTTACTTTTGCTACTCGATGGCCGATACATGAATACATTATACACCGCGTATCGCAAACGGGGCCATCAAAAATTATAAATATGAAATTTAATTCAAATCAAAACAAAAGAAGTAAAGATGGGTGATGTATGTGTGTTAAAAGTAACAAAGATGAAGTGCACTGAAACTTCAAATAATTAAGATGTGTAAAGTAAAGATGGTGATGTATGGTAATAACAATAACAAAGATGGAGTATATTAAAAATTCAGAAACTTAATATATGGAATTTAATGCAAACTAGGTTTATTCTCACCGCGCGTTGCTGCGATTTATCACGGTAACTCTCGAGAATAAGTATTATATATCATTTGCAGAAGCATAAGTTACATAACAAAATCAAATCTTTTATGATGAACTCTATACAAATTTTTCATAAAAACATTAAATCATACAAAATACTCACAAATCTATGTATTATAATAAATAAATGTTTTGTTTAGCCACATGTCATTCTTTGGTGAAGTCAACTTGTGATTTTCCCGCCTCTCTCTCTTCAATTAATATTATCCTCTTATTAAATAATGAATTATTATGTTTAAAATAATTAAATTGTCTACTTAAATAAATAAAAACTACAATTAAAATAAAAAAATAATCAAAATTAAAAGAAATTAAACAAAAGTGAAACAATAATCTATCTATATTAATAAATCAAAATAATTGTGGACACTTGACAAAATTATATATCAGTTATATTTTGGTTTTCTCGCTTTTCTCTCCTATTTAAGTAAGGATTATAATAATTAATATACTACGAATTAATTATATTTAAAATGAAATCAATTATGATGTTTTTAAGTGAACCAAATTTTTTATTTAACAACTTTAGTTGTTTAAATATAATCGAATTCAAATGATATTTTTTAAAATATTTATAAATATAACTATAGTGTTACTAATTTTTTATAATTGCTTTTAAAAATTTTTAAACATTTAATATGATTTGATTATTTGAATGATACAAATATCTTATATTAAAATATAAAAAGTAAGTAATTTTTAAAAATCCAAGTTATATATATTAATATAAATTTTAGTTAAAGTTAATTTAATGTGTTAAAAAGAGAATAAATATACTTTCATTAAATTATTTATGAATTACATTACATAAAAATATTAACACATTGTTAAAAAAAATTAAAATTAAAACTTCATTTTTAATTATTACATCAAATATTTTAAACATATTTTGAAGACTTTATACATTAACAAATTATATCATATTAATTCAACCTTTGTAAACATGAATTTATTAATCTTTGCAATGTACATTCTTTTTAATTAAATAACTTTTTGTCAATAGATTTGTATATATAACATATTATTTTTTTTCAACCCGTGTAACACACGGGATTTTAACCTAATATGTTATAAAAACAACATTTACTCACAAAATTTGTCTTACTGGCAACCAATCGTTCAAATTAAAAGAAAAACTCAAATTTCTAAACAAATCTCTCAATTTCAAATACCCTTATGTCTTTTTACTAATTTTCAAAGTTAAAAAACTTCCGACTGTCCGAGTTTAAATTTTCAAAACGTCACTACACGGATCGGACACCTAGTTAATTTAATATATAATATATAATTATATATATATAATAAAAAATGAGACCACTCACTATATTATAATATTATTATCACTATTTCTTTTCATGGATTTTAATTATATATAGTAATACTACAAAGTTAGTAAAGATGGTGGTGTGTGTCCTACTAGAGGTGGCCAAACCGGTTTTTTTTCAAGAACCGGAACCGGTATCAAACCGGTTCCTGAGACCCACCGGTTCCTCCAAACCGGTTCTACGCAAGAACCGAACCGGTTCCGTACTCGGTTCCACTCCCAAAAGACCCTATTCGGTGTACCCGGTTAGGGTAGAGTCCTAAACCGGTTCCTGTTTTAGAACCGATTCCACTTGTTTTTTTTCCCTTAAACTATAAACTAATAATTTATAAACCCTAATAAAACCTTTAACTAATAATTAATAAACCCTAATAAAACCTTAAACGTATTAATAAACCTTAAACAAATCAAAGAATTTAACCTTAAACAAATAAAACCTTAAACTATTATTTAATTTGATTTGTTTAAGGTTTAATTAGGGTTTATTAATTAATTATTAGTTAAATGTTTGATAAGTTTAAGGTTTTATTAGGTTTGATTTGTTTAATGTTTAATTAGGGTTTATTAATTAATTATTAGTTAAATGTTTGATAAGTTTAAGGTTTTATTAGGTTTGATTTGTTTAAGGTTTGATTTGTTTAATGTTTAATTAGGGTTTATTAATTAATTATTAGTTAAATGTTTGATAAGTTTAAGGTTTTATTAGGTTTGATTTGTTTAAGGTTTGATTTGTTTAATGTTTAATTAGGGTTTATTAATTAATTATTAGTTAAATGTTTGATAAGTTTAAGGTTTTTATTAGGTTTGATTTGGTTAAGGTTTAATTAGGGTTTATTAATTAATTATTAGTTAAATGTTTGAATTGGTTAATAATAACAAATGTTAAAAACAAACATAAATTCATTAATTATTGTAAGTAATTTAAAAACAAAAGAAAAGAAAAGTTACAAACAACTAATAAAACATTAAAATCAAAGATTTGTGTCGTTTTGTTGCGAACGACTGAAGTTAACTTCAAATGCGAGTTCTTCGTCGGATAGGCCGGGTGATAAGCCTTCTTCAACTTCTTCGTCATGTACTTTTACTTCAATGGATGTTTCATCTTCGAGGGTTGTTTGATCTTGAATACGATCGATCGAGTCCAAATGATCCTTTAAACATATGCACATTTCTACCGACTCGGGAGTGAGTTTTGTTCTTCTTAACGACAAGACCCTGCCACTAAGAGAAAATGCAGATTCCGAAGCTACTGTGGAAGCTTGGACAGTTAGTAAATCACGGGCCATGGCGGCAAGAATCGGAAACTCGGATTCCTTTGCTTTCCACCAAGCCAAAATATCAAAATTGCGATATGACTCGGCCGTCATATCAGATACGTAATCCGTACCACTATACCAGCCGAGTTCGCTTGAAGGCGTATTACCCCTTTGTCGTTTAGCCGTGACGTTTCGAACCGTGTTCAATAGGTTAACCATCGGATCTCGTGCTCGAGAAGTACTCGAACTTGATGAGGAACCAGGGGTGGGCATATGTATGCTTCCACCATATTTAATCAAATAAAAGTCATACATAGATTGTAAATTATTATTAAAAACATTTTTTGCTTCGGTTGAAAAGCTTGGATATATCTCGTGTATGTCAAGAGCGTCATAAATTTCGTCTATCAAGCATTCCACCCTCATAACATTTAAAATTGGGTTTAAAGCGGCCGCGCAAGTAAAAACGGGTGGTAAGTCAAGAAAATACTTTAGTAATTTATTTTGCATCGGTAATATAATGTTAGAAAACATTTCATTTTTATTTTCAAAAGTTTTAAAGTTTGTAACCATTAAAAATATCTCCGAAAGAACCAAAGAACTAGTCGGGTAATATAGTTTAGTAGCTGATGATTTAAAAACTTCAAGAAATTCAGATAATAATTGGGTATTATCCCAAGAACTATCCAAAAATGCGTCGACATAACCCCGGTCGACGAGACTTGCGTGAAACATTTGCAAAGTATCTTTTTGTCGTAAAACACTTTCAAGCATTAGGCAAGTGGAATTCCATCTATGAGGTACATCCCAATTTGCACCCAAAGAAATCCTCCCCGTATCTTTACAAAATTTCCTATATGCCATATGTCGTGCCCGGCTTTTTTTAAAAATATCATGTAGCATTTGTCGACAAACGTTTATAAATGTTGTAACATCATCAGTGCTCATACCGTCTTGCACAATTAAATTTATTATATGTGCAACACATCTTGAGTGAAAAAATGCACCATTACATAACGGCAAATATTTTAGTTTTAATTTTTCAACCGCCGTCGTATTATTTGAAGCGTTATCAAATGCCATTGAAAATATTTTTTTTCTAACTTAAACGACGTTATTACATAATCTAAAATTTGAAATAAAAGGTCACCGGCATGTGGATACGGAAAAGGTTCAAAAGCAATGGTGTGTTTCATTATTATCTATGATGACGGTTCTACCCAATGAGCGGTGACGCAAAGGTAGGATTCGGGTAGATTATGTGGAGCCGACCAAACATCACTAGTTAAGTTAACCCCGTATTTAAATTTTCAAAATATGCAACTAGTTCATGTTTGGCATGTTTCCACATCTTTAAACAATGACGTCTAAGAGTTTGTCGACTTACGTGGGTGTAGCGTGGTTGAAGCGTCTCCCGAATCATGTTTGTTAATCGAGGGTTGTCGAAATGGCTAAACGGCAACGCCTCTTGAATCACGAACTTCGCCATTCGATCCCGATCCCGATCCCGAACCCGATCAAGGTCATAATTAAATATTCCACCTTCAACATCCATTTCGTTTGTTGAGACTCGGGATCCTTTTTCAAGGCCTTGCAAAACGGTTTGTTGATGTGTTTCTTCAAATTCGAATTCGATTCTTTCCCTAAATATATTCCACAAAACTTGCAACGAGCTTTTATAGAACCATCACTAAGCTCGACCAAATCCCAATTGCACCATATATCCGGGTTCCGATTGTGTTCAATAACACGAACAAATGATGGTCCGGTGTTGGAACCTTGACCGACCGAAGAATGTGAATCATCCATGATAATAAAGGGAAATTTATAAAGAGTATTGAGACTTTGAGAGTAGGAAACGAGAAAACGAAAAACCAAAACGAGAGATGGAGACTAAACAAGCGCGTATAAATAGCGTTTTTTTGCGTTTTTTTGCGTTTTTTTGTGTTTTTTCGCGTTCGGGATTGCGTTTTGAGTTGTGTGATCACTCCATACCACCCAATACCTATTTATACTAGTTTAGGGGGTTAAAAACGGCTAGATTTGAGCTCCAAACGGTCAAAAACCGGCTAGAAATGGATCTCCAACGTTCAAATTCGATATAACGGCTATAACCGGTTCCAACCGGTTCCAGGTAGGAACCGGTTCCGGTTCGGGTCCGGGTACTAACCGGTCGAGTGGGAAAAACATGGAAGTGGGTCCTAACTTTCGGGTACTACCGGGTAGGGACCGGTTCTTGAGAAAATCGGGTAGGAACCGGTTCGGTTCCGGGTCGGGTCCACCGGGTCAGGTCCTGGAACCGGTTTGGATGGCCACCTCTAGAGAGGAAGTATGATAATGTATTCAGTATACTAACATTGAACGTGGCAGAAGGCTCATATCACAATTTCTTTTGAAATTTGAACAATTTCTTCTTGCCATCTTCCCACCAACGAGCAGCCCTACCCAACAGTCCCGACCCAATATGACCCAAACCAAGAAGGCTCATATCATAATCACTAGTTACAGAAATCTACTGTTTAGGGTTCCACTGCTTTTGGATTTTTTTTAGAATATCAAAACTAATGCCAACGAAACCTATAGCAATGACAATGGTCATGAGTATAGTTTAAACTACGCCTATAGTGATGAGACGTTGTACGCACATGCTAAACTATACCAACCTTGGCAGTCGTTGCAATAGGTTTTGTCGGCATGAGATAAAATTCCTATAGTACCCTCCAGGACTCATGGTTAGACGTGAGCAAAAAAAACATTTACAAACCAGTTTTCTTGGTCGGTTTTGGTTTTCACTACCAATCGGCGGTTACAAACCGGTTATAGAGTTTTGGGGCAAAACTGGTTACTGACCGGTTATATATTTTTTTAAAAAAAAACCTAGTAGTTTATATATGTTGCTGAAAACTAGCTGTTAGAGACCGGTTAACCGACCCGTTGAAAAAACTAGCTGTTTAAAACGGTCATATGGCCATTTAAACCCAATTGTTTGGACCATTTTTCCACTAAGCGAATGTATAAATAGATGTGAGTGTTTTGGATCACTCACATAAAGTCTCAACTCCTCTTACGCTCAAAAATGATGAAAAAAACGCTTTTATTTTTACACTTCTATCATCTCATGTTCATAAAGTTGTCAATTCAAATGGCAAGCACACGAAGTGTTCAGAGTTTCATTGGTGTTGGTTCTTATACTTCAACCAAACCAATTGTTGTTATAATCAAAGCAACGACGAGGATCAAAGGCCTATTCCAACATTCCGACTTGTGTGAAATGTCGAACGTTGTCGATAAGGCATGTTGCAAAGCTTGTGGTAGCTTTCTTGAACTAGAGTCTAAATCTATGTTAAGAAGTTATTTGACAAAACATTTTGTTATGGTCAAAAACAATTCTACGAACGATCAAGCACAAATGTTAACCGAGTGTGGGGTTTGAAATTTCGATCTCGACATGGTTCGTGAAATGATGGGAAACTTTAAGATTCAAAAAGTTTGCATTTCAAACATTTTGACAACCTGCATTTCAAACAAACAAGTCGTTCCACTATTAGACGTTATTGTTTGAAACGTTGGCAACAAGCCAAAATAGAATTAATTTTGGGTTTTTAAAATTCAAAAACCAAGGTTAACTTAACAACGGATGTTTGGTTGGCATCACATGGGTTGTCTGAGTTGTATCTTTGTGTTACCGGGTATATACGTGACAAATGATAAAAAGTACGATTACGCTCAAAATATTTTCGTATCGCACACAAGGAAACATTTGTTTTACATGTCAGATATTATAATCCAAACATTTAACCTACAAGATAAAATATTTCCAATAACTTTTAATAATGCCTCAAATAATACTAACTTTGTAAAGAAATAAAATAAATATCAACCTATATGTGATTGTGTTTTTTCATACTAGATGCGTTGCGTATATCATTAACTAGATTGTACAAGGTGGTCTTGTGATTTCTCAAATGAACCATCTAAAAGATGTTAGGCAAAATTGTTGCTTTTTAAAAAATAATTTCATCACTTAATAATAAGATTCAATTTTAAATAGTTTAAAACTTTCAGTATAATAGATTTGTCATTAAAAAAAATGGTCTCCATAGTTTTGGATTATTGGATTTAAACACTTTCAACTTTGACATCTTGACCAACAATACTCCCAACTGAGAAAATCGAACTTTCAAAGCATTTTCCATAAACACTCCAAAACAGGTGCCACGTCATGAAAAAAATTTTTGTTTTGGAGTGCCAATGGAAAATGTTTTGAAAGTTGGGAGTGTCATGAAACATTTCCTCAGTTCAGAGTATTGTCGGTTAAGAGGTCAAAGTTGGAAGTATTTAAATCCAATAACCCCATAGTTTTTATCTTGATGTTCAAGAGGTATTTACACTAATAGGTGTTCTCGTGAAATAATAACATTAGCACTAATTTTAAAAAGTGGAATGCATGAGTTTCATGATTTTGTTTTTTAAAACACTCATTGGTAGTTTGGTACTAAGCTAACTTTCGAAAACAAAACGATTTTTCGTGAACCAGTTTTATTCTGATCTCAACTTTTTTTTTGAACGGCAATTTGAATCACTGACGGGTCATAGACCTACCCGATCATATCCACACCCCATAGGAGGAAACCCACAATATGTGAGAGAAAACTCTCTAGCCTAGCATGGAACCCCTATTTTGTCCATGCCAGGACTTGAACCCATGACCTCCCCAATATTGAAGCCACATGGTACCTCCCCTCAACCGCTTGAGCTAGGGATCATTGGTTATTCTGATCTCAACTACTCGTTTGAAATTGATTTCATAATATCAACATGGAAACTGATTCAGAGGATGAATGAGAACCCTACCCGATCGGATATGATATCGTTTTAAGTTTAGAAACTATTTTTCAAAGGATTCAGTTAGGAGAACTATTTTTCAAATATATCTGGTTTCATTTCATTTTGACCTAAAAATTCGGTATCTACAATGCAACTTTAGTTTTTAGGTCTCAATCATGCAATCGTATACTACTAAAAACATGTTATAGCAACAAAGAATAAACAAATTGGCCCAACAAAAACAAGCGAATTCATATTGATAAAATCAAATCAAATCAAATAAGTAATAAGTAGCCATATTTAGGGAAATAAAGAGTTTTATACTTTCTTGATAATAGATTTTCTGATACTAGAAAGCATAACATTAATTTATATATAATATATATATAGGGTAAGGATTGTTTATTAACTCACTTTAATTGTGTTAACCCATTAACCCTAGCAAAATGAACACAAATCTTTTAGATTTTTTATGGTCTTTATTATACATAAATATGAGGTTCATTTTTTGTGTTTTTGCTAATTCACAAACGTTTAGAAAATAAAACAAGTGTAAGTTTGCGTTACACTGCAAGTACTTATTTACTATTAAGACACTTACACTCATGTAAGATCCTAAACGGTGATGAATTATCAAAAACAAAAAAAATAACTATTTATGTATAATAAATGCCATGAAATTTTTTTTCAAAGATTTGGGTTAATTTTGTGAGGGTTAATGAGTTACCGCAATTAAGGTGAGTTATTATATGATCTCAATCATATAGTGCGAGTGTGAGCGCGTGTGCGCGTGTGTATTAATATTATAATTCGTACTTTATTAAATTTATTTTATAAAGTTTACCCTTAATTTGAATTTGTATCCTTAATTTTTATCTATTTTAAATTTGCAAGGTATTATGACAAGTATACATTGTCTTTTTCTTTCTTCATATGCCCTTTGCCTCTTAAAAATCAGATAATGTTTGCATACTTTATCGGTTTTTTTAATAAATTATATGATAAAGTGAATAATTTTATTTTCCTTAATTTAATTATAGTATTACTATATATATATATATATATATATAGATAATTTTTTGCATTGTACTTGAATAGATTCACATGTGTAAAATTTTGCCTTCAAGATATGGTTCAAGTATAAATGTATAAGATATATGAAGTAAAAGTATGTGTAAGGTTAAATAATTTGTTCTTCTACCCATTTAATAAACAAGTCAAGGTTCAGACCCCAATAAAAATGATTAGATTAATGAGAAGTTTGAGAAGGATTGTGTAGTTGACAAGTGATATTTCTCTAAGGGGTGTGTTAAATATACCAACCCTTTTAGATAAATAAACCAAAAGGTTAAAAAAGTTCCAAAAATAGTCAAAAAGATGATTCATTACCAAATAGGTGTAATTGAAAAAAATATTTACTAAATAGGTGTTGTTTTAAACTTATTTACCAAAATGGGTGTTTTCCTTTATTTAATTACTTTTAACTAATCAAAAAAAGAAAAACAATAATAAAGGAAAACACCTATTTTTGTAAATAAGTTTTCAACTACACCTTTTTGGTAAATATTTTTTTCAACTACACCTATTTGGAAAAAAACTCTTCATTAAATGTAATGATTAATTAATTATACCTCATTAATTATACTTAATTATTATGTTACTTATTAATCATACCTCATTAATTATTATTATTATTATTATCATTATTATTATTATTATATATAGATAAACTTAATTTTTATGTTATTTAGTTTTATTTTTAAAAAATAAAAATTCATGAAACTAATATGCTTATAAGACAATGAATAATAAAAATACAAGAATGAATAAATAAAAATACGAGACTATAATAAAAATAGTAGATTTTCTAACAATAAAATAATTAATCACTTAAATTGACAAAACCACTTTCACGATGACAAAGTTGGGTAAATAGTTCTAGACGTGACCTATATATGGTTTCCCATCCAATTGCAAATTAACTAATGTTGCGAAAATTCCAATATGGTGTAATAACAGGCATTGGGTATTCTCCTTGTAATTCCACCATGACATAATGATTCTCACTATTTACTATGGCAATTGCAAAAGCTTTGTGATATTGAAACTCATTCGAATCTTTCCAAAACGGGAAAATAGTCGTACTGCCTGACTTGCTTAATAAATGGACGATTGCACCAAACTTGTTACTAATTAGAACACCTGCCTCGGGCATTTTCATCCAGTGTTGTATTGGACAAGGCGACCCAAAGAAACATAAAGATTGATACAGTGAATCTACATCACAGACAAATATTTGCTTGTAGATATCATATGTGTTAGGTAACTCTTCTCTCATTTGTTGTCGAATGTACTCATAATACTCATGTTCATCAAATCCTAGGCAAACAGCTACTGCTCGATATCCGCAATTTCCGTCACCCGAAACATTTTGTATATTTGTTATATAAGTTCTGACAAACTAACAACCAACTTTCCATGTATATATTAATAGATTTTTTTAAACGGCAGTTAAAATATCTCGTCGTGCTACCTTCATTATCCTAGCGATTGATATCTAAGATCGATTCATCGATCTCCGACCTTGAGACACGTGTGCCTCCATATGCGTGGGAACCAGATGAAATCCGTAAACCCTCGAGCTCTGTGTTTTGTTACTAGTCAAACTTAACTTTAATAATACCAAAGCTGATTTGGTTAATTACCCTTTCAGTCTTTCTATTAGATCTAGTTTTGTTATTTTGTTTTACTCAATGCTTTTATATACTTTATGAATTTAATAACTTGTTATTTATTTAGTAACTATGAAATTATTTCACAATTGGGCTAGAGATTAAAATTTATTATTATTTTTAATAATAACTTGCGTAATATTTAATAAATAATTAAGTTAGTTAATACCAAAGCTGATTAATTATATTAATCTATTTTATAGCTTTGGTATTATTAAAGTTAAGTTTGACTAGTAACAAAACACAGAGCTCGAGGGTTTATTAAACTAATATAATTAATCTAAAAGATTAATATAATTAATCAGCTTTATAAATTTAATAACTTGTGTAATTTTTAAGTTAGGTAAGTCATAATAACTTGTATAATATTTAATAAATAATTAAAATATTTTTAATAAATGAGGGTGTTAATTAATGAAATAGAGTGTTAATTAATGAATAATTGAATTTATATTTATTGCTTGTAGAATAAATGACATTTATTGCTTAGAAAAGACACAAATAAGTTGACTATTTGGTATATTTAACATCACTCTTCTCTAATTTTTTAAAAAGAGTATTTTGATTATTATTCTTAATGTTTCATGTCATTATGTAATATGTCTTTATTATTGTATTTTATGTTTTATATCATACTAGTGTGTTCTTTTGTTATTGTTTTATGCTTTAATTAAATAAATTATTTTTATTTAATTTTTTATGTTTTATGTATTAAAAGTACATAATTGTGTTATTTCACCATTGTGTTTTAAAACTCATAATTTCAAAAAACATAAATAGTCTTTATTTTTTGAAAAATATATTTTGGTCATTGTGTTTTATGTTTAGGTCATTGTGTAATATACTCATCATTGTGATTTACGTACATGACATTGTGTAATTTACTTATCATGGTGTTTTACATTCAGGTTATTGGGAAATATACTCATCATTGTGTTTTATGTTCAGGTTATTATGTAATTTACTAATCATTGTGTTTTACGTTTGGTCATTATGTAATATATCTGTCATTGTGTTTTACGTTCAGGTAATTGTAACACCCAAACTTTACACACGATTACACGTGTCCCATTTTTAGGTCCCAAATTAAACTTTATCAAAAATCATGTTCGGAAGCGTGAAATTTCATTTTCACAAGTTAAACACACTTAATTTCAATCATTTACATTTATGATTAATAAAAACTGGTGTGTTTAAGTTTAATACTACCACATACTTTACATAACGTTTGGTTCTGCTTCACAACGTGCCCGATCTGATTGCCCAATGCATATCTATCTTGACCTGTAACATCACATATAAGGTCACAATTAGTTCATATGAACTAAGTAAGTAACCCCTCCCAAAATTCCCAAAAACTTATTTAAACCCATCCACATACATATCATATGGATGTTAATCATTTTTAGATAATAATATATATCATATTCAAACATCAACTTGCACCCAACACATATGGTGCATTTATTTCCCTTAGTGGGACATTTTCACAATATGAATATATTATCTAATTCAACTCTACCACCAGCACCTCTGGCTAAATTTAAAACACCAAATATACATATATTTTATTGGCTTAACCAATTATCCACACATCTGTGGTTTCAACAATTTAACTTCCGGATTAACCGGTTATCCACACATTTGTGGTATCATACATATATTAAGTCTTAAGATGTTCACCAACCGGTACTTCCATCTAAGACAATTGACAGCACCTCTGTCTATCCACCATTGTGGAGTCATATTTATTTAGTCTTAAGATGTTCACCAACCGGTACTTCCATCTAAGACAATTGACAGCACCTCTGTCTATCCACCATTGTGGAGTCATATTTATTTAGTCTTAAGATGTTCACCAACCGGTACTTCCATCTAAGACAATTGACAGCACCTCTGTCTATCCACCATTGTGGAGTCATATTTATTTAGTCTAAGATGTTCACCCACCGGTACTTCCATCTAGACAATTGACAGCACCTCTGTCTATCCACCATTGTGGAGTCATATTTATTTAGTCTAAAATGTTCACCCACCGGTACTTCCATCTAGACAATTGACAGCACCTCTGTCTATCCACCATTGTGGAGTCATATTTATTTAGTCTAAGATGTTCACCCACCGGTACTTCCATCTAGACAATTGACAGCACCTATGTCTATCCATCATTGTGGAGTCATATTTATTTAGTCTAAGATGTTCACCCACCGGTACTTCCATCTAGACAATTGACAGCACCTCTGTCTATCCACCATTGTGGAGTCATATTTATTTAGTCTTAAGATGTTCACCAACCGGTACTTCCATCTAAGACAATTGACAGCACCTCTGTCTATCCACCATTGTGGAGCATAACAACAAAATGTAGAAATACATTTTTCACAATTAAAAGTCAAGCTGAGTCATTTCTATTCGAATTGACTCTCACAATGTAATAATGTCATATTACCAATCATCAACTATTAATCACAATAGTTTAATCAAAGTTACACTATGGTGTTCACAATCATGTACTTCCACCATAGCTATTTGTCAGCACCTCTGACTATCCACCATTGTGATATCATAGTCAAACACCGGCTCATCCGGCTATTCTTATGCAATCTATGTTGCATAATTATTTCAATCGTGACATAAACACATTGGAACTTAACATTTATACATTAGAGTCTATTAACTCAATTAGTTCCAATCTAGTTATGCCCATTCATTCAAATCAACCAAAATATATACATCAAAATCAAGTAGACTCTTTCTACTACTTATATGTAATGTTACAGTAAGTTGGGTAACTTACCTGGTTCAAGCGGTTGTTCACCTCCTACAACCTCTTTTCCACTTCTGTGAATCGTCCTTTGACTTTCACCACCAATACCTAGTTGTATTCACATATATGCAACTAGTTTCAATACATATAGCACATACAATCAAGTTCAACGCACTTGACTGATTTGACTTCCTCAAAGTCAATTTATCACATAATTGACTCTATCTTACTATATTTAGCAAGTTTTAGTCAATTAATCATATCCCATGCCTTCCTTGGCATTTCATCGAATAATTGATGTTCATTATATTAGTTACGATCTTTAATCACTTTTTATTATTCAATATTTATTTTTAGATCAATAACTATTAATAATGGTAACATCAATTCATCATAATCATCGTTTAATCCATGGATTATAATCCATGTTTCATTTAAAACCATAATCTACCCATTCCTACTGGTTATCACACCATGATATGGATTTCATAACAACCGGACATCATCCCAGCTTCAAAACGAAGATTTCACCATCAAAACAACAAGTTCTTCGTTTCTAACAATCCCTAGTTATCAACTAGGCAATAATCAATGCCCATAATCATACTAATACATTTAAAACTAGATTTAATCCACAAAATATTGAACCAGTAGGATAAAACAAACCGTTACCTGATCTGACGGATTTCTACGGTTAAAACAACGATCGGGACTTGAAAACACGATCCGTGGTGCGATCCGGATGATTAGAAGCCTTCAAAATGAAGGTTTTTGACTTAGAAATGGTGGGTTTTTCGTAAGGGAGGATAACAGGTCGAAAGGAATCAGAAATCAGCTTTAGAAATACGATCTGATCGTTTTAAGATTTTTTTGCCGACATAGGTCCTGGGGCGCATCGCCCCAACTGGGTGCGCCCCGCCAGGCGTACCGCCCCACGTCACCAGCGTCATCATTTTGATTTTTAACTTCGTTTCGCGATTCCGGACAATCCGTAACTCCGTTTCGCGCAAGGTTTTCGCCCACGTTCATCATTTTTCACATACTATCAATCCCCAATAACAAAAATTACTAAATCCTCGTGGATTTCAAGCACGACCAAATGTGCTCTTGCCATTAATGACGTAATTCTTACATATTTTCAATTCACAACAACCACAATCGTTTGATTAACCATTATTCACAATACATTTCTTTATTAAAAACCGGTTGTTACAAATCTCCCCTCCTTACAAAGGTTTCGTCCCCGAAACCGCTTATACCTTAAAAAGGAAAGGATAATACTTTCTCATTTCATTTTCTGACTTCCCACATGGCGTCAAATCCCCTTATATTATTCCATTGAACCTTCACCTGGTTCAGGGATTTGTTTCTCAACTGGTTGACTTTCCTGTCAATATAGTTATCTGTTTTTCCACATATTTCATCTTGTCATAAATTTCCAAATCTTCTAGTGGCATGTAAACCGATTCATTAGTCAGACATTTTCTTAGATATAACACATGAAAAGTATCATGTATACCATTCAATTCCTCCGGTAGCTCAATACGATAAGTAACACTACCTATCCGAGCTATAATTCAGAATGGTTTGATAAAACGTGGCTTAACTTCCCTTGCTTTCTAAAACGTATCACACACCTTTCCACAGTGAGACTTTTAACAACCCAATATCTCTCACCAGGAACTCAATAATCCTCCTATGCTTATCAACATAGGAATTCTGACGGTCCTATACCGCCTTCAAATGAACTAGAATCTAATCTATACGTTCATTTGTCACTTTAACTATCTTTTTATTTGCCAATTCTCATTACCCAACTTCTCCTCAACACAGGAGTACGGCATTTTCTCCCATACAATATTTCATATGCAGGCATTCCAATACTGGAATGATAACTGTTATCGTATGAGAATTCAGCTAAAGGTAGATAATCATTCCAACTATCTCCAAAATCAATTATGCACGCTCGTAACATACCTCCAGTATTTGAATAGTCCTTTCACCTGACCATCAATCTGAGAATGATACGCCGTGCTTATCCACGATCCTAATTCTTCCTGAAAATTTCTCCAGAAATGAGAAGTAAATCAAGTGTCTCGATCCAAATTAATCGTCACTGGCACACCATGCCTAGACACCACTTCTCTAACATATATTTCAATTATAATTGAACATTTATCTTTAAATAACATGATCATTATACATGATTCTACATAATCAATCCACAATTGATTATTTGATTTGATTTTCCTCCTCCAAGCCAAATCATACATTCAAGTGTATTTCTACATACAATAAATATCCTATTTCTTTACAAAGAGGCTTAACTTTGACTTTTTAAAGTCAAATATCATGTATAATGTATTTAACACACAACAACAACCGAATGACTTAACATTCGCGTTATTCGTCTGCCTAGATAGACATTCTCATCTATCATTCATGTACAACCCTTATCACTTAACACAGCACCTATGTGCACACAAAACTCCATCTGTGCATCAGATTTCCCAAAAGTCAACTTCACAATTTGACTCTTGAAATTTGATGTCTACATTCTTATGGATCATCTTTTGTTCACACACCTTGTGAAATCTAAGCCTGCACATTACCAATTTAATGTCTACACATTTGTAGATCACCAAATCCACAATATGATGGTTGTTTACACTCTTGTAAATCAACTCAATCATTATCATTAGTTGAATGTTCACATACTCTGTAAATCATTCAACTACAATAACCACACTAACCCTACCCATTTACCTCAACTTCAATTAAAACAACAATTCACATATATGCTACATGCACATACAATTGTAGTGTGGACTCACCCAATCCTACAACTACAAAACAATCAAATGGGTAATTTACACACCGTTTGAATACATTCACAACACTTGTGATTCATTATCACAAGTTTAAACTCAATGGTCACAGGTGACTTACTATCATGTACATGTACATGGTTTACCCCCAATGCCACAAAATGTGGACTTACATGACAAATATTAATGCCACGCACCAGTGGTCTTACATCAGTTTCACATAAATGTGAAGCGTCACCCATTATCTGTGTCAGTTATTCTAAACCTACAACGACACTTTTATTAATTATGCCATTGATCGTTACATTAATCAATTTCAACAAAACTCAGGTTGTTACATTCAATATTTTATTCAATAATCCCAAATACCACCCCATGTGGTTTCATATTCATATACTTCCACACCATGTGGATTATCATCATTTTATAGTGTCAACTATAAATTATCATTTAGTAACACTTTTCAAGCTAAGCATTTAGCACATAACATTCATCTAATACTACAAGACATTTGTCAAATAGTTAAATACCACCACCATGTGGTTTTATATTTTCAACATTTCATGACACACATGGTCAATTTACCATTCAAGTTATTACAATTACTACAGGTCAATTTCAAGTAGTTTCAACAAACATAATCACACAACACATAAGCACCAATATGTCTTATGGTTGCATATTAGTGAGTAAGTAATTCACCTATTCACATTAACCATAACTTTGACTTTTAAAAGTCAACATCGTTCAACACATACTCACATATTAACCAATCCACACGCATGTGGAATTTTTTTTTCCAATGCCTCACTAAGGAGAAATTACATGACAACTCAATGTCATTCCAAGATGGTTTTACACATCTAACACAAGGCCATTCACATGTGGTCTTACAAATAAATTCAACGCCACTTACAAGTGGTCTTATATGATAAATCTAATGCCATTCACCAATGATCTTTCATGTTAAACCCAATGCCACCCACCAGTGGTCTTACATGTTAAATATACACAAAATGCCATACATTATGGTCTTAAATTTGCTTTAACACTATTATAAATAGTTTCCATTTCAATGTGTCAATTACTATCAACATGTAATGACACTATCACAATTTATGAAATCATATCATAACATTCACTATACGTATACACATTGTATACTTACAACTCTATATATCCCGCATATAATTATATGCACATTATATAAATTAATAACATGTTTAAATCATTACATCACAAACTTAAACATGTATGAACACATAAACATAATTATGTGTCCTTTTCCCCATTTTACCCTAAACGGTTCAAATTTCACATTTTTAATTTGTGTATACACACCAAGACATTTTCCATGTTCAAATGGATTAATTTTCCCCAACACATCAAATGTTATTGCCTATACTCGTGTAGGTCTTTTCACATTAATTTTTTTTTTTTTTCCAATTCATTTCTCTTGAATTGGTAACACTATTACCCACAAGTAATAGATACATTAAACTCATAACACCTTACCTGATTTCAATAGCCTAAGTATAAAATGATTCCCATAAGAGCTTGTTCATATCATGTTTGCACTAGTAAGTTGGCCAGACGTACTAGTTCATTCATTATATGCCCAATTCCTTACTTCCTTCATTACATACTCAAGACATTGATTTCGGTTTCACATAATCAATCAAATCACATTTAACATGTAATGATTCACATTACATTTAACAATTATATTACAGGACATAGATATGCTAACCTCATACATTCGGCATCATGATCGGGTCTTCGAATCAAACGTTATGTTTTCATATCAAGAGCATAAAAGTTTGAGATCAAGTGTTCATGACGCACTTGATTCACTCAAACCATTGCTCTGATACCAACTCTGTAACACCCAAACTTTACACACGATTACACGTGTCCCATTTTTAGGTCCCAAATTAAACTTTATCAAAAATCATGTTCGGAAGCGTGAAATTTCATTTTCACAAGTTAAACACACTTAATTTCAATCATTTACATTTATGATTAATAAAAACTGGTGTGTTTAAGTTTAATACTACCACATACTTTACATAACGTTTGGTTCTGCTTCACAACGTGCCCGATCTGATTGCCCAATGCATATCTATCTTGACCTGTAACATCACATATAAGGTCACAATTAGTTCATATGAACTAAGTAAGTAACCCCTCCCAAAATTCCCAAAAACTTATTTAAACCCATCCACATACATATCATATGGATGTTAATCATTTTTAGATAATAATATATATCATATTCAAACATCAACTTGCACCCAACACATATGGTCCATTTATTTCCCTTAGTGGGACATTTTCACAATATGAATATATTATCTAATTCAACTCTACCACCAGCACCTCTGGCTAAATTTAAAACACCAAATATACATATATTTTATTGGCTTAACCAATTATCCACACATCTGTGGTTTCAACAATTTAACTTCCGGATTAACCGGTTATCCACACATTTGTGGTATCATACATATATTAAGTCTTAAGATGTTCACCAACCGGTACTTCCATCTAAGACAATTGACAGCACCTCTGTCTATCCACCATTGTGGAGTCATATTTATTTAGTCTTAAGATGTTCACCAACCGGTACTTCCATCTAAGACAATTGACAGCACCTCTGTCTATCCACCATTGTGGAGTCATATTTATTTAGTCTTAAGATGTTCACCAACCGGTACTTCCATCTAAGACAATTGACAGCACCTCTGTCTATCCACCATTGTGGAGTCATATTTATTTAGTCTAAGATGTTCACCCACCGGTACTTCCATCTAGACAATTGACAGCACCTCTGTCTATCCACCATTGTGGAGTCATATTTATTTAGTCTAAAATGTTCACCCACCGGTACTTCCATCTAGACAATTGACAGCACCTCTGTCTATCCACCATTGTGGAGTCATATTTATTTAGTCTAAGATGTTCACCCACCGGTACTTCCATCTAGACAATTGACAGCACCTCTGTCTATCCACCATTGTGGAGTCATATTTATTTAGTCTAAGATGTTCACCCACCGGTACTTCCATCTAGACAATTGACAGCACCTCTGTCTATCCACCATTGTGGAGTCATATTTATTTAGTCTTAAGATGTTCACCAACCGGTACTTCCATCTAAGACAATTGACAGCACCTCTGTCTATCCACCATTGTGGAGTCATAACAACAAAATGTAGAAATACATTTTTCACAATTAAAAGTCAAGCTGAGTCATTTCTATTCGAATTGACTCTCACAATGTAATAATGTCATATTACCAATCATCAACTATTAATCACAATAGTTTAATCAAAGTTACACTATGGTGTTCACAATCATGTACTTCCACCATAGCTATTTGTCAGCACCTCTGACTATCCACCATTGTGATATCATAGTCAAACACCGGCTCATCCGGCTATTCTTATGCAATCTATGTTGCATAATTATTTCAATCGTGACATAAACACATTGGAACTTAACATTTATACATTAGAGTCTATTAACTCAATTAGTTCCAATCTAGTTATGCCCATTCATTCAAATCAACCAAAATATATACATCAAAATCAAGTAGACTCTTTCTACTACTTATATGTAATGTTACAGTAAGTTGGGTAACTTACCTGGTTCAAGCGGTTGTTCACCTCCTACAACCTCTTTTCCACTTCTGTGAATCGTCCTTTGACTTTCACCACCAATACCTAGTTGTATTCACATATATGCAACTAGTTTCAATACATATAGCACATACAATCAAGTTCAACGCACTTGACTGATTTGACTTCCTCAAAGTCAATTTATCACATAATTGACTCTATCTTACTATATTTAGCAAGTTTTAGTCAATTAATCATATCCCATGCCTTCCTTGGCATTTCATCGAATAATTGATGTTCATTATATTAGTTACGATCTTTAATCACTTTTTATTATTCAATATTTATTTTTAGATCAATAACTATTAATAATGGTAACATCAATTCATCATAATCATCGTTTAATCCATGGATTATAATCCATGTTTCATTTAAAACCATAATCTACCCATTCCTACTGGTTATCACACCATGATATGGATTTCATAACAACCGGACATCATCCCAGCTTCAAAACGAAGATTTCACCATCAAAACAACAAGTTCTTCGTTTCTAACAATCCCTAGTTATCAACTAGGCAATAATCAATGCCCATAATCATACTAATACATTTAAAACTAGATTTAATCCACAAAATATTGAACCAGTAGGATAAAACAAACCGTTACCTGATCTGACGGATTTCTTCGGTTAAAACAACGATCGGGACTTGAAAACACGATCCGTGGTGCGATCCGGATGATTAGAAGCCTTCAAAATGAAGGTTTTTGACTTAGAAATGGTGGGTTTTTCGTAAGGGAGGATAACAGGTCGAAAGGAATCAGAAATCAGCTTTAGAAATACGATCTGATCGTTTTAAGATTTTTTTGCCGACATAGGTCCTGGGGCGCATCGCCCCAACTGGGTGCGCCCCGCCAGGCGTACCGCCCCACGTCACCAGCGTCATCATTTTGATTTTTAACTTCGTTTCGCGATTCCGGACAATCCGTAACTCCGTTTCGCGCACGGTTTTCGCCCACGTTCATCATTTTTCACATACTATCAATCCCCAATAACAAAAATTACTAAATCCTCGTGGATTTCAAGCACGACCAAATGTGCTCTTGCCATTAATGACGTAATTCTTACATATTTTCAATTCACAACAACCACAATCGTTTGATTAACCATTATTCACAATACATTTCTTTATTAAAAACCGGTTGTTACAGTAATTTTGTAATATACTTATCATTGTGTTTCACATTCAAGATATCGTGTAATATACCCGTCATTGTGTTTTATATTCAAGTTATTGTGTAATATACACATCATTTTGTTTTACGTTCAGGTCATTGTGTAATATAATCATCATTGTGGTTTACATTCAAGTCATTATGTTATATATATATATATATATGTATATTAATCATTATGTTATATGTTTTAACTTGCTTCATTTTTTTGTTATTGTTTTTTATATATTAAATAAATTTGATGTTTATTTTTATTGTTTTCCATATTAGAAGTACACAATTGTATAATTTAACCATTATTGTTCAAAACTTCTTATTTTAGTAACATATATTTCAGGTTATTGTGTCATATGTATTCATTATTGGGTTTTATATTTTTGACTATTTAATTTGATCTTATCATTATTTTTAATGTATTAGATGAATTTGTTGTTGTTTTATCATTATGATTACATATAAAAAGTACGTAATTATGTTGTTTTGTCATTATTATTTTTAAAACTTATCATCTTAGAAATAATAGTAAGACACAATGACGAACAAAAGGAAACCATGGTAGACAAAAAGACACAATTACAAACAAAAGGATACAATGACACATTGCGAATATACAAGGTGGAGAAAAACGTAATTTTTTTATTTTTTTATATAACAATATTATACTCGTTTTAAAGGTAAAAAAGTTCATTTTTTTGGTGTATGTTTTTTTAAAATATAATATTGTATATAAAAGTTATGATCATTTAAAAATGGGAAGAACATGATAAAAAGTCAACAAAAGTATCTATGAATAAAATACTTTTTAACTAACTTATTAATACAACTTTGATCTCGACCATTAAATTATAAATCTATCGACCTACAATCCTTCTAACATTTCTCACCAATTTAAATCTTTTTTACTATAACCTAACCCAACAAGTCAAATTAAATAAAAAAATTCATATTTAATAAAAGAATATAAAGAGGTCACAACATTATTGATTAGAAACAAAAACTCATTTGTAATCACATGATTTAAAGGATATAAAAACTACTTTATTTTACATTGATTTAAAAAAAATTGTGTTTATATTGGCTACCTTTTGTTTTCAATAACTTATTAGTTCTATTTTGTATATTTATATACATACATACATACATATACTAGGTTATAAACACGTCTGTTACACGGGATTGATTATAGAGAATGATACAATTAAAATATATGATAATAACATAATCCACTATAAATGAATACATTTTATAATTACAAAAAAAAATATAAATCTTTAAAAGCTTCTTTGTATACATAATTGGGTGTGTTTTTAATAACATTATCGTCTTTATCCAAAAATAAAGTTCATACCGTTCTTACTTTTTGACTCTGGATAAAGCAACATATAGTTGTCTTTGTGAAAAAGAATGTTTGTTTGAATAAAAAATCTACTTTTTATAAGGTTTATTGGATTTAAATACTCCAAACTTTGACTTCTTGGCCGGCAATACTCCCAACTGAGGAAATGTTTACGGGCACTCCCAACTTTCAACACATTTTCCATTGGCACTCCATTATACTAAATTTTTTATGACGTGGCACCAGTTATAGAGTGCCAATAGAAAATGTGTTGAAAGTTGAGAGTGTCAATAAACATTTCCTTAGTTGGGAGTATTGATGGCCAAGAGGTCAAAGTTGGGAGTATATTTAAATCCAATAACCCTTTTTATAACAATTGGTATTGACATTAATTTATTGTCAATGCAAATGATACTGCGAGAGGAAACTGTTTTATTTAAATTTAAACGGATTCTTCTTATCTTACATGTTAGAGCTATTATAGGAATGAATATTCGGTTACTGTGACAATTGCGATTGAGAATTACGTCATTAATGATGTGAGCACATTTGGTCGTGCTTGAAATCCATGTTCATTTAGCTATCGTAATTATTACAGGTTGATAGTATGCGAAAAATGATGAATGTAGGCAAAAACCGTGCACGAAACGGAGTTCCGGATTCTCCGAAATCGAAAAATGAAGAAAAATTTCGCAGTATTGAACTCAGGAAGTCTTCGCGGTACGCCAAGGATCAGTTGAGAGTTCTTGGCGGTACGCCAAGCCTCTCTTTGGCCTCTTGGCGGTACGCGACGGATGAGGCGGTAGAAAAATTTGACTACTTCATCAGATTTTCATGCAAATCACAATTTATTCAAACTCTCTCAAACCTATTCGACCCAGAAGCATAACAGACGAATTCCAGAGCTTCAAAAGCTGTCAAAACCCACGGATCGCGCTAGGGAACGTTTCTACAAGTCCTGATCGTTGTTTTGCAGTCAAAACTCCGTCAGATCAGGTAACGATTCATTTTAACCTTCTAGCTTGATAATGGTTGATTAGATCTTGATTTTGAACGTAGTGATATAGTTAAGGTTGTTGATTATTGCCTAGATGATGGCTATGATTGATTATAAACGAAGAACTTGATATGTTTACGGGTAAATCCTTGTTTTGATCCGTTGTAATTCTCGGTTTGCATGAGATTATAACAATGGTTATAATGGTTTAAACCATTTGATTATGACAATGTAGGTGATTAGTTTGATTAATCTTTGAAATACAAGGTTAAATCCATGTGTTTCAAACTAATCATAATTATTAACATACTCATTGGAATGATTATCTGATGTTTATGATGACAGTTAGATTAGTATGTTAAACATGGTTATTAAATATATTCTAATGCTACATTGTGACATTTCATGATATTTGGGTAATCAATAACAAGGATTGATCCTTCCTAAGCCATTAATCTGTCTAGAAACTGTTTCAACATCATAATCAACAACATTAACTATTTGGTTAATATGAGATTATTCTGATTGATCAAAAGTGTCATCAACTGTGTATTAGGAACCTGAATCAGTATAGGTTCCTACATTATCATACATTGTATGATATGACATCAAAATAATTAATTAAAAACCTAATATCGGTTTGATGACTTTCAAGGCAATGTCTTTGACATTGAACGTTCAGAACGATCTAATAAGTAAATTAAAACATAAATAATTCATTAAACATAAATTAATGCAGAATTCAGTTACCATTTCTATTCTACATGTGATCTTACCATTTTCCAGACTTCAGGTGAGTTTCGTAAAACCCTATTATTTTAATGTTTTACAAACACTAGGTATATCTGTAAATCTGTTTTTAAACATATGATATGTTTCATTGAAATCTGTGTGATTGCACGTGACTTCTATAAGGTTTCATGGGATTTTTGCCGTTAGTATCTTTATCACAATTTCAAAAAGTCCTCGTTCATCGAACTGTATCTAGTGAACCCATGTGGGGCCGAACAGGGATCAATGATATTACTATCGGCTGACAACCCATTCGCTGGGAGGGTTGCTCCTCCTCTTGTGTGAATGTTTGTACCTGTTTCCAATCTCAGCTTAATGTTTGTGATAGACATTAAGAGAATGAGGCATAAAGATATTACCGACGGGTAGTGTCTTCTGTATGTGGTCATAAAGGAACTAGATATGGGTCCCATGGTTATCTTGAACTAAACATATTGAGAACAGACATATCATATCATATTATTGAACATGAACTTACGAACTCACCAGCTTTGTGCTGACTTTTCACACTCAAACATTTTTGCAGGGAGACAGTGACTGCCAGGTGAGGATGCACTTTATACAATTGTAATTAAATAAGTTAGTTATGTAATAAACTTAGTTTGTAAAATGTTCTGTTGATTGTAAAGACGATCCTTGTAATGTATTTACTTTAAGTTAATGTGTGTGCTGTGATATCGAATCAAGTAAGCACACCTCATCTCAGAGACATCACCATTATGCTTCCGCAATCTTCTCAGTGACATCATCAACAGGTGATGAGAGGTGGGGGTGTGACAGTTACTTATATGACCTCTAGATATTACTTCTGCTTCAATAACACAACTTTCAAGTGAGATGATTGTAACACCCCGACCGATGGCGGAAACGTCGGGATGCCACGAGGGATGTGTAGATTGTTCATAAGCTCGTGGGCATCTAAATAAATCATCACATTTCAATTTAATCAACCAAATTAATTACACAAAAATCATGTTCATCATGAGATAGTTACAGCAATTACACAAAAGATTTAGCTAAACTAACTAAACTCTAGTCTTCAGAATTTCAGTTATTTTAGCTAAGTCCAAGACCCTAAGTGATGATTTCCAAAAGTTGTAGAGCTATCCTGCTCTACCAACTTCTCCTCATTCCCTGAAACATGTAGAAAATCAATTGTCAACTACGAAGTAGTTGGTGAGTAATCATGAGTTTTTATGTTTCAAAAATGTTTACAACATGATTTCTAAAAGTTTATAGTTTTCCAAGAAAATCCACATGCGCACCTGCAAGATAATCCAGTACTGCCAATCACACAAACACAACACAACAATCACATAATTCAAACAGTCACAGATAATCAATCACATATATTCAACCAATCTCAACCAATCACAAATCAATCAATAATCATTATTCAACATAATTATCTCAATATAAGTTACCGCAGAGGATCTCAGTCAACTCAATCAACGGCAGAATCATCGCGGAGGACCTCAGTCAACTCAACCAACGACGTTCCAGAATAATATAAGTGTCAATACATGCACTGCGGAGGACCGCAGTCAACTCAACCAACAGTGGAATCACCGAGGAGGACCCAAGTCAACTCAACAACAGTAACTCAATTATTGCGGAGGACCGAAGTCAACTCAACAACAATGACTCACGGAGTTATGATAATCCATGTCAATCCATAATCAATGATAATCCAATAATGTGAATATCATAATGATAAACCAGGTGTCACCCATGTGTTATCAAAACAATATTTAAATTTGGTATACATGTTCCACCTCCTTGTTTTAAAAGCAAAATGATTTAAAAAGAAGTTATGAGAACTCACCTGAATTCCTCAGAATTGGTGTTCTTGTATTATGCGCGCTCACGTATGTGAAATCAAAATCAACTCAATCAACCTGGAATTATCGTATGTTCGTGTTCATAAGTATAAGCATTTCATTTCAATTAAGCGCTCATGAGTATTTACTTCTAATCGTTAAACGTCTCGTTAACTTAGTTTATTTGTCCTAAATTAAGTTGTAACACTCAAGGTGTAACATCAGTGCCGGAACCGGTGCCGGAACAGTGATCGCAACAGTAACATGAACAGTAATCAGGTACAACTGTTATGCATTTCAGTGTATATTTATATTCATATCATATGCTGTCATCATTTCATGAATTAAACAGTGAATTCATAATTATTTCAGAGAAACAAAACTCAGAAAACATGGTTTATCAGTCAGATAATTATCTGGCAACATAGAACTATCATGTGATTATTTGTTAGGGTTTTATTATGTATAAACGTATGTGAGGCTTTACAGAACAAAACAACACGGATGTTGTTAGGTGAATGCTAAATTGACGGATTATTCGTATGGATGACGATCTGTACGAATATGTCTGAAAGTTTAACGTTCTGAATAATGTCCGGTAAGTAGAAAACAATATTGGAAAGTATAGTTATTGCCGTGTTCGTACGGGTGACGATTCGAACGAATACGCGCGATAACCGTACGATCTGATTTTAAACAGTAAAATTAATAAATTTTAAATATAAACGAAATATATTTAGATAATTATTAGGAATCACAACTTAAAATAATTTCTTAAATCTTATTTTATAAATCGTGTCGTTTAGTAACAAAACTCACGAGAAACTGATATTTTACGCGAAATCAAACGAGACCGAACAACCCGGTATTTGTGGATCATTAATGTGGTCATAAATGACCACACCAACCTCCACCATCCCATCTTTTCCTTCCCATTTTCGTCCAAACCATCTCTCTCTCTAGAAAAAGGATTCTCCTCCTTCTCTCTACAATTTGGCGGTGATTTCTTGTCGGATTCAAGTGTTCTAGGTGTCAAGACGTCCATCTCATCACGTAGATCAAGGAAGTACAAGAATTTCAAGCGGTTATCCACTGATTTTGAGGTAAAAACCCTGATTTATATACGGTTTTTGTGTGTGTTCTCGACCTTTGTAATAAGCATAGTTCTAATCGGTTTTGAACACTCAACAAGCTTGAAATAAACCATGTTTAACACTTAGGAAGCCCTAGAAACTAGTTTGTAACAGATTGGGTCGAGGAGGAAGACGAAAACACAGGTTCGTGAAGGGCCAGCAGCCGGTCGAACCTACTTAACCTAGCCGAACCTTCACCTTGCTGGACGAACCTGCGGCCGAACTGACAATGAACCTGCAACGAACCTGTTGCCTTGACCTAAACCCTGCACCGAACCTGATGGTTCTCTGCAACGAACCTGTTACCATCCTTGTGTTGGCCAAACCTCAAAGGTTCGTCGGATTAATGTGTAGCCGAACTTAGGTGGACAGCGAACCTCATGTTCCCCGAACCATTCTTCAAGCCGAACCCTGGAAGTGGCGAACCCAGCATCACCCGAACCCTGGCTCACGAACCATGTAGACAGACGAACCCCCTTGCTAGCCGAACCCCTCAATGCAGTCGAACCAATCATGGTCGAACCCTAAGGGTTCGTTGGTGTCAAAGTGTTAGCCGAACCTATGGGTTTAGGCAATAGGTTCGCTACCCAAGATGGAAACCGAGCCTAGGATTATAGAGAACCGTAGTTTCTATGGTGCATGGGGGGCCTATGAACATGTGCATGCATGATATAAATCATGTGTGTGTGCATGGGAACAAGATGGAGTATGTAATCCCATGCAAACTCACTTTTAGTATAAGCCAAAGTGTTATTGAAAAATGACAAGGACTTAAAGATGAGGTGTTGGTTTAATCACTAACACTACTCTAGGAAAACACATTAATATGGATAGATAACTTAAATGAATACGTCATCTATATCATATTGTTCAAAGAACTTGAATTATGATCAAGTGGAAATCAAAGATCACCAACTGGGCCTAAGTGGGCCCAATGGGCATAATTAAGCCCATCACATGTTAATTGTTAATTTAAGCCAAGTTATCTAAATTTTTATAAAAGAAAATGATCTATGAACTCGGTTAAATTTAATTAAATGACTTTATAAATTATACTAAACTTAAATGGAATTTAAATACAAATGTTTTGATTAAAGTCTTATTATGATACAATTGATTGGGATTTGGTTGTAAAATAGACAATATAAATTGTCTGGATTTGGATTAAAAACAAAGGAAACTCTGCCCGAATTTCGTGAAATTTTAAAAGTAAAATATTATAAATAATCATGGGATTTGGGGATTTCAAATGGGTAATTGAACTAGACCATTTAGATTAAATCTTAGAATCACACTAGTACATTAGGCACTTAATTACACACACCGAGACCAAGCCTTAGATACGATGACTAATATTCGTACTTATAGTATTCGAATTCTTTTAAAAACAACTCAGGAACTGAAGAAACCTAAGCTACAAGAACGAGCACGCATTTTGTGATATATCATTTACATAGCAGCACAGGTGAGTTCATTGCCCCTTTTCTAAACATTTTTGTTTTAAAACGCGGGGATGAGAAGCATGCGTAAACTGTTTTATTTAAATTGTTTACTTAAGTGCTTTTATTCATTATATGTTATATCTTTATGCTTGTTGATATTCCTAGACTCCTGTCTAGGAAATTACTATGCAGATCAAATTATCAAGTTAATTAAATTACTCTTATGAGTAATACTTTAATTCTAAACTCTAAACAACCCTTAGTCCATCAAGCTCAAATTCAAGAACCTAAATTCAAAGTGAAATCAAAGGAACTAAAGCTAAAGATCATGTTCAAAGAAACCTAATTCAGTGTGTGATTTGAGAACAAAGGATCCTAATCAAGAATCAATTATCATTGTGAAATCATGGGAATTCTAAAGATCAAATCAAGAGACTCAAGGAATCAGAAATCATAAATGTGTGTGAATCATTGAAATAATGAAACCATTAAGATCTATTGAAATCATTAATACTTGAGTTAAGGTGGATGTTAGTTGTATAGAAATCAAGACCACGTGTAACACACATAAAGTCCCGGCATAAATAGTAGACTCTTGTAGTCAAGCTATATGGGCAATAACGTGAACTATCAAATGAAATCAAAATCAAAGTCAAGAGAAAAAAAGAGATCAAGAACCAAAGGATATCCGTAAAGTTCCGGAATGTACAGTAGACCATTGGGTCAAGCTAATATGGGCATCATTAAAATCCCGGCACGCTCAAGTATACTCCTTGTGAGTTATGCCTGATATGGGTCACGTGTGAGAGGGTACAACTTGGACAACTACCAACAACTAAGTCTAATTGATTGAGTCAAATAAGGCCCAATCATCATGTCTTAGTTGTATTTAAATGTTTATTTATTTATTTAATTAATCATTTAACATTATATTTCTATAATTGCTTTTGGGAAATCATGTAACTATGATGAACTCAAGGAATCAAAGGTAATTCAAATTGTGGAAATCAGAATCTAAATCAGAGGTGAATGGAGTGAAACGCTTAATTATCATTAATAACAATATGTTAAGCAATCCGGTATGTGGTGGGATGGTGGCTGGGGCTTGTCCCCTACATATGCCCTATATATAAGCATACTTGATTGGATAGCATAGGTGGTTGTTGATGATTTTAAGGTTGTCACTTCGGGGGCTGTAACATCACTGTATTTCCGGTCATCCGTACATCCGTACGATTGTACTGTTACGACCTGAAATTTATAATTATTAATGAAGATATGTTATTTGATAATTATCACTGTTATTGGTATACTTATTTATAGCACATTATTATACGCGTAAACCATGGGAAGTTAAGTTGTAACCCAACTAAACGGAACCAGAGAGTTTATCACAGTTGAATACTCGGATAATTGATTATTGGTTTGGAATTGGAAAGGTGTTTGAGTTGGTTGTTGTATGATTGTTAAACGTAGTCAAGGACACATGGTCGTAGTTTATCGAAATAGCGGTGGGATGGTGGCTGGGGCAATTGCGACTGACCCCAACATATGCCCTGTACATATGCGTATTTCGGTCTATCACGGATGTGTCAGTGACTTGGTTTAGTGGGTTTTGGATGGGGAATTATGATATTAAAGTTAATACAATAATGGAAATGAAATTGGAATTGATTACGTGATGGTGAGGTTGCGAACATAAATTAAACGCAAATATTAATTCGGAAATATTAAACTTAATAATGTATTCGCGTGTGTGACGATTCACACGAATATAATTATTAAGAATGATATTCTGAAATGATATTCCATTAATCATAAATCGAATTGAAATACGATACGAGCGTCGGATTCGCAAAGGTAACGATCTTTACGAATACGTACGTGAGTAACGCGTTTCGACGAGATAACGAAATAATATTCAACGATAATAAAATAAGAAAAACAAATTAAAAACGTTTATTAGGAATCACAACCTAAAACGAAAACGAACAAGTTGTTTATTTAAATAATTAAATTAATAAAAGTAAACAGAATTATTTTATGGAACGAATTAATTACGATCGTTTATTAAAAACAAAATAAAAACATTTTAAAGGTTTGATGTTTGAATATAGTTTACAATAAAAACCGAGCATTTTATTACATTTTACGCGAAATAAACGAGACCGAACACGCGAGAACGATACGGGGTATAAAAACGAAAGAACACACCACATTCTTCATTTCTCAAAAACCCTTTCTCTCACTAAAACCCATTTTCCGTCACCACTTTCTCTCTCTAACTTCTCTCTACCATAACTTCTTCGTTTCTCAACGGATTGAACGAATTAACTTAGAATAATTAAACTAAGTTAACGAAACAACGAATCATCAAAAGTAAATACATATGAACACTTGTAATAAATGAAACACTCATACTCATGAACACAAATACGCGATAAATACAGGTTGTTGAGTTGCTTTTGAGTTCTCTTACGTGAGCGCGCATTATTCATACACATGGAATCTAAGGACTAAGGTGAGTTCTCATACCCTCCTTTTTAAACTGTTTTGTTTTAAAACTCAGAGGTGAAACATGTATACCAAATTTCAAAATATTATTTTGATAACACATGGATGATACATGTTTATCAATATGATATTCATATTATGGATTATCATTACTTATGGATTATCACTGATTATCATATATCCTTGTAACATTGTCATCGACTCCGGTCATTAACAATGATTACATGTATTGCCACTTGGATTATCTCAACTCCATGAATCATTGTCTTTGACTTTGGTCAATTACACTGATTTCATGTATTGTCACGTGGGTTGCTTCCACTCCATGGATCATGTATTTAACTTATGTTAATTACATAAATTCCATGTATTGTCACATATACTATTGAGAATATTGATGTTTGAGATTTGTTGAATGGATATGTGGTTGATTGTCTATTATTGTCTATGATTATCTATGATTAACTATGATTAAATTAATTATGTGATAATATGTTGGTTTATGTGTTTGGATTTTGTGCTGTGATGTTGTGTTGGATATTCTCACAGGTACTCATGTGGATTATCACAGAAAACTATAAACTTTTAAACTCATTTTATATAAACACTTTGTAAAACACTTTTAAATATAAAACTTATGATTACTCACCAACTACTTCGTAGTTGACACTTGATTTTCTACATGTTTCAGGAAATGAAGACAAGTAGGTTGAGAAGGATGGTCTCTCATATTTTGGACATCATCATTTAGGATCTTGGACTTAGCTAAAATTAACTGAAATTCTCGCGATTAGAGTTTAGTTAGTTTAGTTAATTCTTTTGTGTAATTGATGTATTTAATTCATGATGAACATTATTTTTGGTGTAATTAATTTGGTTGATTAAATGATTATGTGATGATTTAATTAGATGCCCACGAGCTTATGAACAATCTACACATCCCTCGTGGCATCCCGACGTTTCCGCCATCGGTCGGGGTGTTACAGATCGAGGTAAACATTTTCAGAGTAATCAAATGCTATGAATCATATGTTATGGAAATCAAAGTAGCGGAATGAAATGCTTAATTATCACCAGGAACAATATATCAAGTGGTTTAGTATGTGGTGGGACGGTGGCTGGGCGGGCGGTAAGTTCGACCCCACATATTCCCTATATATAAGCATACTAAGCTGGATGGTATAGGTGGTTAATGGTGAGGTTAAGGTTGTCATTAAGGTTATTCAAACTCATTTTATAAAACATAATAAACTCACCAACCATGTGTTGACTTTATTTTTGCATGACTTCTCAGGTGACGAACAGGCCAACTGAAGAGTTATTTCTTTGGACTAGGAAATCTGATAGAGGACCTAGCTTTTTGGACCTGCATATTTTGAAGCATCATTATATAGTTTATTTTGTATATCTTGTGCAGATTCAAGATAGAAGATTTATGATGTGATAGTAGATTTACATTGTTAAATTATAAACTTAACTGATGTAATTTAACTTTGTAATTCTATTTTATTTTAACAAGTTTCATATTTATGTATCATGTGCAATGTAACAATCTAATCATTCCGATTATCACACACGATATCGCGTCCCAGGAACCTTCTGCCCGACGGGGACTACGATCCAACCCTGCCGGCTCGGGGTGTGACACAAGGTTTTATAAATGATCATCATAAAAAGGTAATCTAAACTTGTTAGTTTTCATTATCCAATGGTGATAAACAAGTCTTGAGATACTATGTGCACTCTCATTAATAGGTATGATAAAGCGTGATGTCTTTAATGTGACAACTAGTACCTGACGGGCCGGCAAGTCCGTACGGTATGTGCACTTTCAACAGTAACTATGTGTAAATACATGATTGTGAACAGTACTTGTATTAACTGGATTCAAAATACAAGAAACAGTTGTACGTATTTTTGTGTAAACTTAAATGTCGTAAGTACAACTCGTTTGAAACAAAAGTTATTAGTATTTAGGTGAAAACCAAAGTACAATTAATACAACGAAACATGAGAAACAACAGTGTTCAAGCGAATAACAATAACAAATCGGTTGCGATCTGATATCCATAGATGACAGGAATCAGATGGCCAACAAATCAGTGTGAAAACAATGTGATAACAGGGTGTTTAGTTGAGTCCGACAGTGAGGAAATACAAATTAAAACAATATTGCAGTGTTGTTTCAGAATAACGAACTGACAGTGTGTTTGCGTGGGTGACGATTCACACAAACATATCTGTGAGTTTAACGTTCTGAAATGATGACTGAAAAGTAGAAAACAAAAGGCAGGAAGCCAAACCATCGACATGTTCGTTCGGATGACGATTCGAACGAATACGCGCGATGGTGACGCGATCTGACGAAACGAAAATGAAATATGACACGAACGAAAAATAAATTAATAAAATAAATTAAATAATGTTTTACAATTTTGAAACTCATCAAAATAATTAAAACCACTCTCTTTAATTTAAAACACGTAAAAATACGCATTACGTTCCGGAAACACAACGAAAACGCGAACCGAGCAACCGAAACGAACCCGAATACCCTCGGGGTATATAAACACCAAATGAGTCCATTTTCTCATTATTTCATCAGCCTCTCTCTCTCTCTAGATTCACATTCCCGCACCCTTTCTCTCTCTAGAAGTAAAACCACCATTTGCAATCTTTCAAGCTTCATATCTCCTTCGTTTCTCCACGAAAATGGGTGTTCTTGGTGTCCACGCATAGCTAACAACGAGTTCTACAAGGAAGTACAACAAATATGAGAGATTAACCAGCCAAACTCAAGGTATTGAAGCTTGAAATCCACGAGAAAATAGGGTTTTCTCATCTTTTACTCGAAAACACACACTTAGCCGGTTATAGTCTATCTCCCTAGAACCTAACACTCTTGAAAACTCATCCCCACTTAACACTACCATGGGTGTAGCTTTACAACAGATTTGAAGGGCGATGGTGATGCTGCCCAGTTACAGGTTCGCAGAAGGAGGACATGGGCCGAACCTATATGGGATCAAAGTGATCAGCCGAACCCCACCATATGCCACGAACCCTAGGTGGCGAACCTAGGGGTCCCGAACCTTTCTGTGGTGAACCTAGGTGCAGCAGTCATCACCCACGAACCTTGGCCGAACCCATGAAGAGCCGAACCATTCTATGCAGGCGAACCTTTGTCGCTACCAAAGTCAGCCGAACCTCCAAGCTAACCGAACCCCATGCATGGGCAACGAACCTCACCGAACCCAGCTTGCTTGCCGAACGATTCCATGGCCGTGAACCTACCCAGCTTTGTATCTTGACCAAACCTTTCATGGGTTCGCCACTTACAGCATAGCCACGAACCTTGAAGGAGATGACCATTAGGTTCGCTGCCACTCTTGTTAAACCAGTCGATGACATGCGGCCCTTAACTGGCCCATGGAATCACCCTTGGCCCAAGTGGAAGAGCTTAGCCCAAACAACTTACTTGTCTTGGCCCACAACGAGTTTACTCAGCCCAAATAACAATTGAGTTGGCCTATACTTTGGATTGAATTGGGATATCTCAATTGGCCCAACACTATGAGTTCGGCCCAATATTACAACCGGCCAAGTGACATGATTCGGCCCATGTTGGCCTAATAGGCCCATGGTTTTTGTAATTCAGCCCAGACACTTGGTTTAGCCCATAAACACTTGATTCGGCCCACAGTGGCTCATGGGCCCATGATTAACCTAAGCGGGCCACGCACACATACAACCGGCCCAAGGCCTATCTATCATTCGGTCCATATGGGTTATTACATAACCTAACACACTAAACCAAAGAACATGAATAGTGTGAATGGGATTATATATATACAAAGACATAAAGTTCAAGCTTACACAAGGTAAGAAATACTAAACAAGTTGGACATGAAAACTTATAACAAATAGTAAAACCTTAAATTAAAGGAAGTAGTTGTTATTAAAGTCCATAACATCTAAACGGGGCCGAATGAAGACCGAGACCTACAATGTGTTAGCCGACTGTAGGGCTAACACATACATGCGCACAAACCTATACGGCTTATATTTATAAGTTAAATACAACGTGAAATCAATACAGGATCGTGAAACTACTACAAGTACAATCAGGAGCGCGTGCATTTCTTGTTTTAAGCTAAGTCAACCACTTTAATCACAAGGTGAGTTCATATGCCCCTTTTTATTTAATCTTAACTGATTTTAAACTCTCGGGGCTGAGAAACATGTTTACTTTTATTTATTTAAGAGTTTTAATGTTTCACATATTACTTATACTTTGATTTAGATAATATTAAATTGTTTATTATCGCTTATCATTGTATGCATGCTTGTATGATCATGATATGACAGGGATAATCAGATGAACATGATAATATATCTTCATAATTCATCAACACATGAGAATAACATAGTTATAAGATTTTATCTTACAACACTTAGTTATTCTTACATGAGCAAACATTGGGATAATTCATACATAGACAAACATTGAGGACAATTACAGAGAAACATGATGACACAACAAAACACATGAATGATCAGAAGATAATACATCTTCTTAATACCATTCAACATTATAATTAACTAAGTGTGATAAGTCAAGTACTTATAACGCTTAGTTTACAACTTAAAACATACTATGCGATAGTATGGAGCATTTATCATCCACCATCTAATCGGATTAAGGGTGGCAAGACTAGTTCTTATCACGGCTTAATGGCAACAGGGTGAACATATGGATCATTTAGAATGATAATCATGATAACAATATCATTCTCACATCGGTTGACATAAAGTAACAAGACAAGTTCTTATTCAACTTTGTTAACTACATTGAGAACACACGGAGGGATAGAGGTAAATCGGATGCATTGTAATCTGATTACGTGAGGATCACAATGGATTCCTTTTAGGCTCTATACGTTGCATTGAGAATACATTACAAGTGGTTAATTAAAACTTTTATTGATTAAAAGTGTATCAAAAGTTAACCCCACTAGCAAAGAATAATACAAGGAACTATTTAAATAAATCTAATATCCTTAATACATATAAGAGTTATAAATACTTCGGTTTGATGACAACAATTCTATTTTATATTATTCTATACATGACTGTACAGGTGATCAACAATGAGATGAACATGTGGGAATTGAGATGGAAATCAATAGTTGTATTGCAAGTAGTGTGGAGTTCTAGTGGTGATGAGGTGGGATGTTGGCTAGGGCTTGGTTCCCTTACATATGCCCTATATATAAGCATCACTACTAGGATGATATATTATTTGTAGTGTGGAGTTCTAGTGGTGATGTGGTGGGATGTTGGCTAGGGCTTGGTTCCCTTACATATGCCCTATATATAAGCATCACTACTAGGATGATATATTATTTGTGGATATAACTATTGAGAAGCCATTGGGTAAACAGATGAAACAAATAACATACAAGTAACAGAACATACATTGTGATTGTGCATGTGAATGAATCAAGGTTTTCAATTAACATACTTATGAACTCACCAACCTAGTGTTGACTTTGTTTAAATGCATATTTTCTCAAATGACAAACAGGTTTAGTCGCCCATATTCAAGAACATATCTAGTGGACTCTAGAGGACCTAGCTACATTTTGTGTGATCATAATTTTGGATGACAAAAACAATGAATCATCTTTTGGTATATCTTGTACAGATACAAGATATAAACTCATTGATTCTTTTGTGATAGATTTACCGGGTTAAATTATGAACGATACATTGTAATTTAATCTTCTAATTCTATATCATTATTGTGTTAGCATTTCTCATTTATTTATCATGTGCTATGTAAACAATCTGATCATTTCAATTATCATACTATATCGTGCCCCGAGAACCTTCCGCCCGGCGGGAAAGTCGATCCAGCCGCCTGCTCGGGGTGTGACATTTAATCATACGCGTATCTATACATGCATACATGTCCAATTAAATTGACCACCAAACTTTCTAAGTTATAAAAATTAACTTTTATGTTCAAGAAATCACACCTAGGTTAATTATATAAAAATGTTTCAATGTATATAATCCAAAATTCTCAAACTTATGTTTTAGAGAGAGAAAAGGTGGTAGCCCTCATAACTTTACATGCATGCATAGGTACACATGATTTCCCATGTTCTTGGATTCACCCTTAACTCTAGTTCAACACTTAGGTTTAGTCGCCCTTGATTTCCAGCGAACCTCGGTTAATTACCCCTTAGGTTTGGCTCCTTATGGTTCGCCATCATCAGGTTTGTAAAACCCTGGTTCGTAGCAGCCATAGGTTCGGTTAAGGCTAAGGTTCGCCTCCCTGGGTTCGTCCTCAACAGGTAGGTTTGCTACCATGCAAGGTTCGCCATCCCAGGTTCGTCCAAGGCAGGGTTCGCAGCAGGAGGTTCGGTGGATGGGATTTGCTGGGCCAAGGTTCAGCCAGAAGGAGGGTTTGTGGCTGCACAATGGTTCGGCAACAGGAGAAAGGTTCAGCTAACCTGGAGGTTCGCCAGATCTGAATCTAACGATGGCTTCGGTTCGGCCCTTCGGCCCCCTTCACAAACCAGCAAAGGCATACGCTCATCATCATCATCTTTATATCCCTACATGGTATAGGTTTATCCCTTGTTTCCCACCCTCATACTAGTTTGATTACCACGTTTAAAAACCCTAAAATCGGTAGAGAAGATGGCCGCCATATATACTTGAAATCTTTAACAAAAACCGAAAAGTAAAGCTCCAGATTTACCTGGAAATATTGACCAAACATGGAGTTTCTTTGTGGGTTCTTGTTCTCCTTGGTTATACGGTCGTTTGGGCACCAAGATCTCACGAAACCGTTGAGAAATGAAGAAGATATAGTAGAAAGAAGTTAGAGAGAGAGAAAATGACGAAAATTATGGTGTAGAGAGAGAGTTCTTGCAAAATGAAGAAGAAGAAGGAAGAATGGGTTTTTATACCCCGTTTCTTCCCGCGTGCTCGGTCTCGTTTATTTCTCTTTAAAAATTATTAATTGCTCGGTTTTTATCGTAAAATGTATTTAAAATATAAAACCTTTAAATAATTAGGTTTCATTTTCATAAAATGATTTTTAATTAAGGTCGTGATATAACATGCTTCCTTTTACTTTCGTTAACTTATTTATTTAAATAAAACGATTTATTCATATCCGTCTTAGGTTGTAATTCCTAATAAACGTTTTTAACTCTTTTTCTTAACTTAATATCGTTAAATATAATTTCAATTATCTCATCGAAATGCGTTACTCACGTACATATTCGTAAAGATCGTCACCTTTACGAATCCGACGCTCGTTTCGTATTTCGATTCAATTTACGATTATGGAATATCGTTTCAGTATATCATTCCTAATAATTATATTCGTGTGAATCGTCACCCACGCGAATACATTATTAAGTTAATATTTCTGAAATAACATTCGCGTTTAATTTACGATCGTAACCTCACCATCGCGTAATCATTTTCAATAATGTTTCTATTATTTTATTATCTTGGATTATTATAATTTCCCAATCCGAATCCCACTAAACCATATCACTGACACATCCATGATAGACCGAAATAAGCTTATGTATAGGGCATATGTAGGAGTAGGTCGGAACCTATCCAGCCACCGTCCCACCACCATTTTGATAAACCATGACCATGTGTCCTTGACCATGTTTAGTAACCCAATGATAACTGACTCATAACTCGTTGTCATTCCAAACCAAAACCTCGGATTCTCCTCACCAAAGCCTCAACACTGATATAATCATGATAAACCGAAGATGGTTTATGTATAGGGCATACGTAGAGGTCAGTCGCAACTGCCTCAGCCGCCATCCCACCACCTCTTCGATAGATCATGATTATATCCTTGCCTATCCTTGGCTATAGAATCCTATACTACTACCAATCCAAATCAACAACCCCTAACATGTGAGTTCAACAGCAATAAACTCTCTGGTTCTGTTTAGTTGTGTTTCAACAAAACTTCTCATGGTTTAAGCTTATAATAATGTGTTCTCAATATGTATACCAATAATAATAATATCAAAAAAATCCATAGTAATTATCAATTATCATATAAGGTCTTAACAGTACAAATATGTATGTAATGTAATGCCTGAAATACAGTTATGTTACAGTCTCCCCTTGTTAAGGGAATTTCGTCCCGAAATTCAACTTGGAGTGACCGTAGTGAATAAATGTGGGTACTTAAGCTTCATCTGATCTTCCCGTTCCCAGGTGAATTCTGGACCACGCTTTGACTCCCATCGTACTTTGACAATTGGAATTCTACTGCGTTTAAGCTTTTTAACTTCACGGTCCATTATCTCGACTGGTTTTTCAATGAAGTACATGGTATCATCGATGCGAATGTCATAGAGTGGTACCTGAAGATCCTGATCAGCTAAGCATTTCCTTAAATTGGATATGTGAAACGTCGGGTGTACATTACTAAGCTCAGGAGGAAGTTCCAACTTGAAGGCAACCTTACCGATCCGTTCAAAAATCTTAAAAGGACCAACATAACGTGGAGCAAGTTTACCCTTCTTCCCGAATCGCACAACTCCTTTCCACGGTGATACTTTGAGTAATACCATATCATCAACTTCAAACTCTAAAGGTTTCCGTCACTTATCCGCGTAACTCTTCTGTCGACTGCGAGCAGCTAACAGATTGTCGCGAATCTCGTGAATCTTGTCAGTCGTTTCTTGAATAATCTCAGGACCAGTGATCTGCGATTCGCCGACCTCAGTCCAACAAATAGGTGACCGACATTTTCTACCATAAAGAGCTTCAAACGGCGCCATACCAATGCTCGCATGATAACTGTTGTTATACGAGAACTCGACTAATGGTAAATGGCTATCCCGGTTGCCACCAAAATTGATGACACAAGCTCTCAGCATGTCTTCCAATGTCTGAATCGTTCGCTCCATCTGTCAATCCGTTTGAGGATGATAGGCGGTGCTAAGATCCAATCTTGTTCCAAAAGCTTCATGAAGTGATTCCGAAAACCGTGTCGTGAAACGAGCATCACGATCCGATATTATGCTTAAGGGAATTCCATGTCGACTAACGATCTCATCAACGTAGATACGAGCTAACTTCCGCACAAGGTACGTCTCGCGTATCGGTAAGAAATGAGCCTACTTGGTTAACCGATCTATTATCACCCAAATACTATCATTACCACCTGTGGTTCGTGGAAGTTTGGTAATAAAATCCATGGATATATTCACCCACTTCCACATGGGTATTTCTGGTTGCATTAATAATCCCGAAGGTCGCTGGTCTTCTGCCTTGACTTTCACGCAGTTAAGGCACTTGGATACATACTCAGCAATATCCTTCTTCATTCCAGGCCACCTGTACAAAACTCTAAGGTCTTGGTACATCTTGTCAGCACCCGGATGGACTGAGTAACGAGACTTATGAGCTTCATCCAAAATCATCATCCTAAGATCATCCCTGTTCGGTATCCACAATCGATTCAAATAATACATCAAACCATCATCCTTAGTTTCCAATTGTAATTCGGTCCCACAAGACATTTCATCTTTTAGGCAATCTTGAGCCAATGAGTGTTGTTGGGTTGTGAGAACATCATTACGAAGATTAGTGTGCACCCGGACACTATGGATTTGAACATGACTCTTGCGACTAAGCGCATCTGCTACTACATTCGCTTATAGCGAATTTCACAGTCATAATCATTCAACAGTTCAACCCATCTCCGTTGTCTCATGTTAAGTTCCTTCTGATTGAGAATATGCTGCAGACTTTTATGGACTGTAAAGACTACACACTTTGTGCCATAAAGATAATATCTCCATATCTTCAAAGCAAACACGACTGCACCAAGTTCCAAGTCATGTGTAGTGTAGTTCTTCTCGTGAATTTTCAACTGTCTCGATGCATATGCCACAACCTTTCCCTGTTGCATGAGGACACAACCGAGACCTAGGTTGGATGCATCACAGTAAACCACAAAATCATCATTTCCATCAGGCAGTGTCAATACAGGAGCATCACAAAGTTTCTGCTTCAAAGTCTGAAATGCTTCTTCTTGTTTTGGTCCCCACTCATAAGGTTTATTCTTCTGAGTCAAAGAAGTGAGAGGGACAGCAATCCTGGAGAAGTTCGAAATAAACCGCCGATAGTAACTGGCAAGTCCAAGAAATGATCGAATCTCCGTTGGTGTCTTCGGTGTACTCCAATTCTTTACCGCTTCAATCTTCGCAGGATCCACGTGAACACCCTTTTCATTCACTATGTGTCCCAAGAATTGAAATTCCTTAAGCCAGAATTCACACTTGGAGAATTTGGCATACAGTCGTTCTTCTCTTAAGATCTCCAAAACCAACTTAAGGTGTTGCTCGTGCTCTTCTTTGCTCTTAGAGTATATCAGAATATCATCAATAAATACAATCACAAATTTATCCAAGTATGGCTTGCAAACATGGTTCATGAGGTCCATGAAAACCGCTGGTGCGTTGGTAGGGCCGAAAGGCATTACCAGAAATTCATAATCGCCATATCTTGTTCCGAAAACCGTCTTGGGAATATCATCATCATGTACACGAAGTTGATGGTGCCCAGACCTAAGATCGATCTTCGAAAACCATGCCGAGCCTTGAAGATGATCGAAAAGATCATCGATGCGCGGCATAGGATATTGATTCTTGATGGTCAGCTTGTTCAATTCGCGGTAGTCGATGCACATTCGGAATGATCCGTCCTTCTTCTTGACAAACAGGACCGGTGCACCCCATGGTGAACGGCTAGGGCGAATGAATCCCTTATCAATCAGTTCTTGTAATTGGCTTGCCAATTCTTGCAACTCCGAAGGCGCAAGTATGTAAGGAGCTTTGGCGACTGGGTTCGCAGCAGGTACTAAGTCAATTCGAAATTCTACTTGACGTTCTGGTGGAAGACCCGGCAAGTCGTCTGGAAATACTTCAGGAAAATCTCTTATCATAGGAACGTCTTCAATGCTCTTTCCTTTCTCCTTTTTCTCCACAACGTGTGCTAAAAATGCTATTCATTTCTTCCTAAGGTACTCGTGTGCTTTAGTGCATGACATTAGCTTAAGACCTTTACTAGAAGTTTCCCCAAAAACTCTTAAAGTTTCACCCAAAAGTAAGGGAATACAAATATATTTTTCATGACAAACAATTTCCGCTTTGTGGGTGGCAAACCAATCCATGCCTATGATAACATCAAAGCTACCAAGTTGCATAGGTATAAGATCAATTGGGAAAAATTGATCATTTAAGTTCACCGTACATCCAATAATAACAGTGTCAATATCAATAGTATTACCATCAGCCACCTCTATGTTAAGCGGTTTGTCTATCTTAGTACGTGTTATTCCAAGCATACATTCAAAATCATGTGAAACAAAACTCCTATCAGCACCAGAATCAAATAGGACAGATGCATAAGAGTTGTTAATCAGAAATGTACCGTTGACCACATCCTGGTTGGCTTGAGCTGCCGGAGCATTCAATTGAAATGCTCTGCCCCTCGCCATCCTCTGATTGTTTCCCGTCAATCTTGGACATTGGTTTCTGAAATGACCCACTTCGCCACACTCGTAACAGGCTCTTGCCTGTGCAGGCACCTGGCGAAGAGGTACAACTTGAATTGGTTGGGCCTGCGGAGCTGGCAGTGCAAGCGGTGCAAGTTGCATCCTTTGTGCTTGCGGTGCACTCCGACAGACATTTGCAAAATGGCCATAATTGCCACAGTTGTTGCAAACGCGACAGGGCAAGTTAGGCATGTGGTGATATCTGCAGACATTGCATTGAGGAATAGCCCCAACATAATTTCTGGCAGTTGAGTTGTTTGTTGATTGTTGAGCAGACTTAGCAGCAGGAGTGGTAACAGCGAAGTTCCTGGTCTTTCGCTTCCTGTTTTTGCTTTTTGAAGAGCTGCCTTGTTCAGTTTTGACTTCAGTTGAAGTCTCCTTTGCAGCAGACTTGGTATCAACCTTCTTAGATCCTTTCCTCGTGAGTGCTCCAGCCTTCACGTGATTATCAGTTAAAGTTGCAGATAGACGGATTGCAGCCTCTAGTGTGGTAGGGTTGCTACCATAGACTGTGTCTTGAATCTGCATAGGTAGACCGCCGATGTACTTCTCAATCGCTCTGTCCAATGGTGTCACTAGATGAGGTACTACCAGACTATACTCGTGGAAGCGAGAATTGCATATTACATTCTCACCACTATCTTGCTTGAGTTCCCAGAACTCAGTTTCCAGTTTCCTCATCTCACTGCGAGGACATAATTCAGTGGTCATCATGTTCTTGACCTCAGTCCACATCAGTGCTAGAGCAGCATCAACTCCCCTAGTTCGCTTTTCACCATTCCACCAAGTTAGTGATCTCTTTTGGAAAACACTAGTGGCATAGCGCACCTTCAGATTTTCTGGGCAGTCACTGTTGATGAAGGTATTTTCAATACTCTCAAACCACTATAGTAGACCAGTGGCTCCTTCAGAACCCGTAAACTTTAGTGGATTACAGGAGTTGAAGTGTTTGAACGTGCAAACTGGTGGATTTGCAACACCTCTGTTCTGATTGAGAGTTTGGTTAGCTTGATTCAGCTGTGTCACCAACCCGGAGATAAGGTTTGCTAACTCTTGAAAGCCGTTGTTGGCATTACCGTTGTTACCTTCTCCGTCATTTGAGTTTGTAGTATCTTCGTTGTGACGGCGTGGCGGCATGTTTCTGAAGAGGTTAGAAACATGTTACTACCGTTTACAACGTAAGTCATACAAACTATGGTCAAATGAGTTCATTTCAACAGTTAGGATTACATATAGGAACTATATTTTTCTCATATCTGTCATTAAACTCATAACAAAGTAGTAATTTCCTAATATTATTCTAGAGCATCCTAATTGGTCATATCTATTATTAACTAAATATTCCTAAGTTTCAAACATTTCCTAACCTATACTAACACTGAAAACCTCCCGATGCAGTGCAACAAGCTTATATATAGGACATACGTAGACTTGACCGCAGCCGCATCAGCCGCCGTCCCACCACCGTTGCATTGCACCACGATTATGCCCTTGTCAGAATTTAGGGTATACATATGTTTCTCAAGTGTTCCACTTCACGACCTTATCCTATAGGGGATAATTATGAGTGAAGTGTTTTCCATTGCTTCTGACATCTAGGTTCGCCTAATGTCTAAGTTCACCTTAACATTAGGTTCACCTATTTTCTAATTTCACCTAATGTCTAAGTTCACCTGACAATTAAGATCCCCTAATGTCTAAGTTTACTATATGTTCACATCTCAATATCAAGTATTCATACTACCACTAAGTGCTAGTATCATCACTATGCATTCATATTATCATCAATTGTCCATCTCAACACTAAATATTCAGTTCGTCACTAAGTGTTCATATCATTTATTGATCCTATTCACCCCACGTGTCCAACAAGTGTGTTCACAAGTGAGTATATATATATATATATATATATATATCCATTAATGAGATCATCCAATATGTCAATCCAAACCCAATTTAAACAACATTCATTCAACAACAACTTTACAACATATCCTAATAATATCCTAAGTTCCTGACACTAACAGACCCCCAATATACTACAAATGGTATATGTATAGGGCATATGTAGGGGTAGGTCGCAACCGCCCCAGTCACCGTCCCACCACCTTTGTAGTATACCCAAGTGTGTCCTTGTCTGATGATCAAAGATCAAACAAGAAATTCCTAAACAGATAATCTCCTAAGCAATTAATTTTCCTAAGCAAATAGTTTCCCAAACGGGTAGTTCCCTTATTCTTCAATACTGGCATCCACCTAATGTATCGTAAATGGTATATATATAGGGCATATGTAGAAGTCAGTCGCAACAACTTCAGCCACCAGCCCACCACCTTTACGATACACCACGTGCATATCCTTATCGAATCATTAGGGCACAATCAATTACACAAAATTAGCAAATATGCAAATCAGATATATAGCAGGAGTTCAGTTAACATGTAATAAACACATAAGCATGAAATCCAGAATATAGTAACTAGTGTATGAAATAGTTCATACTAGGGTATCCTACGGTTATAGACTAGGTCAACCATTTGTAGTAACCTAATTCCCTATAACCCAGGCTCTGATACCAATCTGTAACACCCCGACCGATGGCGGAAACGTCGGGATGCTACGAGGGATGTGTAGATTGTTCATAAGCTCGTGGGCATCTAAATAAATCATCACATTTCAATTTAATCAACCAAATTAATTACACAAAAATCATGTTCATCATGAGATAGTTACAACAATTACACAAAAGATTTAGCTAAACTAACTAACCTCTAGTCTTCAGAATTTCAGTTATTTTAGCTAAGTCCAAGACCCTAAGTGATGATGTCCAAAAGTTGTAGAGCAATCCTGCTCTACCTACTTCTCCTCGTTCCCTAAAACATGTAGAAAATCAAGTGTCAACTACGAAGTAGTTGGTGAGTAATCATTAGTTTTTATGTTTCAAAAATGTTTACAACATGATTTCTAAAAGTTTATAGTTTTCCAAGAAAATCCACATGCTCACCTGCAAGATAATCCAGTACTGCCAATCACACAAACACAACACAACAATCACATAATTCAAACAGTCACAGATAATCAATCACATATATTCAACCAATCTCAACCAATCACAAATCAATCAATAATCATTATTCAACATAATTATCTAAATATAAGTTACCGCGGAGGACCTTGGTCAACTCAATCAATGGCGGAATCATCGCGGAGGACCTCAGTCAACTCAACTAACGACGTTCCTGAATAATATAAGTGTTAATACATGCACTGCGGAGGACCGCAGTCAACTCAACCAATAGTGGAATCACCGAGGAGGACCCAAGTCAACTCAACAACAGTAACTCAATCATTGCGGAGGACCGAAGTCAACTCAACAACAATGACTCACGGAGTTATGATAATCTATGTCAATCCATAATCAATGATAATCCAATAATGTGAATATCATAATGATAAACCAGGTGTCACCCATGTGTTATCAAAACAATATTTAAATCTGGTATACATGTTCCACCTCCGTGTTTTAAAAGCAAAATGATTTAAAAAGAAGGTTATGAGAACTCACCTGAATTCCTCAGAATTGGTGTTCTTGTATTATGCGCGCTCACGTATGTGAAATCAAAATCAACTCAATCAACCTGGAATTATCTTATGTTCGTGTTCATAAGTATAAGCATTTCATTTTAATTAAGTGCCATTGAGTGTTTACTTCTAATCGTTAAACGTCTCGTTAACTTAGTTTATTTGTCCTAAGTTAAGTTGTAACACTCAAGGCTTTATAAATGATCATCATAAAAAGGTAATCTAAACTTGTTAGTTTTAATTATCACATGGTGATAAACAAGTCTTGAGATACTATGTGCACTCTCATGAATAGGTATGATAAAGCGTGATGTCTTTAATCATACGCGTATCTATACATGCATACATGTCCAATTAAATTGACCACCAAACTTTCTAAGTTATAAAAATTAACTTTTATGTTCAAGAAATCACACCTAGGTTAATTATATAAAAATGTTTCAATGTATATAATCCAAAATTCTCAAACTTATGTTTTAGAGAGAGAAAAGGTGTAGCCCTCATAACTTTACATGCATGCATAGGTACACATGATTTCCCATGTTCTTGGATTCACCCTTAACTCTAGTTCAACACTTAGGTTTAGTCGCCCTTGATTTCCAGCGAACCTCGGTTAATTACCCCTAAGGTTTGGCTCCTTATGGTTCGACATCATCAGGTTTGTAAAACCCTGGTTCGTAGCAGCCATAGGTTCGGTTAAGGCTAAGGTTCGCCTCCCTGGGTTCGTCCTCAACATGTAGGTTCGCTAAATCCTTAAACAAATTCTAAAGAATGAAAGTATGAACAAACTCAATAAAATCATAAGGATTATCTAAATCCTTAATCAAATGATCCCTATGTATGTTTATTAAAACTTTTAGAGATGATATAATAAGATGTTTGAATAAATATAATTGTATTTAAAAACAAGAAGGAAATATATATATATATATATGTATATATATATATATATGTATATATATATATGGGAGGGATTTTTTAAAAAGGATGACAACCATAAAAAGCCTAAGAAGTAATCTTAAGCATTGATCTTTGGTGTTTTACGGTAGATTACACGGTGACGTTCTTGTAAATACCACGGTGTTTTAAAGGTGCGTAATTATGGTTGACAGGCATAAACGTAATTATACGTTTTTAAACAGAAACAGAACCCGCAACTGTGACAATTCGCAATTTCCAGGTTACAATCATCACTTGGAAATAAAGAGAATGAGTGTAAGCGAAATCGCGAAACGAGGCTCCGATTTCAAGATACACTGAGTCGAATATAGCGTTAAATAAGAGATCATATATTTTGAACTTTTTAGGTATTGAAATTATAATGGTTGGAAAGAGCTCGAAAAATCGTGAACGTGGGCGAAAACGGCGCGTAAAACGGAGTTCGTATGCTCCCGGAATTGCGAAAACCAAATTAAAATCTAACTAAGGCGGTGGAGGTAAGCCGAGGACCCTCTTTCCACTCTTGGCGGTATGTGAAGGACCCATCTGCTAAAAAAAACTGTTCTACTCAATCAGAACTCATTTATGGTCTATAATACGCGATTTCTTGACGAACGGAGCTATTTTCTACCATATAAACTCAAATTTGAAGCCATCCAAACATCCGGATCGAGCTAGGGAACGTTTCTACAAGTCCAGATCATCGTTTTCATCCAAGAAATCCGTTCTAAAGGGTAACGATTCAACCTCTTCTATTAGTTTGATAATATATGAATTAGATCTAGATTTTAAACGTGATATCATGGTTATTGTTGTTGATTATTGCCTAGATGGTGGCTAGGAATAGTTAGAAACGAAGAACTTGACAGGTTAACGATGAAATCTTTGTTTTGATCTGTTATAATGTCCGATTATCATGAAACCATATCATAGATCATAATGGTTTAACCATTTGATTATAACAATGGTTGTGATTGTCCTGATCATTCTTTGGAATGATCAATGACAAGGATTAACTATTTCTAAACCTGGAATCTGTTAAGAAACTGTTTTGGTGATATAATCAACAACAATACTAATTTGGTTAATCTGGGAATGTACCGATTAAACCAACAAGTTATAAGTTTCTTAATCAGAACCTAAATCATTATAGGTTCTCAGTTAACACACGTTGTGAGATGTTAAACTGAGGAAAGTTATGAGAGTCAGATTCAACTTAAGTAACTCATAGAACTCTAATGACATACAGGTTTAGAGTTCAAGAACTAGTGATACGAACGTTGTGCATTGTTATTGATTTGAATCAACTAAGGTGAGTTCACGACCCCTTTTTATGTATTTTGGCTTTTGAAACTCGGGGAATGAGAAACCATAAGTACTTATGTGACAATTTTCAATTTCCATGTTAGAATCATAACTCGAAAATAAAGAAAATGAGTGTAAGCGAAATTACGAAACGAGGCTCTGATTTCAAAATACACAAAGTCGAATATAGCGTTAAATAAGATATCATACACTTTTAACTCTTCAGGTATTGAAATTATAATGGTTGGAAAGAGCTTGAAAAATCGTGAACGTGGGCGAAAACGGCGCGTAAAACGGAGTTCGTATGCTCAAGTTATCGCGAAAACAAGAAACGAGTCAGATCGCTCCCGAACGTGCCACGTGGTGCCACGTGTCAAAACGTGGCACACATGCAAGATATTCCATCCGTGCACACCGCCCAGTGCCAAACTCCGAGGCTAGGCTATGCGCCCCGGACACATGGCACGCATGCAACATGCCACTTCCAGGCACAAAGCCCCGAGTCAAACGCTGGGGCTAGGCTATGCGCCCCAGACCAGAATTCGTGCCTATAAATACCAGAAGTTAGATTTCAACTTTTTTCGAGAATTTTCACCTTCTAACTCTCAAATCTCGACCCTACTCCTCCAAATACCCATATTTAACCCCTTCAATCATCTATTTTCGACGCGAGATACTGCCGAGCTTCTGCAAGGTAAAAATATCGTATAATTTTAATATGTTATGATGCTTGTTTTAGATCTTATTATTATTATTATTGTATAATAAGATTATGATTAATTGTTTGGTTTTAATCGAAAACACGTCGAGGTTCTGCCCGACTAATTTTTGGAAAACAAACAATTATAAGCAGAGATTCTGCCCAATTGTTTTCAGGAAACTTAATAAATATAAGTCGAGGTTCTGCCCGACTTAAAACCTAAAAACCTCACTTTTATAAACAGAGACTCTGTCCAAAACAAGTATATTAAACCTCGTTTTATAAGCCGTTATAATGTCCGATTATCAACAACCATATTAATTTGATTAATCTGGGAATGTCCTGATTAATCTAACAAGTCACAGTTGTCACACGTTGTGCTGTATTAAGTTAAAGATATTGATTAAATGTTTGAGATAAGATTGAGGACTTGAGAACGTCAAGGAAAATTCTGAGAGTCAGATTAAGCTTAAGTAACTCATAGAACTCTAATGACATACAGGTTTAGAGTTCAAGAACTAGTGATACGAACGTTGTGCATTGTTATTGATTTGGACCAAATCAGGTGAGTTCACGACCCATTTTTCTTTATTTTGGCTTCTGAAACTCGGGGAATGAGAAAACATAAATACTTATTTGAAACATTCTGATTTTTGGTGGAACTCTGAAACGCTTTTGATACATTTTGTGAAACATGAAACCTCATTAGAGAAGATGGAACTCTGAAACGCTTTTGATACATTTTGTGAAACATGAAACCTGATTAGATCAGGTGGAACTCTGAAACGCTTTCGCTACATTTTGTGAAACATAAAAACTTATTGGCATCATGTGAAACGCTGAAATACATTTGAAACACTTTGTGAAACAAGAAAACGAAAGCGTTGTAAAACATTTGGTTGAAACACGTGGCAGTGAGGTGAAACATATGATCAAACTGGTCATTATTTCACGGGTTATACATTTGTCGTTAAGCCCCTATTCTGTAACCGTTAACCGTGGGGGGCGTGATTATTGAGAATAGATTCTATTTGTGATTGACAATCCTCGCCCGTGGTTCATAGCTAAAACCACAACTGGATGTCGAGCGGGCGCTCAATAAGGCTAAAACAAACAATGTCTTGCGACAAGGACATTGGGAAGGGACAAACACTAAACTAGTCAGCTCGATTACGGGAGCCCAGGAGTTATAATTGGACAGTTGGTCGGGGAACTAAACACGACATTGTTGGAAGGAACAATATTTGCACTGGATACCAATGTTTTACACCCAGTTTGGGACATAAATATTATTTTAACTCTTTTTATGCAAACATTTGATTCGTTTGGGATACATTACATACATTTTCGACAAATAAACTTGTGAACTCACCAGCAATATGTTGATTGTTTAAAATCATGTTTTCTCAGATGCATAATGATACAGGGGGTGGAGTTGGGAGCTCAGTCTTTGGAGACATATAGTAGAGTCTATGATAGTTAGACTCAACAGTGTGAAACATAGCATAGTATATGTGTGAAATTTAGTAGAAATTGTTATGACATTGAGCTTGTAACTAGTGTAGTTACAACATAGTGTGTAATATAAAACATAAGTGTTTTTGTTGTAAACAATGACTGTGAAACCTTAAAGTCACACAGTACGCTTCCGCAACGACAAGGGTGTGACAGATTGGTATCAGAGCCATTGGTTATAGCGAAGTAGGTTACTTGATTAAGACCTAGACTATAGCCTTAGGGATGTTTATTGTTTTGGTGTTTGTTGTACTTGTTTGGGTTAATTATTCTAGGGATGTTTATTGTTTGATGGCATAAAACTATAGTAACTTTAATGGAGTATTTTTGAATCATGTTCTGTTGTATTTGAATTATGGTTTTTTGGATTACACACATCTGTTTAAGATTGTTTAGTTTTTAATCTTATGGCGTTTTCATTTGCCAAACAGTGGCTTAATCTTATAGTTTGTTTGATTTTAAAACGCCATAAATTTTATTTCACCTGCTAACAAAAATATGATTATGGGTTATTTAATTGTTTATATGATTGTTATTATTTTATGATGTGGTTTGTAATTAAACACCATGCTTATGTGTTTGGTTTTAAAACGCCATACATGATTTATATGATTGTTTATATCAGTTTAAATGTGGTTTGTAATTAAACACCATAAATTATATAAGCACCATACTAACTTTTCTTTTTCACATGGTAACAAAAATCTTTTTATGGTTTATATAATTGTTTATATGATTGTTTGTATTAGTTTATGATGTGGTTAGTAATTAAACACCATGCTAATGTTTTTGGTTTAAATTTTTAAAACGCCATAAATGATTTATGGGGTTTTATCAATCACATTAAACACCATAGCACATAAACAATTATTATACAAAACACCATGTTTGACTTATCATCATATAAATAATTATTATACAAAAACACCATATTATCTTCATTAAAGTTAATAAAGAATTCATCCGAACAAACATATAATGTCATTAAGCCCTGAATAACGCCATAAACCCTAAACTCTGTATAACATTAAAAAACAGAGTATCATTTAAAAAAAGAAACACCATATTGAAACACCATATACAATGCTAATATAAACACCATAAAAGACAATATGACGCTAACTGAAAACGCCAAATAACATCATATTAAAAACACCATAACCTTGCATCTCTTCTGTGTTCGAATCCATCACGTTGTTACCCCCAAAAAAACGAAACCAACATTCACCCAATGTAATTAAAACCATAAAATCAATAACAATCTATGATTTCCTTTTGCAATTGGTAATTATTGATTTCGATTTTTCAAAATGTTTCAGTGAGAATCATGGTATATTTCCCAAAATAACCGCTAACAATGAACACTACAAATTATGTTAATACCCACATCTTGTAAACTTTTGAAATAACACGTGTAGGGCTTAGATTCCTTCTTATACTTTTTATAGTTTTGTGACATTGTAGCCAAACCTGAATATATATATATATATATATTACAATATTTGAATAAAATTATAAAAATAACAATAATAACATTCTTTATTAATTAGAAAAAAAACCGTATATATAAGGTTCAAAGAGTTCTATATTAATATTGATATTTATACAAATCAAAAATGACAAAGAAACATTCGATTTAGATGTTTTAATATACATTATTAAAACGAAACTTTGGCTATAGAATGTTGAGTTTATGCACGTGAAAGAAAATTTTTAAAAAACTTTATATAATAAGATATTTGAATACAAAATAATTTATTATAAACGATGATAAATTAGCAAAAACACAAAAAGAAACCCCCTTATTTATATATAATAAAAACCATGACAAAAAAAAAAACTAAGATTCAGGCAAAAAATGCAAGGGTTAACGGGTTAACGTTATAAGGTAGGGTTATATATATATATATCTATATATGCAAAAATAATTCTTCTAATAATCTTATTAAAATTTAATTTTGTTTACTAAATCTTAATTAAGTTTGTTATTATATACACGCACACATATATTCCTATATATGTTTGTTTATTAGCACACTAGTCTATTACCCGTGTGAACACACGGATTAAATATAAAATATTAAACAATTAATAATAAAAATTTAAAAATTATAAATGATGATATTTTTATATAAAATGATTAAATTATGTATTAATAAATTACTTTAGATAATAAAATAATAATCAAATTTTTTAATAACAACATTAATATCTTTAACATTCTTGATTTGTAATAACTGAAATATTTGAACTAACTAAAGTTAAAGATCTAATTAGTTAGTTTTATATCAAAAACTAACTATTTTAAAGTAAGATGATAGGTAATATTTTTGTAATTATTATAGTTAAATAACCTAATTTGAAATTACCGTATAGCATATAAAACAAAAAAATGTAACTTTTATCATCATTTACGTGTTTTTCTGCTTATATTTTATTTTTTTGAAAAAAATTGTTTTTTAAGAATTTTTTTTTTGTAAAACTATTATTTTCTAAAACAAATTGAAATATTTCTTATTTTTTTAAAAATTGATATTTATGAAAAAATATATTTTATAATAAAATTATTCGATTTAAATATATAAAAACTAATTTTAAATTTGCAAAATAAAAATAATATCATTAGTTATTGTTGTTATTATTATTATTATTATTATTATTATTATTATTATTATTATTATTATTATTATTATTATTATTATTATTATATAATAAGATAGTTAATATAATTTATTTAATATGAGAAATAATATAATGTATTTAATAAGAGATACTTAAATGATTTTATAAGAAATTGACAAGTGGCATTGTGGCATTAGAATATGATAAGTGGCATTAGAATATGACAAGTGGCATATGTAGATTTTTGTTTATTATAGTACATAGATATATTCAAAAGGTCATGAGCTTCACTTTATTATACTTTAACAAATTAGATATTAATATCATTGCTTTAAAAGTTGAATAGAATTATGTAGTGTTTTAATAAGAAAAAACGTTTTTGTGATTTAAATCAATTTATAATGCCTTAAACTGTTACTAACCGAATCACGTCACTTTGGAAGAACTTTAAACAGTCATGGTTATGGTCAAACTAGAGCCAAGTTGGATATGCATTCAATTTTAAATATTATCCGCATACATAAAATTCAGCACTTTGGTGGAAGTGGAACCACGTTTCTTTCACGTGTGTGTTTTTTATATTATTAAAAAGTTTTGTGATCAAAACCGAACCGTTAAAAATAAAAATTGAATAAAATCGATTCGTTGTTAACAGATTGGTTTACGGTTTGAGATTTTAATCCCATTAAAAATAACATCGATTCAAACCAAACCTTTATGGTTCAAGACGTACAGATTAATTGCAACATGTCCAAATGTATTTTTTTAATGGCGAATAAGTCATTATCTCAATCTACACACATAAAAATTGAATTAAATCGAATCGTTGTTAACAGATTGGTTTACGGTTTGAGATTTCAAGTCATTATCTCAATCTACACACATATATAGACATATATATACCGTCTGGTCTGTTTTTTATAACTGACTTTTTATGAATTGTGCACATAGAATATGAGAATCTTACATACTTAAGAAGATTCGTATTAGGAAAGAGCTCATTCCCTTTCACATCCAAAATCGTGGTGATTTGATGGTTTGAAAATAATCATGTAATAATTTTAAGATAAACCAATTAAGCATTGTCTTAATGGTACACCGGGATTCTTTCAAATGAGAGGTCTTTGGTTCAAATTCATTCCACAGTGAAAAAGGGGTCTGAGGGTGGGGGGGTAAGGGGGTTTCACCAGTAGGGTTTCCTTCTGGGGTGGTTGTGGTGGCTCATGATGGAAGGTTAAGGTACCTAGACCTTGGTGACATGGCTTGGAAACAGTGAGTTCACACGATTGAGACTTTCGCCATTCAAAAAAAATAATAATTTTATGATAATCATACAAGTCTCATATAAATATCACTCTTATCTTTTTATAAGTTTCAACACAACTATCTTCATTATTTATCTGTCTTTTGTTTTTCAATCTACTAGTTAGTAATGTTTAACTTTATTTCACTTCTCACACCCTACTAATTATTAGGACTTGATTGAGTATATATGTTTATTTTTCAATATGCTATATTATATTATGTACAACTCATCATCATCACCATAATCATAATCATAATCATAATCATCATCATATAAGGAAGCTTATTCATGGTTATAAGAAACTTGACATTGTTAATATGAATGTGCTCGAATGGCTCTAGAAAGGTTTTAGATGCCTTTCATTTTTTGTTATGAGACAACCTTGGCTAGTGATTGATATTGAAGGGTTAATCAAAAATAAGTTTAACCACCTTTAACTATTAAGAGAAAGCAAGGAATCGACGAAAAATGTTATTTAGTACTTAATGATTTACCAAAACTCTTCACATCGATAAGATTATCGGTTGTTTAGTGTTGCCTTATTATCATTGATCTTTACTTCTTTGATTCAAATTGTGAAAACATGAAAAATATACAATTTGAGTGTTTGGAACCCTGGAAATAACCACAAAATAATCCATGATTCATCCAATAAAATAAAACGATAAATTTGAAACCCTATATTATGGGTTTCACATGGAGAGAATAAGAAAATTTCCCAATTTCCCAACTACAAGAGTATCGTACGTCGGTAATTGACATATGGTATTGCTGGTACTCAAACCCCATGCTCAAACCTTGAAGCAAATGGTGAAAATACAATAGGCCCCAAAGTTCAAGCTTTTGGTTTTCTTTGTTATTTATAGTATTGTCACTTTTAATCCGTATAATACCAAACTTCAAATAAAAACACACTTCAAATTTCTTTTTAAAATAAATTAAAAAAATATCCAATTATATTTAATTAAAAAACACTAGAATTTGTTTTTTTATAAAATATGAGTTTTTCTAAAAACCAAATTTTTTTACAAATATGAAATATTTTAAAATCTATATTCAAAAAATTAAAGTTTTATAAATAACAAGTTTACAAAAAAAAAGAAATTTTATTTAAAAATTTATATTTTTTGATTATTTAATATTCTTGTTGTTCAATTTGTGAAATAATACATGAGATATGAGCCTAATCTACGTCTACATATTCTAATAAATAAATATTTTCGTGGCACATGACATGTTTTGTAGAGCATCTCAACCTTAATGTCCCGTCTTTCTCTCCTATTAATTAAATTTAATATTAAATAATTATATTAAATATGTTTTTATATGTTTTTAAAATAAAAATATTTTTAATAAATTAAAATATGTTAATATTAAAAACACATTTTATCAAAAAAATATTATAAGTTATAAAATTTTCAAAAATAGTTATTTAAAACACAATGTTTAAAGAAAAACAAAAACTATAAAAATGTTACTGTCTAAAAAAACAATAATATTATTTTAATAATTAAAATGTTAAATCATACGAAATTGTAATCAAATTTTAGATTAAAAAATCATCTTATATTTTTTAAATTTTCATTGATAATTATTCGCAATGTTTGATTCTTTATTTAACCCATGTAATATATAGGGTACTAACCTAGTGTGTATGTAAGGATGCATTTAAATAAGAACATATAAGAATCGTTTATAGTTATGATTTAAGAGACATGACAAAACTTCTTTCTACTTTAATTTTAAATTGAAAAAAATACTTGTGACTATAAATATCTTCAAATTTTTAACCAATATTTATTTTCAGTAGACATTCTTTCATATGTGCGTGATAATAATGTTTTCAGTTCTATGAATGTAAAATTAATTGTGTGCAAATCTCGATTTGGTTTGATTTTTAACCTTAATCATAACCATAGCTATTAGCTTTGGTTATATGATTTCTTTAACCAAAACTGAACTTTGGTTTTGGTTAATATGTTATAAGGTTGGTTTTGGATCAATTTTGTTTAATTTCGATTAGTTAACCAAGCCTAAATTCAAGCAAAAAATTGACTTAAATGAACACGATTAATAGGTAACATGGTCATTTTTGGATCGATTTTGGTTAATTTTGGTTATTTATTAACTCAACATGTAATGCAATAATAGAGACAAGTAGTGCATGATCAAATCATTGTCACTGAAATTTTGGAGAATAATTCACTAGAATTTAGAGAAGGAATTGTAGGAAAAACACACAAGCTACAAGAGATGAAAGGCTGCAATAATATGGTTTGATTAATGTTCGCTTATGAGACATAGGGGGTGTTTGTTTTTTTTTTAAACATCTTCTAACCTCTTATGTATGCGCCACGCAGACGCGGGAAGAGGTTAGAAGTTCGCAGACCGTTTGTTTTCTCGCAGACATTTCATTAAAAAACGTCTGCGCGGCCTATTCTTGGCGCAGACGTGGACCAAACTCTTCTTGAGGTCTTCCAACCTCTTCTTCCTTCCACAACCTCTTCTTCTTTCTCGCAGACATTCCCACCGCCAAAGCCACGCCTCCCACCTCCCATCTCTGTCGGCCTCCACCGCCGCCGCCTCCGCCGCCGCCACCGTCGCACCCACCGCTCGCGACCTACCGCTCGCGGCCATGTCGATCTACCAAAACCCTTCGTCCTCCAAAACCCATAGGCGATCGAACCCGTCGCACCCATAGGCGATCGAACCCTAGGTTTTCTCCTCGCCGCCGTGAGGGTTTGCTCCACCTCTTCGCCGCCGCCGTAGGTGGAGGGGCTAAGCAGAGAAGTCGTCGCTCGCGGCCATAGGCGATCGAACCCTAGGTTTGAGATGAGCGGCGGTTGTGGAGGATCGGAGATGAGCGGCGGTAGGTGGAGGGGCTGAGGTCGACGGTGGGTTGGGATGGTGGGGTTGGTGGAGGGGCTGAGGTCGACGGGGAAGAGTCCAATGGTGGGGTTGGGACGGTGGGGTTGGGAAGAGTTTTTAGTTGATCAGAAAACAAACACCCCTAAAAGCTCTTCTTGCAGAGGTTTGATTCACCTCTTCTGCGAAAGATGTCTGCAGATGTGGTCCACAGACCGCAGACATTTTGCCTCTGAAAAAACAAACACCACCATACTTAACCAAAACTGTTGATTAATCAAAACATCATAACAATAACCATTAATTAATCAAAAAAATTAACCATAATCATTGATTAATTTAATTTGATAAATGTTTAATTATCAGTTAACGCTTAAGGTTTTCTCATCTCTATGTAAGATTATGTAAATTTTGTTGATTTTTTTTTCAAATTAATTTTTTTTAACGATAAATCTATTCTATTATTATAACATCTCAAATTAATATATATTATTATTATTATTATTATTATTATTATTATTATTATTTTTCAAATTAAACACTCAAAAAAAAAATTTTTTGATTGTGTGCATGATGAAAGATGGGTGAAGTAGGATTCTATAACCCCACAAATATTTCCGCCATCCTATTCATTTCCTCCCTGTTTCTTCCTCCTTCCATTCGACTACTTGCATCTTTCGTCTATAAAACCAGCCATCGATTTGGGCTTTTTTCATCACATCAAATTCAAATTCAAATTCAAATTCAAATTCTTCTGTTCTTCGATTCAGAGACCCATTTCGATATTCATTTCGTCTGATCAATGGCTTCCATTAACATGTCTTCTCCATCCACATCTCTGCTACGCTCAAAGTAAGATCTTCTTCTCTTGTATTCACTTCCTTATCATGCCTTTCAATGCGTCCGTTATCGATACCAATTGGGAATTTTGTTTTGTGGATTATAATTTCTCTGGGGGATGATGTTTTTTAGTTTGTTTGTTTGTTTTGTAATCGATCATTGTCCACAATAAAGAATTATTTGATTTTAGTATTATAATTACACACAGATGTTTCAAGGATTTGAAGCCTATTTTGTTCAAATTAAGAGTTGAAGTTTGTTTGATTTCTTTTTATGCTTAAAGGGTTGGGATCTAACATTTCATTAGTGTCAAGAATCAATGAAAATCAGTTCGAGTCATTGTTTATATCAACAAAGTATTAATTTTGTGTATAATATAATTTTATAAAGAATTGTATTTGAAAACCTTCATAAAGCTGACCAAAATTGCATGTTTTAACTTAATCTCAAGAGGAAAAGAGACTGATTGCAAGTAAGAAATCCGTTTGGGGTTATTCTTTTGTTATTTGCTTTGTGTTTGAAAACAACTTCTAGCATCATTACATATTGTTCAGGTTGTGTTTCAACTTTGATTTTGATTAACATGGGCATTTTTTTTTAAAAAAAAAAGATGTTATAATTAGAATTTGCATTTTTCTTTTTTTCTTTGTTTTGGAGTTGGGGTCTCTCTAGACGCAGGCTCTCTTTCCTCATGGTTAGGAGTAAGGTTTGTTTATGTTCCACCTTTCCCAGACCCCTACCAATAGCTTTGCCATGAACAAGATTTACCGGGTATGGTTGTTTTCATGATAGAAATTCATCTACATATGCAATTGAAGTATTCAAATGATTTGTTGTTTCATGTTTTAAGTTCCTACAACCAACCATTTACTTTTCAAGAAATGTCTCAGTCAAAAATCACCAATTTGTTCATTGTTATCATTACAAAACATGGATCATCATGTTTTTGGCTCATGGTGTTTCTTTTTCGTGTGGATGTTTCAATATTTTGTAGCAGTCATAAGCTTTCATTGAACTATATTATATTCCTTCAAAAGCTAGTGGTGCTTGGAAAGTTGGTTTTGTGGTATAAATAGAGGTGGCAGTTTCAATCCACATGCTTGTGAGCAATGGCGAAGCTTGGGCAAAGTGAGAAGGGGGGCGGAAATTTTTGAAACCTAAAATACATGTTAATTTTTTGAAGCGAGGGGGGCGAAACTGCAATTTTTAACTAAAAATAACATTTCGGCCGAAAAATTTACACTACGGACGAAAAAAGAGGGGGGGGCGACCGCCCCTATTAAGCTACGCCACTGCTTGTGAGATGGGCACATTTGGGTTATGTTTCAGCCTAATAGGGTCAGAATTTTGCTTTTTTTTTTTTTTTTTTGGGAAGGGGGGGGGGGTTGTTTCAAAATATTTTATCATCACCACTGTCTTTCATTTGGAAGCTAACCATTGCCTCTTATAATGATCTATCTATGACAATTATTCAGGATGATCACAAATGTCAATTCATATAATGGTCATCACTTTGTAAATCTATTTTCAACCAATGGCCATTCTTCCGAGGCATTTCTCCAGCTTCGTACTAGATCATGCTCCAAAAGTGATGGTGATGGTAGGCTTAGAGCCACATTATTGCCTATGGACGACAGTTTTTCTGTTAATGAGAAAAGAATCAATGGTGTGGAGAAAAATGGTGTTAGTTTATCATCTGGGATAGTGATACAACCCGATTCAATAGCTTTGGGTACCTTAGCAGCCGAAACAACTCCTAGCATGAATGATTTTTCAAACCTTGCAGATGAATATGATTTGGATCAGCCCACCTCAGGATTTTCATCAATTCCCGAGGCAATTGAAGATATCCGACAAGGAAAGGTTTGTATTCTTTCATTTCATCATTTTTTGTAAATTTCATTCTTGCTGTCTTGTGAGGATAAAATTCATATACTATATGATATAGTCCCTCTACCCAAAACTAATTAGAATGTTTGATTGGGAGAATAGTTAAATGACAAATTTTCATTATTACTTAAAAGTTTAAAGACTATTAAACGTAGACAAACTAGTAGCATCATGTGGATCAAAACACTGCTAATATTACTTTCAATGGTTCTTGATTGTGATTTTGGATTAAATTTTTCCAAAGAGATATGGGTGACAGGATGATTGCATTGGTTAACATGCTAAAATGGGTTTGGATCAGGATGGGTACCATTTGAAATGGTTGGGTTAGTCTAGAACAGAAACGTTTCTTTATTTGTGTGTTAAATAGGATTAAAAATCGTATATTATTACCTCAATATTGAATTCTTTAAATAAAGTGATTTAGTTGGTTTGTGCAGAAGCAATGCAAATTGATCTGTTTCCATTTTAAGCCAATTTTTTTTTTCTTTTTTAATTTATTTTACGTTTTTACCCATTACACCCGCTAGGTATTAAACCGAAAACCCAATACTCATTCAAAAATAAAAGGATTGAAATCACCACATCTACAAAAGGTCATTGTTCCATTCTGTGGCATTCCCATTTTGTTAATATAATCAAGAAATCTGTGTGGATAAACAGATGAAGTGCAATAAGACACATTCTCATGAATTTGGATAGCAAAACTGTAGAAAACAAGAACCAAAAACAAAAGGAAATAAATTTAACATCTCTAAAACCCAACTTTGAAATATGTCCACGCTCAAAGTAATCAGGGTAAATAAATGGTTATTGAAAGTTGCAAGTAAAATCACTAATTATTTTGGTTTACCTGAAGTATATCTTTGTACCATTACACTTCTTACATGAAAATCTCTAACAAACTAGAGTGCCTTATAATTTTATACCCCAATGTTTATTTATACTGCAGATGGTAGTTGTTGTTGATGATGAATGCAGAGAAAATGAAGGAGATTTGATAATGGCAGCACAGTGTGCTACACCAGAGGCTATGGCTTTTATTGTTAAGCATGGAACTGGGATTGTGTGTGTAAGCATGAAAGGTGAAGATTTGGATAGATTGCAAATTCCTTTAATGGTTACTAATAAAGAAAATGAAGAAAAACTTTCTACAGCCTTCACAGTATCAGTGGTATGTATAGTTTACATTTGATATTTTTGTTAAAAAATCTAATATTTGACATCTTAATTTAAATGAAATCTTTTCAACACAACTATGGTGTGTGTTTGAAACTGATTATCTGGTATTGGATAATCGGAACTAGTGTTTGGAATTTGGATGTGCTTATGTTATTTAAAGTTGTAATTAAATAATCAGATGTTTAAGAGTTTGGTAAATTTTAATTATTTAAGATACCATAGATGATAGATAAGAGGATGAAAGCATATTTTTATATGACAAAGGAAATATAACTTATGAAATGATAGTAAAAGCGTATGAAAATTGAAAAGTGGTTTAAAGATGGGTAAATATGTAGATTTTACTGTCCCCTAAATCAGTTTTGTTGCCACTTGATAATCCAAACTAGGTGTTGTGTTTGAAAGCAGTTATATGTTTATTTTGTTTTGAGGTTTCTGAGCATCAGTTTCTAATGCTTGGTGTACCTAGTTGTTAAATAATCAATTTCGTAAAAATAATAATATCATTCAAACATTGGATTATCTGATTTACACTTCAAACAACAGAAGCACATTCTAACAGTATCTCCCAGAACCCATTTTGTCACCGTTGATTATCTGACTCTTGTTACTCCTGATCACATCACAATTACAAGATGGTCCAAGTGGTAAGGTGTCCTAGGTTCTCTTGAGGAGACCCGGATTCAAACCCCATTGGAGACATCTTTGGTGGCCACCCTATGAGCAATAATCCTAATGGTGAATCTGGGGAAAACCTATTATGGGAAGTGTGGGGCCGAACAAAGGCGAACCCCACAACCAACCAGGTCTTATCAGATAAATGAATAGTTGTATGGACTTGTAGGATGCAAAACATGGGACAACTACTGGGGTGTCAGCACGTGATAGGGCGGCAACCATAAAAGCTCTTGCCTCAAAAGATTCGCAACCTGCAGACTTCAACCGACCGGGTCATATATTTCCACTGAAATACAGGGAAGGAGGTGTTTTAAAAAGAGCAGGTCATACGGAAGCCTCGGTTGACTTAGCCATGTTAGCTGGGTTTGACCCTGTAGCCGTCTTATGTGAGATTGTGGATGATGATGGTTCCATGGCTAGATTACCAAAGCTTCGGGAATTTGTCAAAAGGGAAAATTTAAAGATTATATCTATTGCTGATCTAATCAGGTAGATGATCATATTATTCACTCTTGTGCTCTTCATATATAGAGATGACAAAATGGGCGAGGGATTGGGTCAAAACACTTTTTGTCCAAAATCTTTCAAATACTTTTTAATAGTTGATCCTAAAAGTGAGTTCAATATGATAACCAATATATTGGATCAATAATTATCTAATCTAACATGTTTCTTTTTATACATTTTTTTTACATGTTTATATAATCACATAACCTGATTCAGCCCAAATGGGACGAAACTGACACCTCTTGAATTTATTAAGTAACGTTTATTTTATTTTTATAAAATTTGGCAGGTATAGAAGAAAGACAGATAAGCTAGTGGAGCGCGCTTCTGCTGCACGCATACCTACTACATGGGGTCCATTTGTTGCCTATTGTTATAGATCAGTCTTGGATGGAATCGAACACATTGCTATGGTTAAGGTGAGGAGTGAAATTTAGAGGTGGAAAACTTGTTGATTTGGGGTTGTTTAGTTTCAAACGGGGCAAACTAAAAGAAAAGAGGGAATGGTTCACATTTCAAAATGGTTGAAAATAGATCAAAGTCTCTTTCACAGTACAATTTTCATGGGTGGGGTAAAAGTTGTTTGATACATCATACATGTTTTCCCCTTAGAAAGTTTGCTTTTATTGTTGATCTCAAATGGCATGCATAGAGGTGGCAAAATAGTTTTTTTTTTTTTTTAACGGCGTCAAAATAGGTAGTAATGGGTCGAATCAAAGTTATCATAGAGATCTAATAAAAATATGATAAATTTCTTTTAATTATTTTAAAACAGGGTGACATTGGTGATGGGAAGGATATTCTTGTTAGGGTGCATTCAGAATGCTTAACCGGAGACATATTTGGGTCAGCTAGATGTGATTGTGGCAATCAATTGGCCCTCTCAATGCAACAAATTGAAGCAGCTGGCAGGGGTGTTTTGGTTTATCTCAGAGGTCATGAGGGAAGAGGGATTGGGTTAGGTCACAAGCTTCGCGCTTATAACCTTCAAGATGATGGTCGTGATACAGTTGAAGCCAATGAGGAGCTCGGTTTGCCAGTCGATTCAAGGGAGTATGGCATTGGCGCTCAGGTATTTCAGTTTGCAAAATTATAAATTCCCCAAAAATGTAAAAAAAAACACATGCATAAATCGTAGTTGTTAAAAGCCCTCAGGCGCATGAAAGGCGCCTGGTGGGATCCTAGGCATACTCCGGTGGCTTTTCGGTTAGATTCCGGCAAAATTTTGGAATATCCGACAAAGTTAAAAAAAATCCAACCATAAACCAGAGTCTAAAACAACTATAAAAAGGTTTTATATTTTAAAAAGGTTTTATGTTTTAAGCAGCCTCTCTATCTCTTAAGAGGTAGGGGTAAGGTATGTTTTCATCTCTCCCCTCCCAAACCCCACAAGGTGGGATTACACTGGGTATGTCGTTGTTGTTTATATAACTAGATTATTAATTGTTTTATAGTTAGACTTTATATATTTTTTTAAAAATTTTTAAGCTTAAAAAAGCCCTCGCTTTTTTTGCGCCTTACGCCTAGGCTCTGGGCGTGGCTTACGCGCCTTGAGTGCGCTTTGTGCCTTTGACAACTATGGCATAAATTACATACATCTTGCAAAATAACAAATTTGCTTGTTGTTTAAGATATTGAAACGAATAGTTAAATGTGGCAGCCTGCAGCTGTTAGAAAAAAAGAAGATAAATTTGTCAAAATGAGTGGCTTAGATAATAATAATTCAAAATGAGTACCTTTTTATTGCAGGTCAAAGTTGAATTGACCCGCTTAAAAACTCTAATTTACGTATAATATATCAATCTTTCTTTTAATTAATCAATTTGGGATATTTTATGCAATCGAATGGCTTTCTACCCGTTTGGCCCATTTCGTTTTTATTCTAATCTTCTAGCCTAACCCATTTGACCCGCTAGAATATCAGCTAACATGAATGTCATAGATTTTGAAGTTTGAAAATTTTCTGTATTTGTGTAGATTTTTATGTAGTCCTCTTACTTTTATACAATGTTTAGGTACGGGTTGACTCAAATAATTCGTTCAAATTTTCTTTCATAGATAGAAAGCGCATTAAATATGATTACAGATAATATAAATCTAAATTTTTGTGTCAAAAAATTAAAAAAAATAAAAATAAAATTGTTGGATGATTTTGACCCGTTTCTTTTTCAACGAAACCATTTTATTTTACCATTTTAACATCATTTTATTCTCTTTATTTCTTATGCAGATTTTGAGAGATTTAGGAGTTAGAACAATGAAGTTGATGACAAACAACCCTGCTAAGTACAGTGGGCTCAAGGGCTATGGCTTAGAAGTTGCTGGCAGAGTTCCCCTTCTGACTCCCATTACAAAGGACAACAAACGATATCTCGAGACCAAACGAGCCAAGATGGGTCACGTTTATGGCTATGAGAACAATGGGGTCCCGAACCTTATCACTCAAACCAACCAACCAACCAACCCAAGCCAAAACCCAAGTGCTTAAGTTCAAGTTCATCGACTCGGCTGACTCACATTCTTTCCTTACAAATACCTATTATATAAATTTTTAATACTTGTATGTGATGCGATGATGTTTAGGATAAATATGATATAATGAGAGATGTTACGGCATAAACGTTCAACAAAAAAAAACACTTAGTTCGTTTATAAAACAAATTTTGGTTATTGTTGTAGCACACGTTTAGAGCAAACATTTGGTTATTGTTGGAATAAAAAAAATTGCTTTGCTACTATGTGACACCCAAACTCTCTACACGTTTACAAGTGTCAAATTAAGGTTTGAGTTAAGTTTAAACACAAACATGTGTCAAGTCTTTGTTGGGAAGCGTGAAATTCTAATTCCTACATCAAACACACTTATTTAAATATTATACACTTCCAAGTATCAACTTAACATAGTTTGTTGAACTACATTCATCAAGCTTAACTTAACGATTGATTTTCTACACAAAAATGTGCCTAATCACGAACTCGAAGTATACCTATTTTTGACATGCAAACATCACATATTATTTCACAATTAGTTTATATGAACTAAATAACATCATCCACCTATACATTATGGTTCATTCCGGAAGGTTTCTATATCATAGAACGTGATTTAATCGTCAAAAATGATTGTTTCCGGACACCACTTCCGTAACATACATCTTGGGCGTAGGCTGCAGTTACTGGGACAAAAAAAAATTGGCGTAGGCTACGACCCTGGATTATGAACATATTATAGAGAGTAGCAACTCCTCAAACTCAACGTTCAACATATTACATATCTAAACTTATTGGTGCACATAATAATCCAATCCCTTAACGGATCAAAATCACACTTTTCAAATTTTAACTCTTCTTTTGCAGATCGATTACACACTTATAAATCAAAATTTGGTTATTGATATTTTTGTAGCATATCACCATAAACCATTGTTTGCTTAGTACACACACCATTTTATTAATTTTTTTCATGTTCACATCTTAATAGGTCATTTCTACCCATTTGATCATATGATGTAACCCAATAAACTCACTAGCACATCGGGATTATGAACACACAATAATCAACTTATTCAAACTAATGGTTCATCTGATTATTTGCATTCTAGTGATTTAACAACTTAACTAACGGCTTATCTGATTGTATATACACTGGTGGTTTAATTGATCAATTCACCAGCTCACCCAACTATCCACATCTTGTGGCATAACAACTCAACCACCGGCTCATCCGGCTATTATCATGCAATCTATGTTGCATTCACTTCTTAAAATATCCTATATACGTAGGTGGAAACAGGGAAAGGGGCCAGATTTATCCAGACGGGAGCAAAAGTAACAATACAGTTTATAATGCTACAGCATCAGGTATAGTAAGCAAAATCCTACGAAAAGAAAAGGAGGGATACGAAATAACCATAGCAACATTTACACATAACAATCCATATTAGAACTTAACACACACACATGCTAATGGTTCTGCCCATTCACATATTTCCAATCACCAATTTTTGCACAACTCATACAAATCAAACACCCAAGGAGACCCATTTCTACTACATATATGTATTATTACAGCAAGTCAAATGACTTGATGAAATAGTTGGTCAACACCTACAACTTCCTTTCCAGCTTGTTGATTTGTTCCTTGACTTCCACCAATAGTTCCTAGTTGTAATTCACACATATACAACTATTTTCACTACACAAAACACAACCCCTACCACTTCCTTTCCAGCTTGTTGGTTTGTTCCTTGACTTCCACAAATAGTTCCTAGTTGTAATTCACACATATAAAACTATATTCAGTACACAAAACACAAACACTGATCCAAATTCATTTCAACTTGTTTGAATCTTATTTATCACCATGTGTTGTTTAGAAGTCAATTTATCATTTTTTAACCAACCTATAATCATTATTAACTTATAATTCTCATATCAAACATTTAATCAAACACTTAGTGTTCATCGGCTCTGATACCGTTATATATATATATATATATATATATATATATATATATATATATATATATATATATATTTGTAAAATAAATAATGAACAGTTAAATTAAATGTAATGTGACAATAATAATTGCAATGGCAATAAGCATTAATTAAACAATCAACAAAATCATTAAAATATATCTTCTTTTATATCTTGACAATCTTGATAATAAACAATTTTTTATAATTAGAAGGAGCTATAATAATTTGAGAATTTAAAGATTTTGAACATTTTGAAGTTGATAATACGTGTTTTGTTGCATAAAGATTTCTCATGCATTTGGAGAAAGAAAAGAAAGCTTGCTTAGACCATCCACAATATGCACTTAGAAGATGATGCATGTGGTGACCTGAAGGATGCATGTGAAAAATGCTCAATAGAGAGCGAGGGGAGAGGAGGGTGTATGTGAAATTTTCACTTAGACTAGTCGCAATGAATAAGCATGCATTTAGTACATGCATCCTAGTCAATACTGTCACATCAGCTTTTTACTCATAATTCTTATATGCATTCTCTCTCCTATTTTTAACTCCAGTACATACTTTCCACATGCATTCTCTCTCTTCCATATCACAATTTTTTATATATATATATATTTATGATGATTTTGGAAAATGGGGCCTACATTAACTTCAAGTGCATTGCACTTGGCCAAGTGCACTCATGGAAGTGCAACTGCCTAGTCAGCATACTCCAGTGCATCCTTCTGAAGTGCAATGTCCACGTTGGCCAAATGCACCCTCCCCAAATGCGCATTGGAGGGAGCCTTAAGAAAGTGCTTTAACATGCAACTTAAATGTGAGGACTAAACAATAAAAACCAATTTCTTTTCTTTTTTTAAAAAAAGCCCAACGACTCTTTTGCAAAAAAAAAAAAAAAAAAATCTAACAAAATGTTTTCCCTCCTATAAATATCCACTCATACAAACTTAAAAACTGAGAAAGATGTATTGAGACTAAAAAGAAGAGAGATAACGTATGTGTGAAGAATGGTTAAAAAACTAAGGTGATTTTAAAAAAACTGATGTGAAAGTGATAATTAGAATGCATGTGTTAAATGCACCCGCTTGCATTGCGGGCAGTCTTATTGTTATGGGTTTCCTTTTCTTTTATAGCCATCCTTTTGCATCATGGATGACTTTCAAGTATAGAAGCATCTTTAAAATAATAGAAAAGCACATGAAATTGCAAAATAATGAAGATAAAATTGATTCATAGTAGAATGATAATGGAGATGAAATTGGCCTCTAGTTAAATGATAATTGAGATAAAGTTGGTCCATTTTTGAAAATAATAGAGATAATGGTATCTGCAATGAAGATTGAGGGATGTCCGGATTATTGTAAATTTTTTCTTTTTTTTTTTTATTTGTCTCTTTGTTTATTTATTACATTTTTATTACAAATTACATTTATTTATATTCACAACTCTATATTATCATAAAGATCTTGAGAATCTTGGAATAAATCAGTGTCTTCAGAAGTAGATTTCTTAGAGAGAGATAAAAAGTGTCGAATTTCACTAATTAGATGTTGCATTTCTTCAGGAGTCGTGAACATGTTTGTAATCTTAAGTCATACTCATACTCACTCTAATGCCAACTCCACAAACTAAACCTACCATTTTCTACTTCAATCAATAACATAAAAATATTTTAATTTGATACAACGAAACAAAATTTATTACATAACCGTGGACGACTAGTAGGACTATAAAGCAACCGCAACTTCAGTGAAAAGTTCGTGAACCATTTGGTAGAAAATTCGTTTATGTTCGTTCTTTAAAAATGAACCAACTTGGATAAGAGATCCCGTTCGTTTAGTTAAATGAATAAGCATGAACACAAATTATATTTGTTTGTTTGTGCTCTTGAACGTCCGAAAATGTGTTTGTTTATGTTTGCGTACGTTTTTTTATTATATTTATTCATTAAATATGTTTTATATTCTTAATTTTTTTAATACCATAGCTTTTAAACTAGAAATATGTTCATTTGAAATTCATATCTTGTTAAAAACATATTAATTTGAAATAAAATCTTTGAAACATTACAAGCCAAAATCTCTATGTATCTTGCTAAAAACATAGTCATTTGAAATAATTTTTTGAGACCTACAACTGATTCAGAAACCTAATCTACCCGCAACTCCTGATATCTTAAACCCTAATTCAAACAAACATCAAAACAAAACCAGACAATTTTATTCTTAAAAACCAGGAACACAAAACATCCAAGCAAAAGCAAAAACAAAGACAGATAATCAAGTGGCAACCGAAACAGAACAATAACATATATTAAAACACAAAGACATCTTAACATTACCTTGGAACCTATTCTTCTTCACTTTCAGACTCTGCACTCTGAAGCCAATCCACAAACGGCTTTGCATTCTTCCATATGGGTGAAGAGCTCTTGTTCCCACCACTCGTTCCCTCCTCGTACCACCTCACGACATATTCTTCCTCTAAAATGTCAACATCATACAAAGCTTTTAGAACAAGCGCCACTTCCTTCACTGCGTTCGGGTTAGACTTCCCACAAAAGTCCTCGATTGCTTGTAACAGAAGCAACTGCGATTCATCCTCTCCCTCAATGAGAGCTGCTAAGTAGTTTTTCTTCTTAAGCAACTGTTTTGCAAACCCTTTCTCCACTCCATCCAGTAAAGCCTCGTAAACAGCACACATGTTTTCCTGAGGCGAACCCGACATTGATGACATCATCTCCTTTGGACCGACACCCTTCTTCAGATTCTCTTTAGCCATGTCGACCAAACTCTTTTTATGCATGTTGTCATTGTTATCCTTCTCAACAGCAGGAGAATCCTTCTTCACAACCTTCTTTACGGGCTCTTCTGTGGAGAGCATCACCATGTCAGCTGTCACTGTGCTGAGTTGTTCCTGAATGCGTTGCCGAGCCGCTTCTGCTGACGTGTCAGTCTGCCACTGGACATTATCATCATCTTCCTCACCTGAATCGTTATCCTTGTCTCCAGCCTGGCTTACAGTCGGTGACCCATGATCCTCATCAGAAACATTACCTTTCTTGTTGGTTGATGTTTTAGCTTTGCTCTTCTTCACCTCTTTTGTCTTCTTTTGTACCTTATCAGCTAATTCCCCTTCCTTCAGTCTCTCCTTCTCAGCCCGCCTCATCGCCTTCTTGTCTTTAGAGCTCTTCTTCTGCTCGGGTGGATTCTTTAAAATAAACGATGTCAGCTTGTCTCTCATATCCACATCAGACACAAAACCACAAGCAGCACACTTTAACTGGACCATCTGAGTCTTTGTAATCAGTATCTCTGTCTCTGGGTTGCCACAACCGTAACACTGAACATACTTTTTGATAAAATTCTCAAGAAGGCCAGCTAGTTTAGCTGTGTCATGAGAACCATTCACAAGTGAAACCCCCGTTTTTTCATCAAATTTTGATTGTGCTCCAAGCTCACACCCAAAAAACTTTGTAGTATAAGAAGCTGGCCTAGCCAAAGCTTTGGCAACATCAACCATGTTGACTATATTCGTTTTGATGCCATTTCCACGCCCCTCGATTTTAGTGATCATCTTTGGCATCTTGTACCTGTAGAAGGCATCATCACTGTTGCTGGCACCAATGTTCTGCAAAGCCATTGTGATTGGTCCAAGAAGACAGATATATCACTCACAACCAAAAAATTGATGTGTCAGATGACAGATGTTTGAGAGCAAAAATAGGAGGGATCAGATGTGGTGAATGAAGGTTGCGCCAAGCTGCTGCAACCACACAATTTTCTAATGGGGCTCGACGCATACAGCCAACTGTTTTCAACAACAAAGGAGTTTCCTTCTTGAATAAATTTAGGGCAATACTCTCCCAACAACCCGATACACCCTAAGTAGATAATACCCTGCTCGGACATAAAAAACCTTTTTAACTTCTCACAAAATCCTACTTACAATTTGTCCACAGATAAAGATAGCTGCCACACAACCTTCATCAAAACAATGGTAACTAATTAGTATCCAAAACAATAATAAGAGTAGGAAACTAGCGAATACAATCACCAAAATGAGGTTTGATTCTTATATTACATGAACCACTGATAGATTGCACACGTGTTTAACAATATAAGCAGAAAATGCCCTCATATGTAGAGAATGTTAATCCCAACAAAATCCAAATTCACAAATTTTTTAATCCACAATGAAACTTACAAGCAAATAAAAAACAAAGAAAAACTAAACAGGATTAGCATGTAAATGGTGTTAAAAGAATCAAGATTGCATCCCTTAACCTGGTATGTCATGTCAGGCATTTCCCTATTTAAATGTGATTCAAAAACAAGTACCAATTATATAAGCTACTCAAAATTGCATAGAATGGTCATAAATAAAAGTGTTCAGCTTTTAACAATGATCAGTTAATGCAACCCTAACAATGGGATGCTGAATACGCAAGTACAAAGATTATTAGAGATGACATCATAAAAAACAAGAAATTTCAAGCAAGTGTCAATACAACTAAAACAAATAAACAATTATAACAATATTTTATCACTATCTTCCCCAGTTATATGAACATTTATATAGATCACGAGAATAGTTGATTAGTATATATCTATTAGTTCCTCATCCCTCCAACATATTTTTCAGAATCAAATTCCCCAAATAACGTAATCAAATTTCCACTGCAACTATAGGTCTATAACTGATAAAGCACATCAACAACAAGACATAAATATTCGAGAATCAAATCATCAAAGATCCATCAACATAAACGATACCTTTACCATCAAGCAATCACGAGTCGATAGATAATACATATCAACAACAAGCATAACACAAATCAGACCTAAATATGATCCGAATCAATTCGTCGTAATGCAACACGTAAGCCAAAATCCAAAAACTGCGACGATTTAACAGTTTCAGATTTTGAATGAAATTAACAACATCGCTGGCCGTAACGACGTTCAGAACAAAACGATTAAACTATCGATTTATCAGCAAACAATCCGAAATCCTTAACAAATCCACCGGTTACAAGCAAATAACATCGATTATCATAAACAAGCACATCAGAAGATTCGCATAACAAACCATAATCAAAACGAATTGAGAATTGTAAAACTTACAGATCGATGGAGAGATAACAGACGTCTAGGGTTTTTAGTTGTGCAGGTAGATGAGCGATTGAAAGAGAGGCGGCCTATCATACAGATTTATATAGGCGGGCTACCGGATGGAGAGACATTATCAGGAGAGTAAATTTGCTGATAAAAAATATCAAGAGTTAATTTAAAAAATTTAAGATAAAAGCATTTAATATATTGATATTTTTTACCTTAATTGTGGTATTTAATAATTTATAAATATTAAATGATCACGTCTATAATATTGATCTCATGTGTGTTGGAAAATATCGTCAGTAAACGCTTGAAAATCTATCAGATCATGTATGAAATTACTATCCAAAATCAATATTTCTACCCTTTCGAGTTCAAGAAACTTGATTTTATGATAATCCTATTGTAACGACCGGTTTTCAATTATCGATCACATTTGAAATAATCATCAATAGAACGATTGTGATTATTAAAAATTGAAAGTATGTGAGAAATTATGAACGTGGAAGAAAACCGTGCGCGAAACGGAGTTACGGATTGTCCGGAATCGCGAAATAAAGAAATTATTTTTTGGAATGCTTCGCGGTACGCGAAGACGTTTTTGAGTTCCTCTTCGCGATACGCGAAGGACCAAGAGAATTGAGAGCTCCGGATTTCTTCGCGGTACGCGAAGATATCTTTAGCCCTCCTTCGCGGTACGCGACGGATGAGGCGGTTCAGCAGATTCTTGATTTTTATCAGATTTGCATGAAGAAAATTTATTTTCTTCATCTTCGAACCTGTTCACAAGAAACACACACACATACGAAATTTTGACATCCAAAATCAGTTTTCAAGCTATCGGATCATCCAGATCGAATCAGGAATCGTTTCTGCAAGTTCTGATCGTCGTATTTCAACCAGAAATCCGTCGAAAGGGTAACGATTCGTATTATCCTATTTATTTTGATAATATACAGATTAAATTGAGTTGTGAGCATTATATGATGATTTGGGATGATTAGAAATGAAGAACTAGATGTTTTAACGGTGAAATCTTGATTTTGATCCGTTATGATGTCCGGTTGGTGTGAAAATCATATTATTGAATATGATAACCAGTGGGATGATTAAATCATGGTTATGATGATTTTAGATCATTCTCTGGAATGATAGATCTAGTTCAAGTGTTGATTAAATGTTTGAAATTGAAAGTTAATGATTTTAGCATGATATGCTAATTATAAATAATGACTTGACTTCTGTATGCTACATACTAATAAATGAGATTCAAATGAGTTTGAATCAATATGTATGGGTGTTAGGTGAATTGAAACTGGTTGTATACGTGTGAGTTACAACCAGATGTTGATAAAGGAAGTCAAGCAACGGATTTTAAAATATGAAGTTGTGATAAGTTAAATATGATTAAGAACATGTGTAGATTAGTTTCTACACATGAGTTGTTTGATAAAAAGCCTCAATGAGCTTTTGATTGAATATGAAAAGTAAAACAGGTCAAATGAATTATATTATATAAATAACACAAGTTGTGTGTTCATGTTGTTAAATCCTGTTATATATGAATATATAATAGGAAGAGGAAGTGAATCTGGTTCTAGAAGGCCTGGGAAAGAGTTGGAGATTGTTGATAACTCTCCAAAGCGAGGTAAGTTACCTATTTGATTGAACTTGTAGTTGAAGGACTGGGTGAGTCCACACTATAAGTAGTTATGCATTTAGCATATATATATGAATTGTTGAGTTGATTGGAATGATATAAATGAATGTGGTTATTGTTGTTGCATGATTCACAAGGTGTGTGAACATAAGACATGTAAATCCAATGTAATAGATTCACAAGGTGTGTGAACAAATGGTGGATTGGAAGTGTGCATGCTGATTCACAAGGTGTGTGAACATAAGACATGTAATTCCAATGTAATAGATTCACAAGGTGTGTGAACAAATGGTGGATTGGAAGTGTGCATGCTGATTCACAAGGTGTGTGAACATAAGACATGTAATTCCAATGTAATAGATTCACAAGGTGTGTGAACAAATGGTGGATTGGAAATGTGCATGCTGATTCATAAGGTGTGTGAACATAAGACTTGCAATTCCAATGTAATTGATTCACAAGGTGTGTGAACGATAAATGACTTATAAGGGGATAGACATTTGAAATTCAAATGTCAAACCACGAGTTGTGATTTTTGTGAAATATAATGCACAATCGGAGTTTTGTGGGGTTATATATGTGCTATATTAAATTATAATGATTGTGCATGAATGGGAAATATAATGAGGTTTTGGTTGAAAACGAACCGTTAGTAAATCGTTTTGTATGTGGTTGACTGTTGTTGTCAAATTTTATTTGGGACCTCATTAGTGTATCCATATGATATTATGGAATACACTGGGTGAAATAGTGAGGTAATCTTACTTAGTTCTAACGAACTAATGGTGAATTTAAATGTGGTGTTTACAGGTACTAAGGAGTCGGGTGAGCGGTGATGGTGATCGGGAATCGAACGTGAAGGCTCACATGATGGTTTTTAGTTTTAATAACCAAACAGTTGTGTAATTTTTGTGTATCAAATGTTTTGAGGAGTATGTAAACATATGTAAATCTGTTTTTAACAGGTGTTAGTAAATAGTATGTTTACAGGTGTGTAAAACACAAAAAGTTTTTACTGGGACCTAAACGTAAATTATTAAATATTGATGTTAATGTCCGGAGGGGACATGAAAGTGACAGTGGGTGTCACACCTATAGCAAGAGATTTTTGTAACATGAATTTCTTGATTGTGTTACTTCTGTGAATTCGTCTTTCATGTTAAACACCAACCAACCGTAAGGTAGTTATTGCGTGATTAGTTTTTGTGCGAATATTCGCGGGCCAAATCCGCATGCCAAAAACAATTCCGTTCATAAGAATTATGTCAATTTCGTTTAGGTTTCGAGGCGCTGCCCTAGTAGCCTTCAAAAGGGCACAACCCTCTTGCCCCCCCCCCCCCCCGCAACTTTTTAATATTTATTTACATGCAATTACATTAAAATATACAACAACGAGGAGACAATATGTATTGTTTTCCTGACCAAACCGGAAATTGTATTAGACATCTTATAGTCACTATTTGAACTAGTAATATCATATTCAAAAACCGGATGACATAATAAATAGATGAAAATACCAAAAAGGTTATCAAACTATAAATGTATTTAAAAAAACATAATTAATGGTCAAGCAAATACACTCATGTTAAAAATACAAGAATCTATTTTAATATTTTATTATTTGGTTTTTAGTGAAAAAAACACCACACCAATCAATGATTGATCATGAGTCATTTTTTTCAAATGGAATTGATCGTTGTCTCTTTTTACTCTCTATTTCTTCTAAAAATGATTGATCATGAGTCATTTTTTCAAATGAATTATTAATATATGTTTTATAAACATATTTTTTAAACTTTCATATATTCATATAGCTACTGACACTGTTTATTTCCAAAATTTTGATTATGTAGTTTAAAAAACTGATTCGTCGACACATTGAACATTAATTTCAATAATTTTCTTCTTACTTTTAATTCTCATCGTTTTTTATTTTATTTTTTTTGTTATGGACGAATCAAGAAAGTTAAGTCGAACACCTTCTACCAAAGGGTATCTGTCACAACCCACGCCGCGTGCGGAATCCACGGCGCGTGACTATGATGTGTTCATGTGCCAATGTTGGAGAATAACCCATGATTTACTATGTTTCATAAAATTAAGTTCATTTAAACACACATAACATACATATTATATAACAAGTTTATCGTAAGATAATTATTATAAAATACGATGTTTTTGTTCTCTTTCTAGGTCGCAACTATTTCTGCTGTTGATCCTGACCTAGATTTCTTTACTGATGTTCCCGATTACCTGAAACATGTAGATAAAAGTCAACTATGAATAGTTGAGTGAGAATCATAGGTTTTGTTGATTCAAAATAATTGTTCAAACAATGATTTTCAAGATGTAGTAATCACAAGTGATCAAACAGGTACTTTGAAATTGAATCTAATTGAGCATGCAAACATCAAACCTAATGATAAATGATCATTAGTAATGATTGTTAGATCACATGATGAGGTCCAACCCACGGTTGGAGCGATTTGTGATAATGATCTTGTGTTCCCGCATATGATCATACCAGTACTACCAAGGGCTTGATAAAAAGTTAATGATGTTCACATAAGAATGTGCCCAAATAGCCTCCATATAACCAAAGTTCTCAAGTGATACGCTTGATTTAATTATTTGATAAAAGATTTACTCAATAATAGTTTGTCATGATTTTTCCTAATGAAACCAATATATGATTTCACAGGAGTTGATAAATGTTTATCATCATCCTGATGATACTGATATATGATTTCACAATATTTGATAAAATATGTTTTGAAAATGTATCTACATGGTCCACCCCGAGTTTTGGTTAACATTTAATGGAAGAAGAGAAGGGGCTATGATCTCACCTGTTTTATCGAAGTGTTTTGATTTTGAGGTATCACACAAAATCTGAAGAGAATTCTGCAATTCATTAATGTTTTATGAATTGGATTATCAGAATATTCCTTGACTTTTGATAACAAGGAATCGTAGTTTAAGTCATCAAGTTGATCTTAATCCTTAATCAGCATCCTTAAGTTAATATTGCACAAAGTGCGATAAACAAGGAACCTATAATGATTTAGGCTCTTATTAAGGAGTTAATGACTAACTGGATTAATCACGACATTTTCGGATTAATCAAATAGATGTTGATTGTTGATTATTTCATTAAACAATTTCCTAGATGAATTTTTGGCTTCGAAATAGTCAATCCTTGTTATTGATCATTTAGGTATCATGAACATGAGAATGTGATATTAAAATATGTTTAATAACCATGATCAATGTACTAATATGACTGTTATCATAAACATCAGATCGTTATTCCGGTGATTATCTTTATGCTTGTCATTTGTTTGAAACACTTGGATTTAACCTACCATTTCAAGAAATGATCAAGACAATCACAATCATTGTTGCACTCAAATGGTTTAAACCATTTTAATCTAAGATATAGTTTCATGAAAACCGGGCATTACAACAGATCAAAACAAAGATTTAACCGTTAACATACTGTGTTCTTCGTTTCTAACCATTCCTAGCCATCAAGTAGGCAATAATCAACAATCCTAACTATTGTATTATATTCAAAACAAGATCTAATCTAACCATTATCAAACTAGAAGGTTAAAACGAACCGTTACCTAATCTAATTGATTTCTCGGATAGATATGATGATCGGGACTTGTAGATATGTTCCTTGATGCTATTCGTGGGTTTAGAAGCCTTCAAAATAGAGTTTAAGAGCTGAAATTGAAGGTTTGATCGTCTGGAAGTCGAAGATATTCAACCAGAAATGAATTCTGATTGAGAAAATCATATTTTTATGCCTGCTGCTTCCGTCGCGTACCGCCAAGAGTTGCAAAAGCTTTCTTCGCGTACCTCCACCGCCTTAGTTAGACCCGATTTTGTTTTCGCGATTCCGGGAGCATACGAACTCCGTTTTGCGCACGGTTTTTGCCTAAGTTCACGATTTTTCGAGCTCTTTCCAATGGTTATAATCTCAAGACCTAAAGAGTTCAAAATATTTGACCCCTTATTTGACGCTATCTTTGACTCAGTGTATCTTGAAATCGGAGCCTCGTTTCGTGATTTCGCTTCCACTCATTCTCTTCATTTTCGAGTTATGATTTTAAAAATGAAATCGTTTGGTCACCTATTTGAACAAGCATTAGGTGATGGATGTTTCTTTGCGATCTACTAGCACCATATTCCTGAGTAACTACAAGTCATGAACTGATATGATATGATATGGTCCTTCTAACACATACGTAATAATGAATGTGGATATTATGATTCACCAATGTTCGCATACTATCAATTTGTAATAATTACAATAGCTACATCAACGTGGATTTCAAGCACGACCAAATGTGATTTCGTCATTAATGACATAATTCTTGAATACAATTGTCACAGTATCTCTACTTAAAACCGATAGAGAATGCCTAGGGCATGAGACAACTTTCTCTAAGAAAATTGGCAAAATAATTTCATAATTTTGGGAGAAGGATGCCTTTTCACAATCATAAAGGGGGTTATGGGGTCGTATGCATGCCTAGTGCCAAAAGATCAAGGAATTTGGTGACCAGTTGGGTAAGTTTCAAACCACGCAAAAGGCGTAATGATTTGTGCATTGTCTTGGAGAAAGTCTTAGTGAAATAGACATGTCTATGAAAATACGGACTACTTACACCTGAACAGAACCCTATGAAGCTTCACTGTTTACTTAGATAGAGGGCTTCTAATTTTTGTAGGTTTTTTTTTAGTTTGTGTTTTTGAAAGGTTTGGTGTAAAACAAAATAAGATACCTTAGAGCGATAAGATATGATATTAAGAGATCACATGTATTTAAGAAATTCAAATAGAATGAATGGTATTGTTACACAAAGGATGATTAATATATCTTCTTTTTTGTATGAATCTTAAAGATATTCTTGTTTGTTACATTGACCTAGTTTACTATGACTATGTGATTTTTAATGACTATGTGATTTCTAATTTAACGTGTTAGAGTTCATTTGATATGGTAAGTGTAAGTGCTAACCTAAAATGATTAAATGACTATAGTTAATGATCACATTATAAATGCTTGATGATATTGCGGCAAACCAACTATTTTGATTTATTCAATTGTTTGAATTAGTTAGAAAATTGAGTGACAAATATAAATCTTTTAGATTCTTTCACTATGGTAAAAAACTTGATAGAAAACTTATGTGATTGCTTTAAATTTTTCACTTTTATTTTTTATGTTTGATTTTTTGATTAGAAACTTTTGAATCATGAACTAAAGGGATCACACAAATAAGTTTGTGGGATGATCTATTATGTTATGAATATTTACTTGACTTTATTTAATCTAAATATTTCTATTTAATATTGTATTCATTCTATTGTAGTTCAAAAATACCAAGGGTTAAGAAGTTAATTATTAACATCATTATCAAAACTAGAGTGAATGAATATTTTTTTCTCTAATTACTTTGTAGTATAACTTGTTAAAACATTTTTACAACTCAAATGACAAATAAATAACCATTAAAGAGTTTAAGGTACTAAATAACAAAATCTATTTATAGAGGGGTGCAGCTAACCTTACCTACGTCATTTCCTTAATTTTTCGATATAGAGTCTCTCCAATATATGTTTCCTCAATACAGTAAATATGACTGTCCACTTGGTAGAGGCTGACTCTTAGAAAGGGAGGTCATGGGTTCAATCTCATGCAAAGGTGTAATATTGGTGTAATTTAGGTGGAGAGAAATGTTAGCCGTTCAAAAAAAAAAGTAAGTATGACTGTCACTATGTAAAGGTAGTGATAACATTTTTCAAAATATTATGCCAAGATAGTGTGTTTTAATAAACTTTCACTATATCATGATAATGAACCACTTAACAAGGCAATCGCTATTCAAAATAGTGATGAACTTATTAAACCATCTACAAGTGATGAACAACTCACAAATCAATCACTAATACAAACACCGGCGAATCCCCTCAATATATAATAATACAAGTGAAAAAGATTTTCTTCTTTTTGCTCTTTTTTTCTAACTTATCTTCTCTTTGCATAATGTTATATGTATGATTGAATCAAAAGAAACATACAAATAGTGCATGTAATAAGAGTATAGAGCTAAAGGTAATTTAAAATGACATAGAAGGATTCCTATTTATAGCCTAATTCATATAACAAAGGAGTTGGTATCTGTCAGTCCGATAGTCGATCCAAGCGACGATGGATGACCAGTCTACTCATAACTTTAGTGGTATACTTTAAACATTATGTGAAGTTTCAGACATGACAATCTTGGCCCAAAGCAAAATAAATGAGTTGGTTTGAGTAAATAATTATTGTATTTTAGATTGAGAAGGGTAACATCATAACATGGAATGAATTGAGAATCTTGAGATGAGTAACACTTTAACACAATACGAGTCAAGATGAGTAACATAAAATATATGAAAATATAATAAATTTAAACGGGTAAGACTTATTAATAATATATCTGATGATATAAATATATAATTACTAAGGATTATGCAAATAAACTATTTGTTTATTTAAAACACATTTTAACTTGAACTAAATTGATGTTTTTTAAAAACGACTCATTTAGACCCAAATTAATTTTGCATAAAACTCATCCTGACCCACATCCATCCTAACCGGAATCCATTTTGACATCTTACCCAACCCGACCCAGCCTGTCCATTTTGTCAAACTTACGAAGTTTTGTCCCCTTTTGTTTCACAGTCGCATATAGTTTGGTTGCTTAAACAAGTTTCAAGACACGTTGTTTGACGCTTTGACCTAACACATCTTGCAAGAGTTTAATGAAAAAGTGGTTAAGTTTTTTTTTTTTTGAATTTTCAAAGACAGATATTTTCTTTTCTGGTTTTTTGTTAAAGTAATTTATGTTTTCTTATTAAAAATATAATGTTTCATTTATTCATTATGAAATGATTATTAAACTAGATTTGAAAACACTTCATAAAATTAATTTGATTCCTTAAGAAAACTTTTGCAAGACTATTTTAAGTTTTATAAAATTATTCTTCACGAAATGTATAGAAAACTTGTTTTTTTTTAACAATGATTTTCTTATGTACCATGTCGTGTTGTCTTAATGTCTACTAGTAATGTAACAAATTACAATTCTTTTATGTATTATATAACATACATAACCTAGTACATAATTATTTAAATATAGCAAAAATAAAATATAAAAACAAGAACATACCTAAGTAAACAACTGAACCCACAAAAAAATAATTAAAACATTTCATTATTAACTCCACAAAACAAAGTCATATAGTGACATAGATAGTAGCTCAAGCCTCAAAGTAGAAGTGACAAAAAACCCGGAACCAGCAACCCGAATAAGTGGGTACAGGTGGTTCCGGATTCTCAGAGAAATTGAAACCGGAACTGAAACCAGTCCCACATTTACCCAGCAAAAAACCGGCTGAAACCGGTCAAAAACCGGAACCAGTTATTAACTTTGTTAACCGAAATCGATTAAAAATAACCCAATTTGCCCACCTTTACCTCAAAGTATATTATTAGGCCTAACGGGCCACGAAACATCTTATAGGGCTATAGGCTGACCAATCTGAAAACATAAAACAGACAGAAATAAAGTGGTTAAAGTTCAATGTGTTAGGCTCAACTTAAATGGATACAATATCAGTAGACGCATACTACATTTGCCAAACCTTCATATAAATAAGAGACTTTAATAAAGATATAAGGATTCTTTCTAACCATCCACTCTTCTCTTTTCGCATTATAATTGCTTAATTAATAGTATGATGACGAACAAAAAAAGAAATAAATATAGTGGTAATTTGATCCTTCGTCGCCGTAGTAATAGGAGAGAAAATATAATTTCCTTCTTCGTCTTTACAAAAAAATAAGAGGAAGTTGTAACACGTTCACTAAAAAAACCTTTTTTGTAATGAATTATTTATCAAAAAAACAAAAAACTTAACGCAAAAGAAGAAAAAGAAATAATAATAACAACTTGGTCGAGACCACATCATTGGTTAATTTCGTCCAACAAAGCATATTTGTGGTTGTAGATAGCTTTGGGATTACAGAGACAGAGTTGAATTCTCTCATGGATCGGGGATTGGATGTTCCCTCTTCATTCATAAAGCTTTTACCATTGAGTTTAGGGTTTTAGATTCTTTTCAAAACATCCTATATTTCAGTGTTTGAGCTTAAGTTGAACCTATTTTTCATACCGGTAGTTAGAGGTGCACAAATCGGGTTTTTTATCCAATCGGTTCCAGTTCCGGTCAACAAAGTCAATACCCGGTTTCGGTTCCAGTTCCGGGTTTGGACTGGTTCCGACCGGTTTTTGACCGGTTCCGGTTCGGGTTTTGGCCGGGTACAGGTGGAACCAGTTCCGGTTTTGGTTTTAATTTGTCTAAAAAACCGGACCCTTTTGCACCCATCGGTTCAGGTATGACCAGGTCCAAATCTGGTTCCGGGTTCAGTTATTTTGCCCATCTCTACCTGTAGTTGGGCCCAAATGTATATGGGTTCAGATCTAGGCCATACGGTGCTAAAAATTTTCAGGCCGGTGCCATATATGTTATCACATGATTTGGTGTTGTAGCATCTCATGCAAGAGGTGGGCAAAAAACCCGGTTTTGGAACTGGAACAGGTGGGTATAGGCGGTTTCGGATTCTCAGATAAACCCGAACCGGAACCGGAACCGAAATAAGCGGAACCGGTTTCACCTTTACCTAGCCAAACCCGAACCGGTCAAAAGCCGAACCGGAACCGACAAAAAACCGAAACCGGAACCGGTTGTTGACTTTGTCGACCGGAACCAGTTTTTTAAAAACCAAACTGGTTTGCCCACCTCTATCTCATGCTACATGTTCCATCCATTTCAGTGGCGGATGTAAGTAGGGGGTGGGTTCACCAGAACCCACTAGTAAGAAATTTTTTTTCGAAAGACTTTAAAGATAGGGTGAACCCATTAATAATTTAAGAGCGAATCCTTTCTGTAATTTCAGTGGCGGATGTAAGTAGGGGGTGGGTTCACCAGAACCCACTAGTAAGAAAATTTTTTTCGAAAGACTTTAAAGATAGGGTGAACCCATTAATAATTTAAGAGCGAATCCTTTCTGTAATTTTTCCTCAGCAAATAGTCAACTTGAATTGATTAAGTAATCTTTGTTTGAGACTTCTCGATAATCAATGTTTCGATTTCTATATGATCGTGTTAAAATCACTTTCTGAAATCAATATTTCTTCCCAAATTTCTTTTTGGTTTTGGGGCATTGTTTCGAACCTCACATGGGGCGCTGCCTCTTTGACCCATGTCTGCTGGTTGGCCAGAGGGACCGCCACAAAGGCTCAGTCCCTTGGATCCCACCAGGGGCGCTGCCCCTAGGTTCCCACAAGGGGCGCGACCCCCTTAGCTACCGCTTAGTCTGAAGCTAAAAAATCTTAAGCCATATATTAAACCCACAACACTAGCCTGGCAGCTTATTTCCAGCTCATCAATTATCATAAAATATAAACAAGAAAAACATAAAAACACCAAACAAATAAAGTTATAAAATTATAAAATTGAATAAGAGAAAAATATAACCATATTTTCAACAAACCCGTTCATCTTTTCATGCTTAATTCGGTTATAAACCATTTCACAAGTAACGTGCACATTAATTTATGAGAATCGTCCACGCGATGGTGGCATAGTGGTAAGGGTGTGAAAATCTGTGATGGAGGTATAGTGTTCAAAGCCTCGCACCACCCAATTTTCTCTGAGTCACGCGATTTACCTCACTCATGCTAAGCTGTGAAACTGGTCGGTAAGGACGCTTAATGGTGGCGTTTGTCATTTTTTTTTTCTAATTTATGAGAATTAGAAAAACAACCCCAACTTAATCAACAGTGGCATAGAGGGACGTCAAATCAAGGGATACGGTTTCTGTTCTTTAGTTTATAAAATAAGGTGTTTCAAAGTTGAACAAATTGTCAGGATGGCCGAGTGGTCTAAGGCGCCAGACTCAAGTTCTGGTCTTCGAGAGAGGGCGTGGGTTCAAATCCCACTTCTGACATTATTTTTATTATTTTACGTAGTTATTGACTTTTGGTCAAAGTCATAAATTTTTCACTACAAAAGTCAACCGATGAGCCCAGTGGAAGTGGGCTGGGAAAACTGGGGTCTGATTTGGTAGTGGGTTAAGTAAATTACAACTTCAAAACCTTTTTAAATTTTCAGCCGCAAATCAAACCTTTTATTTTATTTTTATCTTTTAAATTTATAAATGTTTGAATGACCATTTTCTTTTATTTTCATTAGAAATCATTGAATAAATTACATATCCCTCATATATCTTTAATCTTTTGAGTGAGATTTCTAGTGACAATAGTTTTTCAACTTATGACGTATTTTTCTAAGAAAAAAATGAAGTAAAATATTAATATAAACTAATACGTGCGTGCAATGCATACATACATAGAGGATTGGGAATAAAAAATAACGCAAAGTATTTTTAACAACCAAATAACTATCATCAAATGATTAATATAAAAATTAAGTGCATAAAATCGTGTCACATGTCATTATTCTTCTTATAATATGGGAAGACATTTATACCATTTAAAAAACTAGATTTAATATGGTGTATCTGATATATTTTAATCAATATAATTTTTTATATAAACTTTACCTCTCTTATTTTAAGCATTCATAACTTTAATTGCGTTATATTTTTGACTACTTTTTTAATTTTTTTTAAATGTTCGTATTTGCATTAATGTAACAAGCATAAATATAATAAATACACACACATTTTCTTATAATTTTCGTATTAAGTGAAATGAAATGTAAATCAAGTGTACTATTTTTTAATTATTTTCTTACTGCGATTGCTCTTAACAATAGAATTTAAAATTGAGATTATTCTACTTTAAACAGTTATTACGAATTATTTTTGGCTCATATATTATTATTATTCTTGTTGTTATTATTAAAAATTGGCACCTTTGTTTTGAAATGTGAACGTCAGCCAACAAAGTTTCCTTTTTACAGTGCTGATTTTCTTATAGTAATCAAATAATCTTTTTAAGAAATATATAATTGAAGGAACAAGTAACAACCTCAAGAATACGTACAAAATATTCAATTTAGAGAAATTTTATAATTACATTGCTTCAATTTGAAAAAGAATCCCCTGATATTATTGCATACGCCACCCAACTTTGCAGTTTGCACTTAATTTAAATCATCTTTAGAATCATTTTTAAAATAATTTTGTCTTAAAACCAAAACTCATTTTGTTGATCTATGCAACAAATAAATATTTATTTAATTTTTATATTTAATTTATTTTGTGCATGTCAATGTGACTCATACCTAAACACTATAACGTTTTCATTAATATTAAATCATAATAAATATTTAATAATAATATATTTATATTTTAAGATAAGTTATAAATTAAATATTCTTATAATTTATTAAATTTTAATAAATTAGTAAATTATTAGAATAAAAATATTTATATTTTTTCATATTTAATTATATAATTTAATTAGTAAAGATTATATTATTTATTAAGAGAGAGACGAGAAATTTTTTTTCAGATTACACCAGAATGTGACATGTGTCTTCTAAAAGTTATACGTATGAAAGTCACCCTTTACATTACATCACAATCAATCATTGCCAGCCTATGTGGCAACAATAATATATGCAAATCGATGGTTCAGTATTTTTACACTTAGTTGCTATATTTTATAAATTATCCATATGAAAGATCTAAACAAAAGTAACAAATATGATCTTTAGGTCACAAATTATTCTCACGTGTTTGACCAAATTACCCTTACCCAACAACTGTACGTGTCACTAATGTTTAAATTTTTCACCATATGTGTAATTTATGAAACTTATAAAGCAATAGTGAAATATTAATAAACACAAAAACCATCTCAACAACTTACTATGTATTATATGAAAATATTACTTTTAGGGTAATCATTCCCGTAAATAAATTGTTGGGCATGAAATGCGTACACATAGATATAACATGTTATTTTTGATGCAACCATAACATATAAAAAAAATAAATAGACACGCTTTGTAATTATGTCATTAATGTTAATAATTTATAGAAGCTTTTTGCGTAATTAAGTACAAAATCAGTATGTTTGGTTTATTTTTTTTAAACGGCTAAATTTACCCTCCACTTAAATTACATCTAATTACACCCTTGCATGGGATTGAACCCATGACCTTTCATGCTAAAAGGTAAGCATCTACCAAGTAGGCTAGTCCCACTTTGACGTAAGTTTGGTTTATTAAATACTTAATCAGTAATATATCTTAATCATTCTTATTCTGTTTGAATCTTAATGATCTAAGAATTAGCTGACTAATTCAAATGCATTATTTTAGTAAATCATTTACAATCTCAGTTCATTAAAAAGTAGTCTTTGAATGAAATTCCCTTGCTTTTTTATTGAAAAATTGTAAAACAAAGACAAATCTTGGCACATGAATTATGTTTTCGATGTGTTATTCTCATAAATATTGAAACACTATTGTACTCAAACAAAAGTGTCACTTGTTGATATTAATTAAAGTATTAATTCATGTGAAGCGTCTATTGTGTAGGATGCCTAAAGTTAAACTAGCGATAGTGTCTTATAATATATGGATCACGTTACTTTCGGTTTGAGTTTGATGAAAGCATACGTTTTGACTTGTATGCAAGTGTATGAAAAGTTTTGATATTGTTAGAATTAGTATTTGAAAGTTTTACTAAATGAAATTTAAAAGAAAGAAGATGAAAACAAAGAAAGAAAATGGTTTAATTTGGCTCGGCTCAATCATTATAAGGCTCTAAGCTGCGTAAAAATTTGGGGCCATTCACTAACGGTTACGTCAGAAATCTTTCTCCTTTTATACGGGCTTGGAATCGACAATAATAAATTAAAATTTTTTAATAGGTTTATAAATTACAGAGTTTTAAGTTTCTAACTAAATCAAGTTTTACAAGTTTTTTTTATTGTTTATAATTGTTTTTTTCCCTCAAACCTTTAGTGATTATTAAAAAAGAAGATGTTTTTATTTAGGTTTTTTTTGTATTTTTATTACTTCAAAAACCTACGAACTAAAAAAAACCCATAAGCCAAAAAACCAACTATATATATAAAATTTTTAAAAAGTAAAGGTCCTATAATTTTTACGGCCCTAAGTCTGTGCTTGTATTTTTATTTCTTCAATAGCCTACAAACCAAAACCCACAAGCCAAAAACCCAACTGTATATAAAAAATTTAAAAAATTAGAGGTCCTATACTTTTTAGAGTTTGAAGCCTCTTATTTGGGTTGATTGACAAATTGAACATGCCGTGGTTTTAATTTATGAAATAAAATCCATAGACTTTGTAAAACTTACATGTCATATCTTTTATAAAGCTTGTTATTTTTAAAGAAACGCTACTTTCATATGTCTATTTAACATTTTAAATACTTTTAAGATAAAACACCATAACTTTGTAATTAAAAAACGTTAATTATAGAAAGTTAATAGAAACCAAAGCAGTTGGTTATAACTTATAAGATAAACCTGGTTACCAATTTGATGCAAGATGTGACCAAAATTAAACCCTTTACTAACCAACACATTAAATTAATAAAAAAAATAGGATAGAATTTGGTCGTAATCACTACATTGTTCGAAACATGATCATAATAAGATGAAATAAATAATAAAGATAAATATTTTTTAAAATTAGTGGAACTTGCATGGATTTATTCCATCAATATCCACGTTTATGGTGACCCGTGTGAATCATTCACTGTACGTAAAGGTTTACAAATGGAATTCCCCCCTTTTCTTGCTTTTTTATTTAATATTATTTCTTGTGTAGTGCTTTACTGCTTTTATGCCTGAAAAAAATAAATGTAAACACATTTTATATATTTTGTTGTTATTCAAATAGATATATACAATTTTAACTAACTCAGGTAAAATAGTCGGATTAAGTAGGGTCAGGTAACGAGTCTAAATGTGTTCAGGTCAAAATAAATTTTAGACAAAATTAGTTTGTGTATAGATGGATTGTTTTTAAAAATCATCAAGTTAGTTCAATGTGAAGTAAGAATTGTTAGTAAAGAAATAATTTATTTGCATAATTTTAGTAATTTTATCATTAAATATATTATTAAAAATTATTACTCATTTGAATCTTTTATTTGCACATCTTTACGTGTTATATTAAATGAGATAACATATGTAATTATCTAATGTTTTTTTTTATTTCTTTCTTTTATTAAATACTAATAGTATTAACAAATATATTTTTGGATAGTTAAGTAAATTTAATTTTGAATAACTAATATATATTTTTAGATAAATGATTACTAAAATATTATTTGACGTTTTCTTTTATTTAATCTTTATATTACCTATGATAAGTAGAATTGTAACAACCAATTCCATTTAAGAATAAACGAGTACTCTTGACGTTTCTTTTTATAGGATCCAACAAAATTCATTCAACAAATTTATTTCATTAATTATTTTTCAAATCTTTAAAATCCTAATTTCCAAGTCTCTTATTTCAGCAGCCCTCTGCTCAAACATGACCACCCACCACCACCACACCGCCTCCACAACCACCAGACCGGAAATGCCACACTACCACAAACAATCACCACGCGCCACCACCCCAACCGCCACCGGACCACCGTACTCATTCTTCTCACCCAAACTCTCCGTCTACTTGTGCTCAATCTGCGTCACCCTATTCATCCTCTTCCACATCAAAATCCTCCAAACTCCATTACCATCATCCCCAAATTCATTCTCATTTCTCCAAAATTGGAACGAAAAACGATCAATCGACAACGATTCATCTTCATGCTCCCACGATCTCACCTACATGGCCGATAAGCTTCGAGAATCCGTCACGTTCCTCCCGTTGAAAGACCTCCGGTTCGCCAACGCGGCACTCGTGGGTCACACGTGGTTCATGAGCTCGTTATACGACACACATGATGAAGGTGAAGTTCAATATCAGCAATTCCCGTCAAAGTCATCCGACGGACGGATTCTGTGCATCAAAGGTCGCGATAACCATGACGGATCATGGAATTATTATGCACTCGCGTACCCTGGATTCCTGCCCAAAAACGCCACCTTGGTTCCGGGTCGGACGTTCGTGTCGTACAACCATTACGATTACGGTAACATCTGGCACGGGTTATCGGCACTTGTTCCGTTCGTGGCCTGGCATCTGAAGAGCGCCTGCGCGGTGCCTGACCGCTGGGTTTTGTACCACTGGGGTGAGGTATGTAAAATGGCTTGGTTATTTACATGTCGTTCATATTTTAACATCTACCGATATTATGCATCTCGTATAGTATCTTGGTGGAAAAATTATTTACCAAAATGAGTCATTTGAAAAATTTTTACCAAAATGAGTGTTTTTAACTTATTTCTTTATTTTTAACTAATTTATTATAATTTTTTTGATTCAATCAAAATAGAAAAACTAAAGTGACTCAAGTGAATTGATTAAAAAAATAGGAAAAATTGTAATATGATATAATAAATTACTTATAATAAAGAAATAAATGAAAAACATTCATTTTGGTAAATATTTTTCAAATCACTCATTTTGGTAAATAATTTTTACCACCAATACCCTTTTTGGGAAAAAAACTCGTACTATATGTTATGTATGGATTATGTCATGGGAAAAAAACTCGTACCATATGTTATGTATGGATTATGTCATCTGCAACATTAAATTTCTCATATAATATCTGCAATTAAAGTCACTTGCATAGCAAACCTTAAATGGACGGGTTCTGTAACGAGTTAAAATGAGTTCGGGTCAGTATGATTTTTTAACAAAATCAGATTGAGTTTAATTAAGTCATTTTTAAAAAAGTTTCAATTTAGTTAAAGTTAAAATGAGTTGTAACTAAACAAATATATTATTTAAATAATTTTTAATGATTTTTTCATCAAACATTTTATTAATAATTATTATCCATTTTAAGCCATTTTATTTACATAGTTTTTAATCAAGTTACCAATCTTGGCCGTATTATGTTAAAGAGTTATCAATCTCAACTCGTTTTATGTTATGGTGATTTCCATTTTATCCCAAAATACAATACATTTTCACCCAAACCAACTTTTTTCCAATGTTTTTAGAACCGGACCGGACATCGAACCGGTCTCCTTACCGGTCAGAGGTCGGACCGGATTTAAGAACCAGATGATTTTATAAGCATTATATATATATATATATAATCAAAAATAAATTAAAAAAATAATAATAATAAAAAAGGTCCAACCACCGGTTTTCCAGTCCGACAACCGGTTCAACCGATCGGTTCGTCCAAAACGGCCCAACCCCCTGACCGGACAGGTTCACCCATCGGTTGCTGGTTCGACTGGTCTGGTCCGGTTTTCAAAACATTGTTTTTTTCTCTTGTTTTGGGTCAAGATTGTTCAGTATAGTTAAAAACATGACAAAGTATGGTACCTTGTATATTGCGTTTAATAAACATAACAAAGTATGGTACTTTGTATATTGCATTTAATTATAACTAACTTATGATATCCTATCTGATATATATTGTTACAAAGGTACGAACTGGGATGAGCCCGTGGTTGAACACACTTATGGAGGCGACATTCAACGGGCCTTTGAACATTGAGAAATTCGACGACAATGGTGACGATCATTCACCGATGTGTTACGAGGAGGCGGTGGTGATGAGGCATAACGAAGGGGGGATGTCAAGGGAGAAGAGGATAGAGGTTTATGATCTGATTCGGTGCAAGGCACGGATGATGTGCGGCGTTGAGTTGGATCGGACCGATGGTGAGATCGGTTTGACATTGTTCATGAGGACCGGGCCGAGGTCGTTTCGGAACGAGACCGCGGTGGTGGAGATTTTTGATCGGGAGTGTAAGAAGGTGGAGAACTGCCGGTTGAGGGTGGCTCATTCAAACAATCTTACCATTTGTGAACAGGTCAGTAGTTTTAGCAATTGTAAAAAGTGAATATGTTAATTGATTGTTGTTTGTGAGGCGAATTACAAAAAAAAAAAAAGTAAATAAAATAATTATAGGGATATAATTAAATAATTTTTTTTATCTACAATCGTTTTTTATTTAAAAAATATAGAAACATAAATTACATGTTTTTTGTACATGATTAATCCTTTTTTTTTTTTTGTTTCTTTTGCTCTATTTTGTTATTATTATTGTATATTTTTTTTAAAAAAAACTTAGTAAAAAAGTACAAATCCAGTATGAAAAATATGTGTTTTTATATTTTTATACAAAAATTAATCTTTTTCCCGAATTCAACAATAATTATAAAATTTTATATATAGTTTAAAGAAGCTTATTGTAAATTGCATTTAATTTAATTTAATTTGTTTTATTATACGAGAGTAAAACCAGGTTGATGTAAAATATAACAAAATTGTTTTTGGTAAATCTACTAAAGCAAATTCATCAAATATAGTAGCATACATAACACTACATATAATTATTTTATGAGTAAATTACGAAGATGATCCATATGTTTTGTCAGTATTTCACTCTTGGTCCCTAGTTAGGTTTTATAAAATATTCATATGATCCTATATGTTAAATATTTGTAACAAATATAGTTCTAATTATATGAGGATAATTTGGTCAAACATGTGAATAATTTGATGACTTAAGAACTGTATGTGTTATAAATGTTTAAAGTTTGACACCATATAAGTAATTTATAAAACTTAGAAACCAAGAACAAAATAATAGAAAATCACATGTACCATCCCAACAATTTACTCTTATTTTAATGACGTGTATAATAGAATTGACTCCATGTGATCAACTTTCATATAAATATTTGAGGCTTTGAAGAGAGTTGAAGGATCATAGAGTTTACCAAGTATTATTTATTTGAAAGTTGACCTTGTTTATTTATTATTATCTTGAAGAAAATCAATAAGAGTACTTTAAAAATGCATTTTAATAAAATAAAACTTTAAACTTTTATTTAATTGTCAATTAAAAATATTAGAAAATAATTAGTTCTTTCTTGTGTTAATTTATGCTAATGGGGAATAACTTTAGGTATTAATTTAAGATATTATTGCTTTTTAACAAATAGAGAGTGCAATACCCAAATTGTCACTCTTGGTACGTATAAGTGTTTGAACATTTAAACTAAAATTAATAACTATTTATTATATTTAAGTGTTGTATAAGTTATTATGTTAAAATCAGTTATTATAATAGACTTTAAAAATATTTTGTGTCAAAAGAGTCTTAGTATAGACTTGCAAAGTCAAAAAACCAAATCTATGGTCAAAACCAGGAGATGTCCGTGTGTAGCTTTCAATTTGTTCTTATTACAAACATTGGTATCAGAGCGACAAGGGAAAATACGAGTGACTGATTTGTTTAATAGATCATATTCGCACAAATGTGCATGGTTCATAACAATAAATCAAGAGGTGTCCAAATTAAATCATAGGAGCGATCAAACATGAAGTTAAAAATACAATCAGTAGGGAAAAAGACAGTTTGAACGAAACTCGTTATCATCAATCGAATCAAGGAAATTCGGAGGGTGTAAAGTCTTGGGATGAGTCAATTGGTTTTTGGCTCATATAAGAAACCTTTAGCAAAAGCTTCCGACTGAAATCACCAAATGATCAAGAAGGAATCATCAAAGGGTTGGTGTGGAATTGGATTTCTATTTGGTTATGAAAAACACAAACATTGGGGATATGGGTCAAGTAAAAGAACCAAGTCATGTATTGTTGGAACAGGCTATCTAATCAAGAAGTTAAGATTTAAAAGGATTTATCAAAACTGCATAACCATTTATCATATAAATATTTTGTTTGCTAGACTCAGTGTTTGTAGAAATTACTAGATGTTAGTCAGACGGTGGGATACCGACTAGGATTAATTGGATTGAATTTATATATAATTTTTTTCAAAAGTATATTTGTATATATACAAAAAATTTATATATATACAAGTATAGAATTTTCAAATATTTTACATATTTCATAAACTAAAAAGCTTATAAATATATTTAGTCGTTAAAACCCATTTAAAAAACCCAATTTAAAAGGCCCAAGTATGTTTAAAATGGACCAAACTTAAATGTGTTGGTAAATAAAGACTTATTAGGTTTAACTTTTAAGTGATAACAATACATACATATTGATGACAATCTTTTATGTGACCACAACATGTTCATAGTCTCACCACAAAATCCTACAGCCATTACCATCCTATCTTGCTGGAGAAGAGTTGGAGTTTGCTGGAATCTTAGAAGAGTTGTTCTATTTTTGCTCTCGTTGGTGTAGACCGAAGGGTTTGACAGGAAATTTAAGGGGTGGGCTGGAATAGCTAGTTTTGGCCTATTAGGACCACCTGGCTAGGCCCACCTTTGACTGCAGTTGGCCATTATTAGCCGATTGGATGAAAATTCGTAGGTAGACGTCTGATTTGCGATTCCTCCCCGATTAATTGGCCACATAGACATATTTTTACAACACCGATTAAACTTAATTATTATTAGAATACAAAATTGATTAAGAAATAAGAAAAAAATAGTTTGTTATATATAAAACAAATGGATTTGATTATTAGGAAAGAAAAACAACGGTTATAAATTTGGTCAAAGAACTAAGATAGGTTGCATAAAGCGAGTTTGATTATCATTGGCTAGTAGAATGAATATCCAAGATGGAAGAAAGAAGAGAATACAGATTTGATACATAGGAGTTAAATTAAAAATCAATATTAGTTAATAACTAAAATAACAATTTCTAGTATAAATTTAAAAAGTATAAAAGTAATTTTTTTAACTTGAAAGAAAGTTATTTTTATACTCTTAAATAATGTAACTATAAATAATTATTTTTAGTTATTTACAACTTAATGATAATCGTTTGAATTCATCGATGTATATACACACATACCTCCCAACTATGAACCATGTAATAATTATTCTCCAATTTTCCCTAACCATTTGTTATTCTTCAATTTTTTTCCTAATAATTGGTTGTGGATGTGAAATGCAGGTGAAATTGATGGGTTCAACGGATATATTGGTTTCACCACATGGTGCACAATTGACAAACCTCTTTCTAATGGACAGAAATAGTAGTGTATTGGAATTCTTTCCTAAAGGTTGGCTCAAGCTGGCTGGTGTTGGCCAGCTTGTCTATCATTGGATAGCCAGTTGGTCCGGGATGAAGCACCAAGGTGCATGGCGTGACACAGAAGGGGATCCTTGCCCTTACCCAGATGACGATCGACGTTGTATGTCTGTCTATAAGAATGGGAGAATCGGCTATAACACAACTTATTTTGCCGAGTGGGCTTCTAAGGTTCTTAACGAGGTCAAAATGAGGAAATCTCAAGAAGCCACAATGGAAACCAAAGTTCCTACCAAGTGTGCTTGTAGCTAAATTCACATAATCCTAATTTTTATTATAAATGGTGTATGTAAGTTATATAAAACTATTGTTTGAAGTTCAGATTTTATGTGTAGTGATTATAGAACCAAAATTGAAATTATGAATTCTTTTTGACATTGATGAAGATATATCATTTAATTTAAAATCATATCATTTCTTATGAAAAACAGTTAATGTATAAAGTGCCATATAAGTCTAATTTCTTGTATGTATAAATTTTATCAAACATAAAACATATTTAAAACAAACAAGCACTATCTTACTTGAAAAGTGGATGTAGAACTCTCGGTTTAATTTAAACGGATAATTGGATCAAAAATAATAATATAAATTTGATCTTTTTGTTTATTGATAATCGTACGTAATTACAATGCATGGCATCGGTATTTATAAGAAAAATAACCGACCCAAAGGATCCTTATCAGATTAAAAACTGGGTTAAAAACTAACTCAAAACATACCCTTTGACTTTATAACTATGACTAGTTTAATCATCCATAATTACAAACAAAATAGATTAGCTCTAACAATTAGCCCCCTAATCTTGTGACACCAACTAAGCTTCTCATCTCGATGAACATCAACCTTGGCAAAGCTTTGGTAAGAATATTGGCTCACTGTAAATCTCCGCTAACATGCTCCATTTTGATTTGCTCCCTTTCGATACACTCACGTATAAAGTGATACCTCGTATGTATGTGTTTACTTCTCCCGTGAAAGACCCGGTTTTTCATAAGATCTATTGCAGACGAGTTGTCAACCTTCAATGTGATCACTTCTTCTTTGCCACCTGTTAATTCCGATAGCAACCCTCGTAGCCACAAGGCTTGACATGTTGCCGATGTGGCCTCCATAAATTCGGCTTCACAAGATGATAATGCGACCGTTTCTTGCTTTTGAGAACTTCAAGTAATAGGTGCATTGTTGTAGCAAAACACTATACCGCTTTGTACTCTTACCATCATCTATATCAATTGAATGGCTACTATTGCTATACCTGAGAAGAACCTTGTCGCCACCTTTAGGGTGGAAGATACCCCACTCAAGAGGTCCCTTCAAATACCTCAGCATCTGTTTCAATGCTTGAGTATGCGTTTCAGTTGCCTCCTGCATAAAACGGCTCACATAGCCTACCGAATAACAAATATCCAGTCTTGAGTGAGTCAAGTATCGCAAACTTCCAACCAACTTTCTAAACTCGGTTGGATCAGTTTTCTTCCCGTCATCTCTCTTTGAGAGCTTTAAACCGGGTTCCATAGGAAATTGCGTTGCATTACAATCCCAAAAACCACTTCGTTTTAGAATTTTACTCACATAGCCGGTCTGTTTTATTGAAATACCTTTTGCACCTTGATTTACTTCAATCCCGAGATAGTAGTGTAAGAGCCCGAGATCACTCATCTCAAACCGAGTCTCCATTTTCCTTTTGAATATGTTGATATCTTGTAACGATGCTCCTGTTACGATTAAATCGTCAACGTAAATCCCGACGAGAAGAACCTTTTGATTCAACACTCGCTTGTAAACCGCTTGATCTTGTTTACACTTTGATAAATTTAGTTCTTTTAATACCCAATCCAACTTGGTGTTCCACGCCCTTGGAGCTTGGCGTAAACCGTTTAGAGCTTTAGTTAATCTGTATACTTGACCTTCACGACCTTTCTTGACATACCCATCCGGTTGATAGACATGTTGTGACACCCCGCAAAATCCAAGTCAGATCCTATCTTAATTAAATGTTTATTTTATTGATAATTGGATACGTGGCACAATAAATAGTTAATTTAGTGTGACACGTGACATGACAGTATGAACACTGACACAAACACGATGATTCGGTGAATTATCGCAAAACACACACGTGTATAAGAAAATACGAACGTTGGTGAATGTCTAACACATCGTGTGACCAGAGACTGGAAACCCCACGAAACACTCGAACATTGAACCTGAAACACTCGTCACGGTACGCTAAGGATCCCAGAGAGGCCCATGGCGGTACGCGATGGATGGGCGGGGGATTTGGATCCCGAAATTCATTACGGTACGCCAAGCACCTTTTTGACAGGCTTGGCGGTACGCGACGACATCCAGACACCAAATCTTTATAAAACCAAGATCATTATGTCTACTCTATCAAATCTCATCATTTCACTCGATCTTACACGCCTTCTCTCGACCTTATCCCTGCAAAGACCATCTGATCAGCCCTTGGAAGCCATTGAAGGACACTTAGAAGCTCAAGGTTTGGAAGATTGAAGCTTGAGAACAAGGAAGGAAGACTTGAAGGTTTGTCACCACCATCACCATCATCCACCTCTATTGAGAGCTTGTTTCCAGGAGCTCTTGAAGCTGCTACAACATTACCTTAGAGTTTCAAACCTTGTAAGGTAACCTCCATGGCCAAAACACACACCCAACACCTCTACACACACATGCACACCATGAAGACCACATGCAAGCACTACACCAACACATGCACGAAATTTCTATGTTATGAATCTGGGTTTGATGATTTTTCTATGAAAAATGATGATCTAGATTGATTAGATGATGTGTTGTGACGATCCGTGATGATGTGGATATGTATGGTGCTTGATTTGTTCATAGATGATTGAGATATCAACATGCATGCATGATCTAGAGTACATTAGATGATTTTTGATGATTCATACATATTTATTGATGATGTTGGTAATGAGGTACGTGACTTGATATTGTTAAAATGGTCAAAATATGATTATTTGGCGAACTTGCCATATATAGTAACTTTTATGGTACAACATAGTGATATAGATGAAAATATGAGCATGCATGTGAATAGAAATAGTATTGGAATGATATTATGATGATATAATGCATAAGAAATTGATTTGGGATTGTTTCGGGTCATTTTTGGGCCTAGTTACTATTTATAGTAACTTTACTAGTCTAAATCTTGCTAAGTGATGATATAGGTGAAATATGTATGTTTAGATGATGATTAATGATATAATATGATATTATGTGATATGAAAATGGTTAGGATTGTTAGAATAATCATGTGATGAGTAGTTATCATAGTTACTATTTATAGTAACTTTATTTTGTGAAAACTCGATATTGAAATATAATGCATGATCTAAACGTGCTAAATGGCCTCACATGATGTCATGGGATTATTGTATGGTAAGTTAGATGAATCTTGATGTTAATCATGCTAGATATGGAAACTTGCCATTTTAGGAAACTTTGACAACTAAAAGCTAGCTAGGTGTTTATTTGATTGCATACGACAACGTGCTATGTGTTAACATGATCACGTAAGACTAACGAGCATGCTAGAATCCTTAAAATGATAAGTGTTGTAGAACTTTCTAAAAATGGAAACTTACTACAAATAGTAAGTTGTCCATAAGCGCGAGTTGCGTATTTTGCACACAACGAGCACGATCACGAATGTTACACGAATTACAACCGACACATGGTTCACCAACGGGTCGTTGACTTGACACGATCAAACACGATCAAACACGGTCAAGTATGGACCGACATACATAACAACCGTGGGTTGTTGAGCATGAACACGAACACGCACACGAACTCATAAGTCCTATGTGATATAGGTAACCCGTATCCGATTAGCCGGAAAGTTTAGGAGCTTACGCATATATACTCAGGTGAGTTCACGGCCCCCTTTTCTCTTAACTGTTTACAAACTCAAACCGGGGGGAGAAATACATGCAAACACTTTTGACAAGCAACTTGAACAAACGCATATGACAAACATTTTTGGATTAACGCTTCTAACAAACATTTTGTACAACCAATCGACAAACACATTTGACGAAGTATCGTTCAAACATTTGACAAACACTTTTGACCAACATTTGGGTCAACGAACTGGACAAACATTTTGACCAAACAACTGGGTCAACAAGCTAGGCAAACAATCTTGACCAACATCTGGGTCAACACAGCTGGGCAAAACTTTATGACAAACATATTTTTATGTACTATTGTTATGCTGTACAAACATTTGAGTGTGACAATATCATAAACAAAGTCCTCACACAGTCATACCGTTAGTTACTTGTAAGCGAGGTGTTATCAAATAGTACTGTGGGCCTGACAATCCCCGCTCGACGACAACTGTGACTGGAGGTCACGACGGACGTGATATCGACCTATGCCATTGTTTTTACGATAGACATGGAGGAGGCAAGAGCAAACAGTCTAGCTTCGGTAGTGGCGCAACACTTACACTTGAGGTCTCAGACCTAACAAACTTTTAGCATTTCAGTATACATCCAAATCGGACATTTCGGGACAGGGGCCCGACTAACATTGGTAAAACGTTTTATAAATGGATTTTACACATGAGTCCTAGTGCCTGGAAAACTTTGATAATACAGCTCATGTACGATTTAACTGTCTATTTACTTCTGAACTATACCTGTGAACTCACCAACTTTATGTTGACACACTTTAGCATGTATTTCTCAGGTACTCAGCACAACTAAGAGCTTAGGATGCACCTAAGGGGACTCACAATCAAGGATGCATGCATATTAGATAGTGTGAACATTTCATGTTGATATTTCTTTGTACTAGCTTCCGCATGTAATAATTGTTTCCGCTGCCAAACTTGATTTATTTAATTGGGATATTTTAAATATTATCCACGTGGTTTCGAACTCATATAGAGTCGTTCCATATGACCAAGAGCTGTGATTCGGGCCTCGTCACACCCAGTGGTCTGATACCGCACGTGGGATTTTGGGGGTGTGACAGATGTACCTCCTCCTTTAGCTCACCGTGAAGGAAAGCCGATTTAACATCTGAATTGTGACACCCCGTAAAATCCAGGTCAGTTTATTATTTATCTATATGTTTATTTAAATGATTTTTGTACACGAGGCACTAGAATTAGTTTAATTTAGTGTGACACGTGGCACGACAGTACGAACACTGACACACAACAAGATAATTCGAGGAATTATCGGGACGCCGCACACATGTGTCAATACACACGAACGTTGCTGAACGTTTAGCACATCATGTAACAAAACACTCGAAACCTCACGAAACGCTCAAACACTGAACTTGGAAGTTCAAACGAGGCCATACGATAGTTCGTAAGTGTGAAAACGACGACGAACAGATCAAACCATGAAGATTGGGCCTAATGGGCTCTTCAGGGACCCATCGCGGTACGCGATGGCCTTTGAGAGGTCCCATAGCAGTACGCGACGAGTTTCGAGAGAATTTGAATCCCGAAATCCATCGCAATATGTTGAGAGCATCTGGGGCTCTCTCGGCGGTACGCGACGCCGTCCATGCGACAAATCTTTATAAAACCAAGAAAAATCATTTCAATCCTACCTCTAATCACTTCCTCCGAAGTTTAGCCATTATAACTCGACCCTATCTCTGCCAAAGCTTCTGTTACACTCAATAATCCCTAAAGGAAGCCATTGTTGAAGGACTTGAAGTTCTTGGAAGCTTGAAAGAAGGATTGTAGAGCTTGAGGATCATCACCACCACTTTGAATCTATTCAAACTTGTTGTCCAGAAGCTTGAGAGGCTGCTAGCATCATCATTCATCAGTTCTTGGGGCATTTGAGGTAGTTCCATGGCTAAAATGCTCTCTACACATCATTACACACACATGCAATGGTTAAAACCCACATACAAGGTCACTAGGCTCACATGCACGAATTTTTCTATAATTTAAATATGGGTTTGTTGGTTTTAATGTGTTTCTTGATAATCTAAGATGTTTAGATGATGATCTATGATGATCTATGATGTGGTGTAAATGTGTAAGGCATGATTTGATCATGACCAAGTGAAAAACCCACATGCATGTATGATCCATGGCATGTGGGATGATTTTGAAGGTTCAAATATGTTTCTTGATGATATTGGAAGTATTCTACATGATTTCTTATTGGTTAAATGGTTAAAATGTGGTTATATTGATTTCTTTCCATTAATAGAAACTTTTTACTCACAAAATGATGTTGTGGATGATATTGGTAACATGCATGCTTATGTATTTGCTATTAGTATGTTATTAGGATGATATTGATGCTTAGAATGTGATTTTGATAATGGTTATGGTCATTTTTAACAAAGTTACTATATATAGTAACTTTTATAAGCCAAGTATTGATAGACGATGATTTTGACTACATGTGCACGATTTAATGATGTTAAATGACTTATTATGATGATTTGTGACATAAAAATGGATTAGAAATGCTTAGGATGATCATTGGATGGATTTTTGTCACAGTTACTATTTTTAGTAACTTTATTGTTAGAAATATCGGATTATAAAAGTTTTGTATGTTTTGAACATGCTAAGTGGTTTAATATGTTTTAATATGATGATTGTATGCTAAGTTAGATGGTTTCCGATATCACGCATGCTAGATCTAGAAACTTTCCAATTTAGGAAACTTTTGTATGAAAACGTGACTTAAATGCTTAATTGATTTCGTATGATGACGTGCTATGTGTTAACATGATCACGTAGGACTTAACGAGCATGCTAGAACCTTAAAATGATACGTGTTATGAACTTGCCATAAATGGAAACTTACTATGTATAGTAAGTTGTCCTTAGACGCGACTTGCGCGTTTTGCACACGACGAGCACTAACACGAATGTTACACGATTCACAACCAACACACGGTTCACCAACGGGTCGTTGACTTGACACGGTCAAACAAAGTCAAACACGGTCAATGTGGACCAACATGAGCAAACACGGTCATTGTGGATCGACACGACAAACATGAACAACCGAGGATTGTTGAGCACAAACATGAGCACTAGCACGAACACGAAACACGATCACTTACACGAATTCACGTATGGTATACGATATAGATAGCCGGTGACTGACTACCCGACGATACAGGAGCTTACGCTTACTCTATTCTTGATCACTAAGGTGAGTTTACGGCCCCTTTTTGACTCTTTTTCAAACTTTTCAAATAGGGGGAGAATACTAGTTGAATCGAGTCAAACAATTATGCTATTACAAACATTTTCATGTGTATGCTGGTTTATTAAACAAACATTAAGTGTTGAACTCGTAACAAGCCCTCACAAAGTTTTACCGTTAATGTACGAACAATGTGGTATATTTGAATGGATCCGTTTGGGTGTGACTAACCCCACGGGGCACAATTTTGACCGGAGGTCATAACCCGTGAAACTCTGACCTAACTTGCTATGTAATTACGAGACATAGCGGAGGCAAGGACAAACAAGTCTAGTTCGGTAGTGACGCACTTACACTTGGAGCCTAGGGCTCGGTACTAACATTATGATAAACAGCATGACACATGTTTTCTTACTATTATGTATATATCAAAACCTGTGAACTCACCAACCATTGTGTTGACACTTTTTTCTTAAACTTGTATTCTCAGGTAACTGACAGGCGTATGGATTCAGGACACGCACCTAAGGACTTGAGCTTAGGATCTGCATATTGCATGTCGTGTCATTTCATCAAACATTTTCTACTTATGTTATGTATTTTGAAAATGCTGTAATGTCTAACAACTTATTTTTCCGCTGCATGTTTAAACAATTATATTTTCCGCTGCTATGATATTGTATTTCCGCTGCAACTTATTTTGTTATCATTTATGACAAACTTGTATTTTGAAATGCATATAGAGTTGTTCTATATGACCTTGAGCTGTGATTCTGGCCACGTCACACCCACGTAGACTGACACCACGAGTGGGAAATTGGGGGTGTGACATGAATGGTGGACTTCCCAGCCATGTTGTGCTACTAAAGCAAGGAGGAGTCTTACGGTTTCAATTCTTGCTACCGGCGTGAGTACCTCCTCAAAGTCGATTCCATGTCTTTGAACATACCCTCTCGCCATGAGTCGCGCTTTATACTTAATCACCTCCCCCTTTTCATTACGTTTAAGCTTGTAGACCCACTTTATCCCGATCAGTTTTGCATCCATTGGTTTGTCAACCAACTTCCAAGTCTCCTTTTTCTCGATTGCACTTATCTCCGCATCCATTGCTTTCTTCCAGTGAACACCCGTACTTGCTTCTAGGGGTGTTCAACGGTTCGGTTTGCGGTTTAAACGTTTATTCGGTTCGGTTTAAACGGTTTTGAAAATTTTTTTAGCACAACCGTAAACCGAACCGAACCGTATTCGAAATAAGGTAAACCGAACCGAATTCAACCGTATTCAATTCGGTTCGGATTCGGTTAAGAACCGAACAAACCGTATTAAACCGATTTCAACCGTATTCAGTCAAAGTACCTTCTTTTTCATATTTTTGTTTCCTGATTCAAGTGACCTAATTCGATTTTTTTACAATCTCTAACCAACTTACTCATTCCGAACATTTTTTTGATGAGCATGCCCTAAACTAACATTTCTTTGCTACAAATAAACAAACTCCAAAGGCAATATAGGTAAGCATTATAACAAGGTAGATACCAAAAAATCTTTATTTTGGAAAGTAAGACATCTTCACAGTGCAAGACATATACAAACTCCAAATGCAAAATTCATAGTTCATTACAACAAACAGTTTATCAACACTGGTTTTATTCAAACATTCATCCGTAATTTATTAACCCTTGAGAATTCTAACTCAAGTATGGTTATTAGTTCTAACAATTAAACGTGAAACTTCGAAAGATCGACTAACCGAGTGTAGATTGGAGATTGGAGTGGATATCGACTAACTGAGTGTAGATCGACCGACTGTAAAAGTACCTGATGCAGATCAACCGGGTGCAGATCGACCGGTGCAGATTGACCGGTGAGGGTGTCGGCTGAAGACGAGATATACATATGCAGTTGCAGATCGGTGCTTTCATGGGGGCGGTGGCCGGTGAAGATGAGGAGGTCGGCGAGGCGGAGTTTGAAAGAAAACAGGGACGGTGTGAGCGAGTGTTTTAAAGGGAATTAGGGGTGAGGGAATTAGGCCAGTGGCCATAAATAAAAATATTAATATATTTAAATAGTAATTTGGTTTAAACGGTTTAAACCGAATAACCGAATTTTAAAAAATATTGGAACCGTAAACCGATCCGAAAACCGAATATGTAATTCGGATACAGTTTAGAACCGAGCCGAAAACCGTATTTTCAATTCGGTTTGGTTTATTTCGGTTACGGATACGGTTTGGAAAACGGTTTTAAATGGTTTTCGGTTATTTTGAACACCCCTACTTGCTTCTTGATAATTCATTGGCACATCGTCTATGGAAAGCAACAATGTTTCATCGTTTGAGTTTGGTTCTTGGTTTGGAAATCCTTCAACAACGAAATTTGCAAACTTTCTTGGCAAAGTTGATTGCCGAGATGATCTATGTAACACCTCACTTGGTTTTGTGAAGGGGGGTTGTTTGTTGGATTAAGATTTAGGTTTGCGTGGCTCTCGTTCTTGTGACAACTAGTACTTGATCGTTCGGTAAATTCGTACAAAAAGTGTACTTACACCTATAACTATGTGAAAAAAAGTGTGTAATAACAATTCGGTGAAAACAATTAACAGTATTATATATCTCAATGAGAATTGAAATATAAATATACAACAACACAAAGTGAAATAACAATGGTGAAAAACAAATGACAAATACAAATCGGTTGCGATCTGATATTCACAAATAGCAAGAATTAGATGGCCGACAAATCCGTGAGAAAACAGTGTGAATTCATCCATAACAATGTGAAAACAGTTAGTTTAGTTGAGTCCATCGGTGAGAATGTACAATTTAAAACAACAAATCGGTATCGTTTACGAATGATGAATTGACAGTGTGTATGCGTTGGTGACGATTCACACAAATATATCTGTGAGTTTAACGTTCTGAATGATAACTGAAAAGTAGAAAACAAAAATCAGAAAGTGAAACCATCGTCGTGTTCGTTCGGGTGACGATTCGAACGAATACGCGCGAAGGCAAAACGATCTGACGAAACCAATAAAATAAATGTTTCGAAATAATAAAATAAAGAAAAGAAATATAAAAACATTTACTAGGAATAACCACCTTAAAAAGATTAAAATAAAACTATTTATTTAAAAGTCTTAAATTTCGCGTTACGTTACGAAATGTGACGTAAACGTAAATACCGAGCAAACGAAACGCAACTGAACGAGAATGGGTATGAAAAACCCAAAAGACATTTAATATCTTCATTAAACTCCACCACCTACCACTTCTTCTTTCATTTACGTTTTTCACTCTCTCTACTTTCTCTCACTAAAAACCTTCAAAACCTCTTCCAATCTTCATCAAAACTCCACCAATCTTGAAGATCCAGCAGCCAAAACGAAGCTCCAATCAAGAAGAAGAAGAACTCACGAAGAAAACGAGCTAAAGAACACGATTTGAGGTAAATCTACAAGCTTTATTTAGGGTTTTCTTTAGTTTAAACTTAAACCAAAGTGTTTCTTTACCTTAAGATGGGTTTTCATCTGAATTATTTGAGTTAAATAACCTGAAATATGAGATGTAAGTGACCTGAAACTTTACGGGAGTTTGGGGAAATTCGGGAGGTTGAAGATGAAACATTCGAGAACCACTCCACCTCACCGAGAACCATTTTTACCCAAATCGACAACCCATGTTAGTAGACCACAAGAATGCCAAGAACCGTTTTATTCTTTTGAACATTCGAGAACCCTTTTCTTTTGGAAATCCTTCGAGAACTACAAGGTCGAGAACACTTGGTTAGAGATTCCCAAAGTTGAGAACCACTTTATTTTCAAATGAGAACATGTTGTTGAGGCCATAAACTCGAGAACCCCATTATGAAAACCGAGAACCAATTCTTTTCTCTCCAATTCGAGAACACCATGGGTTGAGAAGACTATTAAGGTCGAGAACCCATTTGATGGGCAACACGAACAGTTGAGAACACCCACATGGAGTCGAGAACACAACCATTATGGTTGTGTAAGTCGAGAACCTCTACTCTTTGAACACCCTTGATCGAGAACCCTTTGAGGGTGGCACACATCTACTTGAGAACCCATAATCGGATGAGAAACACCACATGAATTCAAAAATTCAACCATTCTTGGTTGTATAAACCGAGAACACCTAAGTGAGTGTTTGTCGAGAAATCAAGAGTTTAGGTGCAACCGGTTTACGAAACTCTTATCAACCTTACGTGAACATTATTTATAAATATAGACAAACCTCAAAACAAGTGTTTTAATCATGAACCATGGTGTAAAAACATGTCAAAGGATTATTTACTTATAAATTAAATTGGCCAACTTTACTACAAAGTTGGTGGATCATGAATTCAACACTTTTACAATAGGTTAGAGTTAATAACAAGTTTAGCTATATAAACCAAGAATGTATTACGTACTAAACTTAATCTAAATTGTTTAAGTATTAGTATGTTATACTATCCAATGAGTTCAAGGAGTAATCAAGAAACAAAAACCTACAAAGGTTAACCAACTTTAGGGTTAACATGTGAATTCGTAATTTATACTTATAAGTTTCAAACAACATTGAATCCAACACAGGGCTTTGAATACAACATTATCACAACAATAACGAGCGTGCATTTCTTGAATACTTAGTCAACCACATCAACTACAAGATGAGTTCATATGCCCCTTTTCTAATCTTTTGATTTTAAATGCGGGGCTGAGAAGCATGCTAACTCTTTTATTTATTAAAAGTTTTAGTACTTTTTTTCAGATATCATGTGATTCAGGTAATAAGGATTTTATTCTTATTATCATACTTTTATCATTTCATTATGTGTGTTTGTGTGTGAAATGACATTTTGATAGTTCAAGGATGATATCATGATAACATAACTTCATGATATTATCAAGTCAATTGAATGACACAATGTATTAAAACTAGAGTTTATATTACTGGGTTATAACACTGAGATGACAATGAGATATCAATAAGACAACTACTAGAGATAACTAGAATGATATTCATGATAATATAATTTCATGATGACATTATTCACCACATACACTAACATTGTGTAATAAGACAAGCTCTTATAACACGTTGTTAAAATCAATGAGAACACATAACACTGAGATAACAATTGAGTCAATTACTCATAATATCAAGGATGACATCATGATAACATAGCTTCATGATGTCATTCCCCACATATGATAACAATGTTTAATAAGACAAGATCTTATAAAACAATGTTAAAGACTAGAGATCATAACATTGTGTTCATTCCATCAAGATCATATTGTTGTCACAATATGACAATGATACAATAGCAAAGGGTGTGATACACTATCTGAGTTAATTACATAGTTTTCATATGCATGATAATAATAATAATCCTTATATCAGTGGGGTTAGATTTCAATTTTAATGGCAACGATATTAATCAATCTAATGGAATCTTACCGGGCACTGCATGTGCTAACATTCTAATTAATGTAATCCCCGATTCTTTTATGAATTGTAATCGTGTTCGAATTATAATAAAATGAAACTTCGAGTATTCATTGAAACATTGGTGTCCATTTATTTCAAAGACATACTTAATTTACAAATTTTATTACATATATATACACATATATTCAAGAGAATTTCCTTTCAAACAAATAAATAAATAAATAAATATATATGTATATATGAGAAACATGAATAATACCAATATATATTTATGTATATATTAGTTTTTTTTATAATCCTTTTATTTATATTGTAATACCAATTTATTTATTTATTTATTTTTATAACCTATTATGACTTTTTAAATAGTCATTTATAAATCATAGAATGATATGAAATATATTCAAACATTATTTTTTATAAATGTTTAGTTAAGAAAATAATGATAACAAATAACAAAACAAAAAATATATATATATATATATATTTTTGACCTTAAATTATAAAGTGGTTATAAAATATAACGAGCTAAATATTTAATCAAAACATTTGAAACCAAATCATAGGCTTTTAACACACAATAGTTATAAGAAAATAAATAAATAAATGAATATATGTTTTTTTTTACATAAAATGGAAAAAACAAAAATTAAAGGGTTAATTCTGTCACTTTTAAAATTGATTTTCAGTTATAAGAAGATTAAACCAACAATAAGCAAAACTGAAAACTAGAGGGGCTAAACCGTAAAAATCCCAAACCATTCCCCCTTCACCCGTTTTGTTGTTCGGATACCCAAGAACCGACCAAATCGAACCCATTCTTGTATCATTCGAATTACAACACATTGACAGCTAAGACTCGATTATTATGGTAAGGATCTCACGCGAGAACAGCTAGTAATCGGCAATTAAACGAAAATCAATCGAATTAAACTCGAAATCTCGTTCCAAAAATACACACTTCGGCGGCAATTCAAATCCCATCGAAATCTCTATAAAAACCCAATCAAATGGTACCCTTAGAACCGTAGCACTCTCACGAACTTGTCTGGACGAACAAATAAGATCAAACAACAATCTGGAACGTGTGTAGAAGCAGAGAATGACCGGACCTCCTGCGTAACCCGAAACCACATCAAACGAGCATCAATCCAAGTAAGTTATACGTCTTTAGAAACGAGGGCTTTTGATCCCTCAAAATGAACAGATCGAACAAATTCGGGAATGATTCGGATTAGGGCTCGTTTGGTTTAAGTTCAATTTCTAGGATTGAATTAGTACCACCCGAACCTGATTTCGTTCGAAATGAAGCAGCCAGCTCAATCGTTAGAGCGCTCCATGTTCAATCAAAGGGTCGAGGGTTCAAAACCCACCCGAAGCCCCTTAACCGGTTTTTTAGCCCATTTTAACTTAAATTTTTTTTTTACGTAAAATTCTAAATTCTTTTAAACATTAAATCATTATTATACCTATTATTGTTACCACTCAGAAAACAATGTTAATATTTAAATTGTGTGAATAAAACATTTTAAAACAATATCGACTTTTACAAAACAAAAACTTTTAAAAACCAATCTTTTTTTAAAATCCTTTACAAGTGCTAAGAAGGGATTTTAGTAACAAAGTAATTATTATAAAATTTAATAATGAGTAATAAGTTTTTTTTAAAAACTAATTTTTCTAAAAATCATTAAACCTATAATTTGTGATTTTATAAAATGAGTTGAAAAATAATTTTTACAAATTACAACAAATATTATCTTTATTCAATAAACTTAAAACTTTTTAAACAATAAATATTATAGAATAATTAATTTTTCTATATAAATAAAATTATAACAAACTAAACCATGATCAATGGGGCATAACTTTAGAATCATAGACCTTGTGTAATAAATAATTTGAAATGCTTTGACATTTCATTTTATTTATTATATACAAATAAGAATATTTAATTAAATATTCTCAAAAACAATTATTCTTACACTTTATAATAAATAAATGGAATAATAGAAGTATCCCAATTTAGTTATTAAATGGAGGTTATTTAATTATAATAGATAATTAAATAATCCTAAACCATTATTCTAAGTATACATTTTAGAACATTAGGGATTACATAGAAGCCATAAACTTTTAGGCAAACATTTGAACTTTAGGCAATCATTTGAATTTAGTCTAAGACATATGCTTTTGTAACATCACTGTACTTCCGGTTGTCCGTACATCCGTACATCCGTACGATTGTACTGTTACGACCTGAGATTAATTATTATTAATGATAATGAATTATTGAATTGTTATTTAATGATTATCACTGTTACTGGTATACATGTTTAGAACATATTATACGCGTAAACCCTGGAAAGTTTAGTTGTAACTCAACTAAACGGGACCAGAGAGTTTATCGCAGTTATATTGTGGATGATTATGGTATTGGATTGGAATGGAAGGGAACTGGGAGTTGTTTATGGACTGGTTGCTAAACATAGTCAAGGACACATGGTCAAGGTTTATCGAAATAGCGGTGGGACGGTGTAGGGGAGGTTGCGATCTACCTCTGCATATGCCCTATACATATGCATATTTCGGTCTATCATGGATGTGTCAGTGACTTGGGTTTAGTGGGTTTTGGATTGGGAAATTATAATATTAAAGTTAATAAATAATGGGGGTGTAATTGGAATTAATTACGCGATGGTGAGGTTAAGAACACAATTTAAACTCGAATATAAATTCAGAAATATTAACTTAATAAAGGTATTCGTGTGGGTGACGATTCACACGAATATAATTATTAAGAATAATATTCTGAATTAATATTCCTTAAAAATTAAATCAAGTCGAAATACGATACGAGCGTTGGATTCGCAAAGGTGACGATCTTTACGAATACGTACGCGAGTAATGCATTTCGACGAGATAACTAATATATATCTAACGATATTAAATCAATAAATGAAAACTAAAAATATTTATTAGAAATCACAACCAGAAACGAAAGCGAGCAAATCGTTTATTTAAGTAATTAATGTAACGAGAATAAACGGAAGCATTTTATTTAAACTATCTTTAGTTAAAATCATACAATTATAACAAAACATATTATTAAAAAGAAATTATGTTTAAATGTATTTCGCGTTAAAACCGAGCATGTTATAATTTTAATCGCGATAAAAACAAGACCGAACACAGGGGGACGGGACGGGCATAAGAGGTGGAAGACATCTTCATTTTTCTCACTTTCAAAAACCCTTTCTCTCTCTAGAACACTCAAACCCGTAACCCTACTCTCTCTCTAAATTCTCTCTAAGTTATCTCCTTTGTTACACGACGGAATCACGATATCTTGGCGCCTAAACGACCGTGTGATCAAGAGGAACAAGATCATAGGAAGAAACTCGCAATTTGGTTGACTTTTCGAGGTAAGAACTGAGTTTTATTTTCTGGTTTTTCACTTTTAAGTAACCGGTCATCATCATCATGTTTGTACACGTTTTGTAACCTTAAAACCCTAAAACGAGTTACTAGAAGGGTGGGTATATCATGAGGAAGACTTGTAGGTGAAAAGATTAAAAGGGTGTCGAAGGGCAGCCATGGATACGCAGGGTTCGTGGGTTGGTGGGGGCCGAACCTTTGAGGGCCGGGCGAATCTATTCTGGTTTGGCCGAACCCTAAGCCTGCAACGAACCCTGGTCTACTCTGCAACGAACCTGTTTTACAGCCTGCAACGAACCTGGTGCTGATTTACATGAGCCGAACCCTTGGTTCGCAGCTCGGTGCCCGAACCCAATGGTTCGTGGGATTGTGCAGCGAACCTTAGGACCATGGGACACCGAACCTTTTGTAACCCTGGCCATGAACCTTACCCTTCTTGTCTGGCCAAACCTTTCCCTTCTTGTTGGCCGAACCTTTCTTTCTCCTCATTCTAGCCGAACCTAACCCTTTGGCCTAAAAAGGTTCGCTGCCTAGTGGGGTGATACCACATAAAAGATGAACTAAGATCAAGGGGGGAATAGAAAGACATATGTACTTACATAAACATGCATGCATGACCAAACTAAATCACCATGTTTTTATTTCTTCTAACTTGAGTTTTAAAGGAACTAGGAATTATGTGTATGGAACTTGTGTATTAATTAATGTAAGTATGAATTTTATTTAATTTAAATGAAGGTGTTACAAATTTAAACTATGGTGGTTAGTACAATTGATCATGCATGAATATTTATGTATGAAAGAAATTAGAGTTACCATCTCTATACAAATATATATGGGTGTATACTCGGAGGATCAAAACTTGTTGCCTTAGAAAATGATGAGAAAAACCAACAAGTCTTACTATTAAGCGAATAATGAATAATTAGTAGAGGTTGGTTCAAACACTTTATCTTAGAATAAATAAATTAGGTTAAGGTAATACTAAGTAATTAAAAGTTAACACTTATGGGAAATTGGCTCGAATAAAAAACAAATACTTATGAACACAAACACACTTATAAATACAGGTTGTTGAGTGGTTTGATTTCTCTTACGTGAGCACGCACATTACAAGAATTCAAATTCTAAGGACTCAGGTGAGTTCTCATAGCCTCCTTTTTAAACTGTTTTGTTTTAAACTCGGAGGTGAAACATGTATACCCATTTTCAATATTATTTTGATATCACATGGATGACACTTGGTTATTTGTACGAAATCCATATTTATGGATTATCATATTCCATGAGTTGTTACTGTTGACTTCGGTCATTCGTAACGACTGCATGTATTGTCACGAGGAGTTTGCCTCATCCGTGTGTCGTTGTCTTTGACTTCGGTCAACTAAAATGATACATGTATTGTCACGAGGAGTTTGCCTCATCCGTGTGTCTTTGTCTTTGACTTCGGTCAACTACAATGATGCATGCATTGTCACGTGGAGTTTGCCACATCCGTGTGTCGTTGACTTGACTTCGGTCAGTTGCAATGATACATGTATAGTCACTTATAATATTTGAGATGGTTGATAATTGAGATTGGTTGAATGTTTATGTGATTGAATACTTATGATTAAATTGAGATTATGTGTTGGATTTTGTGTTTGGATTATGTGTTTGGATTGTGATGGATTATCTCGCAGGTGTCATGTGGATTTTCTCAGGAAAAATCTAAACTTTTATAATCATTTTGAAAACACTTTTAAATTTAAAACTTATGATTACTCACCAACTACTTTGTAGTTGACACTTGATTTTCCTACATGTTTCAGGTAATGAAGCTAAGTAGGTTGAGGAAGAAGAACTCACATTTTGGACATCATCATATAGGATCTTGGACTTAGCTAATTAACTGAAATTCTGGCGACTTGAATTTAGTTAAATAGTTAATTCTCTTTTGTAATTGATGTAAACATTTTCATGATGAACATGATTTTTGTGTAATTAATTTGGTTGATTGAATGATATATGATGATTTGATTTAGATGCCCACGAGCTTTTGAACAATCTACACATCCCTCGTGGCATCCCGACGTTTCCGCCATCGGTCGGGGTGTTACAGATTGGTATCAGAGCCTGGGTTATAGGGAATTAGGTTACTAGAAATGGTTGACCTAGTCTATAACCGTAGGATACCCTAGTATGAACTACTTCATACACTAGTTAGTATATTCAGGATTTCATGCTTATGTGTTTATTACATGTTAACTGAAATCCTGTTATACATCTGATATATATATGCTGCCTACTAATTATTTGCTTACTTGTGCCCTAATGACTCGATAAGGACATACTCGTGGTGTATTGTAAAGGTGGTGGGACGGTGGTTTGGGCGGTTGCGACCTACCCTTATCATATGCCCTATATATATACCATTTACAGTACATCGGGTGGATGTCAGTATTGAGGAATAAGGGAACTACCCGTTTGGGACACTTATCTGCTTAAGAACTTAACTGTTTAGGAATTTATCTGCTTTAGGGATTATCTGTTAGATCTCTTGATCTCCAGACAAGGACACACTCGTGGTATACTACAAAAGTGGTGGGACGGTGTAAGGGAGGTTGCGATCTACCCTTGCATATGCCCTATACATATACCATTTGTAGTCTATTGGGGGTCTGTCAGTGTCAGGAACTTAGGATATTTTTAGGGGATTATTAGGAAATGTTGTAAGGTTGATGTTGATGGTATGTTTGTTGGATTGGTTTGGGATTGACTCATGGATGATCATACTTGATAAACACTTATAAATTCACTTATGAGACACACAGATTGGACACGTAGGGTGCATAGGATCAACGAACGATATGAACGATTAGTGATGGAATATGGACTTGGGTGATGATATAGACACTTGATGATAATATAAACGCATAGTGATGATACTAACACTTAGTGATGATATGGACATTTGATGAGAATAAACTATAGGGAGGATATGAACACTTAGTGACAATAAGAGCACTCAGTGATGATATGGACCCTTATTGATGATTATAGACATTGAGATTTGGTATGGAATTTAGTGAACTTAGACATTAGGGGAACTTTAATGTCAGGTGAACTAAGACATTAGGTGAACTTAGAAATAGGCGAACCTACATGTCAGGTGAACTTAGACATTAGGCGAACCTAATTGTCCAAGGGAACTAGAGACCACTTTACTAAAAATTATCCTACCTAGGATAAGGTTTGTGAAGTGAGACTATGGTAAAATACATGATACACCCTAAATGCTAACAAGGGCATAATCGTGGTGCAATGGAACGGTGGTGGGACGGTGTAGGGGAGATTGCGATCTACCTCTGCATATGCCCTATATATAATCTTGTTGCATTGCATCGGGAGGTTGTCAGTGTTGGTATAGGGTGGGGAATGTATGGAACTAGGGAATAGTTAGTTAATATTAATTAAGACCAACTAGGATACTTAGTATAATTTTAGGAAATTTAAAATTTTTATGAGTCTAATGACAGATAGGAGAAAAATATAGTTCCTATATGTAATCTTAACTGTCTAAATGAACTCATTTGACCATTGTTTGTATGAATTACGTTGTAAACGGTAGTAACATGTTTCTAATTCCTCAGAAACATGCCGCCGCGCCATCACAACGAAGATGACTCGAACAATGGGGATGCTAACAACAATAATGCCAACTCCGGCATACAAGAGTTAGCAACACTTATCTTTGGATTGGTGAACCAGTTGACTCAGGCCAATCAGAACATCAATCAAAACAGAGGAGGTGCAAATCCGCCAACTTGCACATTCAAGCATTTCAACTCCTGTAATCCTCTGAAGTTCACGGGTGCTGAATCAGCCACTGGTCTACTGCAGTGGTTTGAGAGCATGGAGAATACCTTCATCAATAGCGATTGTCCTGAGAACTTGAAGGTGCGCTATGCCACCAGTGTTTTCCAAAAGAGAGCACTGACTTGGTGGAATGGCGAAAAGCGAACTAGGGGAGTTGATGCCACCCTTGCACTAACATGGAAAGAGGTCAAGGACCTAATGACCACCGAATTTTGTCCTCGCAACGAGATGAGGAAGCTTGAGACTGAGTTCTGGGAACTCAAGCAAGACAGCGGGGAGAATGTTATCTACAATACTCAGTTTCATGAGTATAGTCTACTGGTACCTCACCTGGTGACACCCTTAGAGAGGGCAATTGAGAAGTACATCGGTGGTCTGCCGATGCAGATTCAAGATACTGTCTATGGGAGCAATCCCAAAACACTGGAAGCTGCAATCCGTCTATCTGCTACACTTACTGACAATCATGTGAAGGCTGGAACACTCACCAGGAAGGGGACAAAGAAAACTGATGTGAAGACTGTTACAAAAGAAACCAAGTCTGAAGTTAAGTCTGAAGCTGCTAGTACTTCTAAGAGCAGCAACAAAAAGAGAAAGACCAGGAACTTTGTGGTCACTGCTCCTGCTGCTAAGTCTATGCAGCAATCATCAAACAACACCACTGCAAGAAATTATATTGGGAATACTCCCCAGTGTAATACTTGCAGATATCATCACCTGCCAAACGTGCCATGTCGCATCTGCAACCACTGTGGCAAGTTTGGTCACTTTGCTAATGTTTGCCGGAGTGCACAGCAAGCACAAAGGATGCAACTTGCTCCGCTTGCACTGCCCGCTCCGCAAGTTCAGCCGATACAAGCTGCACCTGTTCGCCAGGTACCTGCACAGGCAAGAGCCTGTTATGAGTGCGGCGAAGTGGGTCACTTCAGGAATCAGTGCCCAAAGTTGACTGGAAATAATCAGAGGGTGGCAAGAGGCCGGGCGTTCCAACTGAATGCTCCAGCTGCTCAAGCCAACCAAGACGTGGTCAATGGTACATTTCAGATCAACAACTCTTATGCATCTGTCTTATTTGATTCTGGTGCTGAGAGGAGTTCCGTTTCATATGATTTTGAATGCTTGCTTGGTAAAACACGCACATATTTAGATAAATCGTTTAACGTGGAGGTGGCTGACGGAAACACTATTGATATTGACACTGTTATTATCGGATGTACTGTGAACTTAAATGATCACGTTTTCCCGATAGATCTTATACCTATGCATCTTGGTAGCTTTGATGTTATCATAGGCATGGATTGGTTAGCCACCCACAAAGCGGAGATAGTTTGCCTTGAGAAATACATACGTATTCCATTGCCTTCGGGTGAAACTTTAAGAGTCTTTGGAGAAACTTCTAGCAAAGGTCTTAAGCTTATGTCATGCACTAAAGCACACAAGTACCTTAGGAAGAAATGTATAGCATTTTTAGCTCATATTGTGGAGAAAAAGGATAAAGGAAAGAGAGTTGAAGATGTTCCTGTGATCAGAGATTTTCCAGAAGTATTTCCTGATGATTTGCCGGGACTTCCACCCGAACGTCAAGTAGAGTTTCGAATTGACTTAGTACCTGGTGCAAATCCAGTTGCCAAAGCTCCCTACAGACTTGCGTCTTCGGAGTTGCAAGAATTGGCGAGCCAATTGCAAGAACTGACTGATAAGGGATTTATTCGCCCGAGCCATTCACCATGGGGTGCACCGATCCTGTTTGTTAAGAAGAAGGATGGGTCATTTCGAATGTGCATCGACTACCGAGAATTAAACAAGCTCACAATTAAGAATCGATATCCACTCCCGCGTATCGATGATCTCTTCGATCAGCTTCAAGGCTCGGCATGGTTTTCCAAGATCGATCTTAGGTCTGGGTATCATCAGCTTCGCGTACATGAAGATGATATTCCCAAGACAGCTTTCAGAACAAGATATGGCCATTATGAATTTCTGGTAATGCCTTTCGGCCTTACCAATGCTCCGGCGGTTTTCATGGACCTCATGAACCGTGTTTGCCGGCCATACTTGGATAAGTTTGTGATTGTATTCATAGATGATATTTTGATATACTCAAAGACCAAGGAAGAACACGAGCAACACCTTAAGTTGATTTTGGAGGTCTTGAGAAAAGAACAACTGTATGCCAAATTCTCTAAATGTGAATTTTGGCTTAAAGAGGTTCAGTTCTTGGGACACATAGTCAATGAGAAGGGTGTTCACGTGGATCCTGCAAATATTGATGCGGTGAAGAATTGGAGTACACCGAAGACACCGACGGAGATTCGATCGTTTCTCGGACTTGCCGGTTACTATCGGAGGTTTATATCGAATTTCTCCAGGATTGCTGTCCCTCTCACTTCTTTGACTCAGAAGAATAAGCCGTACGAGTGGGGACCACAGCAAGAAGAGGCGTTTCAGACTTTGAAGCAGAAACTTTGTGATGCTCCTGTCTTGACACTGCCTGATGGAAATGATGATTTTGTGGTATACTGTGATGCATCCAACCTAGGTCTCGGCTGTGTTCTCATGCAACGGGGAAAGGTTGTGGCATATGCATCAAGGCAACTAAAGATTCACGAGAAGAACTACACTACACACGACTTAGAACTGGGTGCAGTCGTGTTTGCCTTGAAGATATGGAGACACTATCTTTATGGCACTAAGTGTGTAGTGTTTACTGATCATAAGAGTTTGCAACATATTCTCAATCAGAAAGAACTTAACATGAGACAACGGAGATGGGTTGAACTATTGAACGATTATGACTCTGAAATTCGCTACCATCCTGGTAAGGCGAATGTAGTAGCAGATGCGCTTAGTCGCAAAAGTCAAGTTCAGATTCATAGTATCCGAGTGCACACTAATCTCCGTAGTTGATGTGTTGCAAAACACATTGTTTTTCCATTTGTTTCTATTGAGTTTCTGTACAGTTTATTAGTTTTTAGAGTCGATTTATGCTGGTTCTTCACGGTTTGGTAATTTCATGCTTGCAGGTAATAAACATGTCATTTTGGCACAAAATGATCAAGAAAACGAGCTCCCGGTTGAACGAGAATGAACCCAAGAACAAAAGTAGAAAATCTGATTATTGGGTGTTGTCGCGTATCGCGAAGGTTATGGGAAACCCTGTCGCGTAGCGCGACAGGTGGAAATTACCAAAATACCCTTTTTAATGATTGCGGGTTGACCCGATTGTTTTGTCGGGTAGCGAGGTCCCTCGCGTAGCGCGAGGGGTTTCTGGGTGACTGTCGCGGTACGCGACGTGAAGGAAATTTCAGAAAATCGTTTTGCTCGATTAAAAACGGCTGGGGAGAAAAAATTAGGGCATCTTGGCATAGGAGAGACGGCAGAGGCGACCAAGAAGTGATTTTGGAGATTTGGGAAGCAAAAGATTGAAGAATCAAGGCTTAGGATCGAAGACATCGGGTGTTCATCATTCGGTTTATTCGGTTTCTTTGTTTTTATTCGATTCCTATGTTTTTCATTTACTTTAAACAGATTATGGATTGTTTACATATGATGTTTATTGGCTAAACTCTTAGAACTATCTAGGTTAGATGATTATGCATGTTTGATTTTGGTTTAATTCGGTGTTGGAACATTTTGATGTGATGGATTTATGATTTAAAGATTTGGTTTTGAATATTGGATGTGTATGTGTATCTTTTATGGTTGAATGATTGATATTATGTTCCTCATGTGTCTTGGCGATTGTCTGTCGCAAAATAGGTGCATGCTAGAATCAATTGCTGTGTGTTTTTGATTAGTGGATGAGTTGCTTAGGCCGAGTGATTCATAGGAATGTCTTATCAAGATTTAAACAGTTAAGATGTGCAACTTGCTTCAATAGCCGTGAGGTGAGAAGTTGTCGATAAGTCTTGGATGTTGGATTTCTAGTTAGAGCCTTTGTGAGAAGATCTTTCTAGTATGTCTATCAAATCATGTTTATCGAGTCCAATAGGAAAACCCAAGTTATCCCTAGCATTTAAGTGAACTGTGACTTTCGTGCCGTGAGGTAGATTGTTTAACAGTTATTTCTTATATGTTTTGAGATTATCGTGCTGTGAGGTAGATAATCTAGTGGATACTTCATAAGTAGTTGGATGACCTGTGAGGGGAATCCATTTAACCGGTGGTTTAACGGCTTTTAGGATCCTTAGTTGACTATCCTTGAGAAGGGTTGAGGGTGCTCTAGTTTTCCTTGGAGTTTAGTATTTAAAGATCCCGGTATCACATTAGTTCCATCCCTGATAGAACCTTGTTAAGCATGTATATGATTCAAGCCTAGGTAGTGCTTCTTTTCTCCTCTGATCTAGTCTTTGGTTGCTCGTTTGTTTTTATTCTAATTGTTTATTAAGTTATCCTTAGTTTTGGTAGTAAAACCCCCTTCCTTATTATTATTTTATTTAAGTAAAAATTTTGTATAGATAAGTCTTTGAGTCTAGTTAGTACAGTCTGTAGAAGTCTGTGGGTTCGATATCCGGACTTACTTTTGTCTTGCTGCATACGATAGGTACACTTGCCTGTCGGCAGTTTAGGTTTTAGAGAGTCTAGATTTATTACTTTGTGTCTAGTTTTAGAGTCGGTTTTTAGTTAGTTTATTAGCTAAGTTCCGTCGACATCAGTAGTGATGTTCTCACAGCCCAACAACAATCATTAGCTCAAGATAACTTGAAAAATGAGATGTCTTGCGGGGCTGAGATTTTATTGGAAACTAAGAATGATGGGTTGATGTATTATTTGAATCGGTTGTGGATACCGAACAGAGGTGATCTTAGAATGGTGATTATGGATGAAGCTCATAAGTCTCGTTATTCAATCCATCCGGGTTCTGATAAGATGTATCAAGACCTTAGGGACTTGTACTGGTGGCCTGGTATGAAGAAGGATATTGCTGAATATGTGTCTAAGTGCCATAACGGTGCCAAAGTCAAGGCAGAACACCATCGACCTTCAGGATTGTTGTTACAACCAGAAATACTGATGTGGAAGTGGGAGAATATCTCTATGGATTTCATTACTAAACTTCCACGAACTGCAAATGGCAAGGATAGTATTTGGGTGATAGTTGATAGATTGACCAAGTCGGCTCATTTCCTACCGGTACGCGAAACTTACCCTGTGCGGAAGTTAGCTCGTATCTACATTGATGAGATCATTAGCCGACATGGTATTCCCTTAAGCATAATATCGGATCGTGATGCTCGCTTCACGGCACGATTTTGGGAATCACTTCATGAAGCATTTGGAACAAGATTGGATCTTAGCACTGCCTATCATCCTCAAACGGATCGACAGACGGAGCGAAGATTCAGACATTGGAAGACATGTTAAGAGCTTGTGTCATCGACTTTGGTGGCAATTGGGATAGCCATTTACCATTGGTTGAATTCTCGTATAACAACAGTTATCACGCGAGCATTGGTATGGCACTGTTTGAAGCTCTTTATGGCAGGAAATGTCGGTCACCTATTTGTTGAACCGAAGTCGGTGATTCACAGATTACTGGTCCCGAGATTATTCAGGAAGCGACTGACAAGATCCGCCAGATCCGCAACAACCTGTTAGCTGCACGCAGTCGACAGAAAAGCTACGCGGACAAACGAAGGAAACCTTTAGAGTTTGAAGTTGATGATATGGTATTACTTAAAGTATCGCCTTGGAAGGGCGTTGTGCGATTCGGGAAGAAAGGTAAACTTGCTCCACGATATGTTGGCCCTTTTAAGATCCTTGAACGGATCGGGAAGGTTGCTTACAAATTGGAACTACCTCCTGAATTTAGTAATGTGCACCCAACGTTTCACGTGTCCAACTTAAGAAAGTGCTTAGCTGATCAGGATCTTCAGGTACCACTCGATGACATTCCCATCGATGATACCATGCACTTTATTGAAAGACCGGTGGAGATAATGGATCATGAGGTTAAAAAGCTCAAACGCAGTAGAATTCCAATTGTCAAAATACGTTGGGAATCGAAGCGCGGTCCAGAATTCACCTGGGAGCGGGAAGATCAGATGAAGCTTAAGTACCCACATTTATTTACTACGGTCACTCCAAGTTGAATTTCGGGACGAAATTCCTTTAACTAGGGGAGACTGTAACATCACTGTACTTCCGGTTGTCCGTACATCCGTACGATTGTACTGTTACGACATGAGATTAATTAAATGATAATGAATTATTGAATTATTATTTAATGATTATCACTGTTACTGGTATACATGTTTAGAACATATTATACGCGTAAACCCTGGAAAGTTTAGTTGTAACTCAACTAAACGGGACCAGAGAGTTTATTGCAGTTATATTGTGGATGATTATGGTATTGGATTGGAATGGAAGGGAACTGGGAGTTGTTTATGGACTCGTTGCTAAACATAGTCAAGGACACATGGTCATGGTTTATCGAAATAGCGGTGGGACGGTGTAGGGGAGGTTGCGATCTACCTCTGCATATGCCCTATACATATGCATATTTCGGTCTATCATGGATGTGTCAGTGACTTGGGTTTAGTGGGTTTTGGATTGGGAAATTATAATATTAAAGTTAATAAATAATGGGGGTGTAATTGGAATTAATTACGCGATGGTGAGGTTACGAACACAATTTAAACTCGAATATAAATTCAGAAATATTAACTTAATAAAGGTATTCGCGTGGGTGATGATTCACACGAATATAATTATTAAGAATAATATTCTGAATTAATATTCCTTAAAAAGTAAATTAAGTCGAAATACGATACGAGCGTTGGATTCGCAAAGGTGACGATCTTTACGAATACGTACGCGAGTAACGCATTTCGACGAGATAACTAATATATATCTAACGATATTAAATCAATAAATGAAAACTAAAAATATTTATTAGAAATCACAACCAAAAACGAAAGCGAGCAAATCGTTTATTTAAGTAATTAATGTAACGAGAATAAACGAAAGCATTTTATTTAAACTATCTTTAGTTAAAATCATACAATTATAACAAAACATATTATTAAAAAGAAATTATGTTTAAATGTATTTCGCGTTAAAACCGAGCATGTTATAATTTTAATCGCGATAAAAACAAGACCGAACACAGGGGGACGGGACGGGCATAAGAGGTGGAAGACATCTTCATTTTTCTCACTTTCAAAAACCCTTTCTCTATCTAGAACACTCAAACCCGTAACTCTACTCTCTCTAACTTCTCTCTAAGTTATCTCCTTCGTTACACGACGGAATCACGATATCTTGGCGCCTAAACGACCGTGTGATCAAGAGGAACAAGATCATAGGAAGAAACTCGCAATTTGGTTGACTTTTCGAGGTAAGAACTGAGTTTTATTTTCTGGTTTTTCACTTTTAAGTAACCGGTCATCATCATCATGTTTGTACACGTTTTGTAACCTTAAAACCCTAAAACGAGTTACTAGAAGGGTGGGTATATCATGAGGAAGACTTGTAGGTGAAAAGATAAAAAGGGTGTCGAAGGGCAGCCATGGATACGCAGGGTTCGTGGGTTGGTGGGGGCCGAACCTTTGAGGGCCAGGCGAATCTATTCTGGTTTGGCCGAACCCTAAGCCTGCAACGAACCCTGGTCTACTCTGCAACGAACCTGTTTTACAGCCTGCAACGAACCTGGTGCTGATTTACATGAGCCGAACCCTTGGTTCGCAGCTCGGTGGCCGAACCCAATGGTTCGTGGGATTGTGCAGCGAACCTTAGGACCATGGGACACCGAACCTTTTGTAACCCTGGCTATGAACCTTACCCTTCTTGTCTGGCCAAACATTTCCCTTCTTGTTGGCCGAACCTTTCTTTCTCCTCATTCTAGCCGAACCTAACCCTTTGGCCTAAAAAGGTTCGCTGCCTAGTGGGGTGATACCACATAAAAGATGAACTAAGATCAAGGGGGAATAGAAAGACATATGTACTTACATAAACATGCATGCATGACCAAACTAAATCACCATGTTTTTATTTCTTCTAACTTGAGTTTTAAAGGAACTAGGAATTATATGTGTATGGAACTTGTGTATTAATTAATGTAAGTATGAATTTTATTTAATTTAAATGAAGGTGTTACAAATTTAAACTATGGTGGTTAGTACAATTGATCATGCATGAATATTTATGTATGAAAGAAATTAGAGTTACCATCTCTATACAAATATATATGGGTGTATACTCGGATGATCAAAACTTGTTGCCTTAGAAAATGATGAGAAAAACCAACAAGTCTTACTATTAAGCGAATAATGAATAATTAGTAGAGGTTGGTTCAAACACTTTATCTTAGAATAAATAAATTAGGTTAAGGTAATACTAAGTAATTAAAAGTTAACACTTATGGGAAATTGGCTCGAATAAAACACAAATACTTATGAACACAAACACACTTATAAATACAGGTTGTTGAGTGGTTTGATTTCTCTTACGTGAGCGCGCACATTACAAGAATTCAAATTCTAAGGACTCAGGTGAGTTCTCATAGCCTCCTTTTTAAACTGTTTTGTTTTAAACTCGGAGGTGAAACATGTATACCCATTTTCAATATTATTTTGATATCACATGGATGACACTTGGTTATTTGTACGAAATCCATATTTATGGATTATCATATTCCATGAGTTGTTACTGTTGACTTCGGTCATTCGTAACGACTGCATGTATTGTCACGAGGAGTTTGCCTCATCCGTGTGTCGTTTTCTTTGACTTCGGTCAACTACAATGATACATGTATTGTCACGAGGAGTTTGCCTCATCCGTGTGTCGTTGTCTTTGACTTCGGTCAACTACAATGATGCATGTATTGTCACGTGGAGTTTGCCACATCCGTGTGTCGTTGACTTGACTTCGGTCAGTTGCAATGATACATGTATAGTCACTTATAATATTTGAGATGGTTGATAATTGAGATTGGTTGAATGTTTATGTGATTGAATACTTATGATTAAATTGAGATTATGTGTTGGATTTTGTGTTTGGATTATGTGTTTGGATTGTGATGGATTATCTCGCAGGTGTCATGTGGATTTTCTCAGGAAAACTCTAAACTTTTATAATCATTTTGAAAACACTTTTAAATTTAAAACTTATGATTACTCACCAACTACTTTGTAGTTGACACTTGATTTTCCTACATGTTTCAGGTAATGAAGCTAAGTAGGTTGAGGAAGAAGAACTCACATTTTGGACATCATCATATAGGATCTTGGACTTAGCTAATTAACTGAAATTCTGGCGACTTGAATTTAGTTAAATAGTTAATTCTCTTTTGTAATTGATGTAAACATTTTCATGATGAACATGATTTTTGTGTAATTAATTTGGTTGATTGAATGATATATGATGATTTGATTTAGATGCCCACGAGCTTTTGAACAATCTACACATCCCTCGTGGCATCCCTTTAAGCTTTAAGCTTAGTAGACATGATTTAGAGGCTATGTGAACTTAAGTGCTAATTGCTATGTGGGATTTAGGTTAGAAGACGTTTCATACAAAAACAAAACAGTATCTAGTAGCCTAAGAATGTAGCGACGTTCTTCGCATTGACTTATGTCTTGTGTGAAAAAGGTGAAAGATACACATACATAAACATTATGGTTTACATTGTTTAAGTTAAGACCTAGCTAGTCTTGATTTTAAACTTTGTAAGATTATTTGTTTGGGTTCTTGCTTTGTGCTACTTGCAAATTTACATATGTTTTAAATCTATTCTATTTAGTTTAATAGTTTTGCATCTTTTTTATACGTATTATATTAAATTGTTTTGAATTTGCTCACCAACTATGCAAATAGTTGACCCTTTATTTTACATATGTAACAGGTTAAGTTGAAGACATATGATAAAGACATAGATTAGGTTTAGAGGACCTAGTTAATTAATACAATGTTTAGAATATCATTTGTAATTTGTTTTGAACACTTGTATGTTATTGAATGTTTTTGTTTGATGAAATTAATATGGATGTTTTAAATATTGAAACTTTAACATAGCACCATGAGCTTTTGAACAGTCGGCATCGCGCCCCGACGTATTCCGCCGTCGGTCGGGGTGTGACAATTAATGTCCATGAAAATGGTTTGTGAATATATGCAATTCTTATAGATATCATGGAGAGGATATCTTACAATCTGGGCTGGTTAGTAATGACAGTCACAGGGACATTTAACGTCTCACTCTAGGTATCGATGAGGATACCTTACCTTTCGGACTAGTCAGAAATGGCAGTCACAGAGACTCTTAAGTCTCACTCTTATAGATATTATGGAGAGAATATCTTACATTTTAGGTTGAACAGTAGTGACAGACCTAGAGACAACTAAGTCTCACTCTTATAGATATCATGGAGAGGGTATCTTACAGTCCGGGCTGGTCAGAAATGACAGTCATCTGATCTATTCATTCTCACTCTTATATGTATCGTTGGGGGATATCTTACAGGCCGAGCTATTCCGTATGGAATAGCTATCAGAGACATTAAGTCTCTATTATAAAATGTTGGAGAATATCAGGCTGCAAATCAAATGGGGGATAACATGTATGAGATAGAAATGGGTATCTATAGTTGCACTACAGGTGGCAGGGATTCAATTAAGTATGTGGTGGGCTGGTGGCTTCATTCGTGATACGTATTCCCTATATATAAGCATGCTTAGCTGGACGATATACTATCTATATGTGTAACTATAGAGAGGACATTGATGTGTGATAATGCAAAACAAATTAATCCAGAATTGTGTGTAACATCATGAATTGGAATAAAAAATTTTCAATTGTTTTCTCTTACTAAAATTATGAAATCACCAACCTAGTGTTGACTGGTTTTAAATGCATGTTTTTCTCAGGTGACGAACATGTTTAGTCACCAGACATCAAGACATAAGCTAGTTGGATTTGTTACAAGACCAATAGTGTGACACCCCGTATTTTCCAGGTCAGCCTTTATTTTACTTTAATAATAATGTGTATTATTATTACATACGTGGCACTAGAATTAGTGAATTTAGTGTGACACGTGGCACAACAGTCCAAACACACACAACAAACAGATAATTCGAGAAACTACCGTAAAACTCTCGTACGTGTCTTGAATAACGAACGTTGGTGAAATAAACGAATCACAATCCAATTTCACAACACTTAGGCTCTGTGAAACCTAAAACAAGTGAAACAATGATAATATGTCGAGAAACGATGATTGTAATCGAGAAATAAGCGAAAAACGGTTTGAAACAGCAAAATATGACCTATTTGGCTCTTCTAGGACCCATCACGGTACGCTAAGGACTCCAGATGGGAGCTTAGTGGTACGCGAAGGATGGGCGGGGGAATTAGAATCCCGAATTTCATTACGGTATGCCAAGCCCTCTGGGGACCCCCTTGGCGGTACGCGAAGACTGTCAGACGCCAAAATCTTTAAAAATCCAAGACAAATCATTACTACTCTATACAAAATCATCATACCCGGAACCATGCATCATCTACTCGATAAAACCACCTCTAAACCTCCTTCTACACCTGCTGGAACTCAATAACACCATTGAAGAAGCTTAGATTGAAGATTTGGAGCTTGGAGAGCAAGAAGGAGCGCTTGTGGGATCTCACCATCAACACCATCACATTCTAGCTGCTGGAGTTTCCTTCCTAGCCGATTTTAGGAGCTATCCAGACCTATTCAAGGAACATTTCATCTTGCTTGGAGCTTTAGAAGGTACTTCTTGGATCAATGTAGCATAAAATCATCAATACACACACATGCAATGAGAATCACCCACATGCAATCACTCACACACCTCATGCATGAGATATGGATGATATATGATATGGGTTTTATGTTATTTTGACTGATTTTGATTAACAATAACGATCTATGAAGATCTACAACGAGTTTTGTTGATGTTAGGGTGATTTGAGACATAAGTCTATGAAATGCTTGATATTAGTGACATGCATGCTAGATCTAACCAATTTTAGATAACTTTTAATGATGATGAATGGTTATTGATGATGTATGGGGATATTTGCAAGGTTCATTGTGGTTGATATGGTCAAAAATGCATTATTTGAAGATTTTACTAATTTTAGAAACTTTGTTCTTGCAAGTATGATGATAGATGATGAAATATGGACATGTATGATATTAAGATGATGATTTGGAACTAATATGGTGTTTATTTATGTATTTGGGTTATTAGAATTGCTATAAGTTATAATTTATACCATTATTTCTAAAAATAGTAACTTTTAAGTTACAAATGATTAATGAGTAACGAACTTGACATGATTATTTGGTTTGGATGATGGGTTGGAATTAATATGATGATATTAGGTGTTATTGATATAATAGAATAATTAAAAATAAGGATTTAACATAACTTACTATAAATAGTAATCTTATTTTTGGAAGTCGGTAAATAACAAGGTGCTAGTCGTAACAAGCATGCTTAACCGGTTATTTGAGACTAGGATAATGATGTTTTGATGAGTTTGATTGTTAGACTTAGTGAAATATGTTTATTTTTATGACTTACTATAAATAGTAACTTTTAAATGAGAAACGTGCTTAATTGACTAAGTGTGACTATGTGTTATGTGATAACACGATCATATAGGTTGATTATGCATGCTAGAACAAACGAAAAATGAGTCCTTGTATGACTTGCTTGATTTAGAAACTTTCCTAAAATGGAAACTTACTATACATAGTAAGTTATACCACGAATGCAAATTATGTGCTCACACACATCACACGGCACTAATGGCACGTTAAACGATCACTTGAACTAAACACGTCTCGTTAGGTCAATCACGGTCAACACGGTCAAATACGGTCAACGCGACCTACATAACAACTTGGAGTTGTTTGTACACGAATACGGTCCTTTGAGACCCACACAAATGTGAACACAAACTCATAACACCTATGTGATATAGGTGACCGCTAAAGGCGCACGAAACCGTTCACGAGAAAAACGCACTACTAAACTCAGGTGAGTTTACAGCCCCACTTTTACTCCTTAACTGTTTTGTTAAACTATTGGGGTGAGAATACTATGCAACTGTTTTAGATATATGACTGGTATGTTGTAAAACTATTTTGAGTCCTCACACATCCTTACCGTTAGTTGTGTAACAAACGAGTCGTTATTACATAGTACTACTAGGTTTGACTAGCCCCACTCGACAACAACTGTGACTGGAGGTCACGATGAGTGTAATATCGATGTTGACGCTGGATTCCGCGATGAACCGGGGAGGCAAAGGAAACAGTCGAGTTTCGATAAGATGAACTGACACACTCACGGATCGTAGATCCAACAAACAACGTAACATAACCAGTATATGTTTGTCTTACTGTTTTTACTACTGTCTAAACCTGTGAACTCACCAACTTTATTTTGACACGTTTTCGCATGTATTCTCAGGTAATTGATGGCTCACAAGCTAGGATGCACACGGAGATGCACTGAGGAGTCTGCACTGCATTTAGACTCTAGTCCTAGGCTTGTATTTTGGATTTGTGTGATTTGAAACAATTCTAAACATGTAGTGTCTGATAACAATTTATATTTCAACTGCAAACGATTTACTTATTCCGCTGCTTTGACATTAAACTATCCCGCTGCATTTTTATGAAATTAGTCTAATTTACAAAAACTATGTGATTGTGTAACTCATATAGAGTCGTTCTATATGACCGAGAGCTATGATCCTGGCCACGTCACACCCGCGCGGTCTGACACTGCACGTGGGAATTTGGGGGTGTGACATATAGCTTAATTTTGGGTTGTGCATACTTTGGATGACATATTGGTGAATCATCTTTTGTAAATCTTGTGCAGATACAAGATAGAACTTCATGATTCTTTTTGGGTAGATTTATTTGGTTAAATTAGGAACACATATTGTGTAATTTAACTTTGTAATTCTTTGTCAATATCATGTTAGCATTTCTCATAATACATCATGTGCCAGGAAAACAATCTGATCATTTCGATTATCGCACGATATCACGCCCCAAGAACCTTCCGCCTGACAGGAAAGTCGATCCAGCCCGTCGGCTCGGGGTGTGACAGTTCTGATCCAAGGAAGCTTCCTCATCTGGTTGAGGTTCTGGAGAATTGGAACTAGACCCACGTGATTGAACATAGGCTCCTTTATCACTTGTTTGGAACCCACCAATGGATATTTCGTTCTCATAAAATACATCGTTGGGCTCAACAAATAACTCAACCATGATGTCAAAATTATCATTATTCAGGTGCTGCTTCCAATTAAATATTTTGGTTTCATCTAACTTGACCTCCCGAGTCACGTGCACCTTTTGTTTTAGAGGATCGAACATACGATATGTCTTTGACTCCGGTTGAGTTCCTAGATGAATCATTTGAACCGAGCGATCATCCAATTTCTTTTGACCCGTTGTTAACACTTTAACAAATCCAAGACACCCAAATACCTTTAAATGTGATAAGTTGGGCCTTCTCCCTTGGTGTAGTTTCTACCAACGCTTTGGTAGGTGATCGGTTTAGTAAGTATATTGCATGCACAATCACTTCTCCCCAAAAGTTTTGTGGCAGCTTCAATGTGATTAGAATGCTTCGAGTTGTTCCTAGCACGATTCGATTTCATCTTTCCACTAATCCGTTTTGTTGAGGAGTATATGGAGCAGTGAATTGCTGTGTAACACCTTTTTTCCTGCAAAAATCATTCAAACCATGTGAAGCAAATTCACCCCTGTTGTCGGTTCTCAAGGCTTTAACCTTTTTCCTGGTTTCAATCTCGATTCTTTTGATGAAATCTTCAAGGTTACCAGCAACTTGGTCCTTTCTCTTTATCAAAAAACTCCACATGAATCTACTATAATCGTCCACTATTAACAAGTATTGAGATCCACCATTTGTCTTTGGCGTTATCGGTCCACATACATAAGCATAAATCAACTCAAGTGGACTAGTGGCTCGATATAGGGTCTCCTTTGGGAAAGGTATTCTAGCTTGTTTACCGAGTGTGCACGAGTCACACACTTGTGGTGGTTGTGTTACCTTTGGTAACCCTATTGCAATTTTGTAGAGTTCTTTATGTGCATCAAAATTGAGATGCCCCAACCGTGCATGCCAAAGCCAAGAATCATCTTCTAAGTTTGCTAGTAAATACGTTTGATCACCACAAGTTAAGTTAAATTTATAAACGCGATTTGGTGAACGAGGTACCTTCATTAAAAACGTGCCATCTTGCTCATACATCCACAGGGTCCCGTGTTGTATCGTGATCTTGTATCCAATTTCATCCAATTGCCCGATGCTAATGATGTTGTTTTTAGGTGCCGGAATGTAATAAACATCGCATATCTCCCTTTGTTTCTCGGTTTTACCCTTTAGCACCATATTCCCTTTGCCTTTTATCTCGAATCTAGAACCATCTCCAAACCTTACGGTTCCTACCGTCCTCCGATCAAGGCTAGTAAACCACTTGGGATTACCCGACATATGGTTACTTGCTCCATTATCTAAGAACCAAGCATTTACATCATCCGGTTTTGTTGTAAACTTACTTGGGTCAACTCGATCCTTGTTAAGAAATACTACTTCCTTGTCATCTTCGTGGGTCATCATGTAAAGAACTGGTTTTTCTTCTTGGGTAAGATTTGCTTCCTCGGCTTTGTTTCTTATGGGACAACTTGTGGCAAAGTGACCCAACCCGTCACAATGATAGCACTTCAACTTATATCTATCTTTTTTTTGTGATGGATTTTCTTTTTCTTTACCTCGGTCCCCACTCCTTCCGCGTCCTCTACCCTGACCCCGCTGACTTGACTCGGCTGTGCTCCTTCCTCTACCATAGCCCTTTTCATTCTTTTTCTTTGATTCCCATTCTTCATAAGTGAACATTCTTTGTGGTAACTAGTTTCTCTTTGGAGCCAAGTCTCTCTTCATACGCCTTAAGCATTCCCACTACATCCTCAAATGTTACCGAATTCAGGTCTAAAACTTGCTCAAGGGCAACCACCATGTGAATGAATTTATCGGGCAATCCATTCAAAAACTTCTTGACAAGTTTCTTTTGATCTATTACCGAACCGTATGACGCAGCTTTGGATGCAATCTCGGTTATCCAGTTTGCGAACTCATCAACTGTGCTTCCCTCCTTCATTCTTAGACTTTTGAACTCGACCATTAGGGTCTGAAGCCTTGCTTCGACCACTCGTTCCGCTCCCCAGTGACGAGTTTTAACAGCTTCGCACATAGCTTTAGCCGTATCGAGATTCCCGACTTGCAACACCTGCTCTTGGGGCAAATCCTGGAACACTAAAGCTATCGCTATGCCGTTTTTCTTTGCATCATTAGTTGTTCCCGGTTCGATTATATCCCATACGCCATTCATGTTGAAGATTGGAGAACAATTAATTAACTTGGAGGATAAGATCCACGTAATAACACTCAAGCCTTCAAACTATTCTATTGGTTGGTTTCAATTATACCAAGTTCAATAATAGTCTTCTGCGTGCTGCTTCAAACTTTATAAAAAATTACTGGAATTTAGGGCTGTGGACGTGGCTCTTTTTAGCCACGACTATTTGTAAAGGACATGTTAATTTGATTTCAGCTAAATTAATAATTCATTGCTGTTCACAGAGAGCTTATATATGGATGAAGTCGTTTTGATAAATAGATAAAAGTTAAAGTTTATTGTATCAATTTTTAATCATTATTAACTTTGTACATTATTAACATTTCATTGAAATAGAAAGATGGAAGTGTTTTTCAATGTTTACATGAAAAACATTGAAATCACATAAATTTGCTATAAATTTAGAAGTATTTGATTCTTTAAGTCTCATAAGATTTTAAAGAACCACTACTTTGATTGTTTTTGATTGTTGTTTATCAATTATCAGGTAGATAGGTTGGTTAGAACTTTTTGTTTTATGTTGTTTTCAGACATTTGGTGCGAAATTTGAGCTAATTTTTTGATTGTTTGTAGCAATTACGCGTTAACTTCATAATCAAAATCAATTGATCAGGAGATAACATGTTTAATATAAATCACTAATTTACATTTGTACACTCTATACAATAAGTACATATATTTATTTATGTCTAATAGTAACTAATTTTCATATAACAATCTAAAAGGTTGCCATGTGTTTTTACATACAAAATGTTATGTTAAATGTAGATTACATGAAAAGTTTAATTTTCAGCCAGATGTCAGTATACATGTCTTGGTGGAAGTTAGATAGAAGTTGGTTGAATTTTATAGAATGAAAGAATGGTGATATTTTATAGAGTTCGAATTTTTTTTTTTTAAATCCTTCAAACGGTCAAATAACGGCTATTTTCCCCTCTCACGCTCGGCCTCATCCGGTGAGCACTCCCCGATTCACCCCAAGGAGTTTCCGGGGGCCCGGTATTCCCGGTCAGCCCCGGATCGGTGGATTCCTTCCCGATCTCTTCCCGAGCTCCACTCCGAGTGCTCTAAGAAGTATAACTTTGGAATTTACGTTAGATATTTTAAAATTTGTTTGATTAATAACATCCTGTATTTTCATTTAATTGATTTAAAGTTTGGAAATTGGTTGCACAATTAGATAATTAGTTAGATAATTAGTCGAATTTTGAATACGTTTTGGATGATTTCAAAATCCCTTGCAGCACTACTAATATGGAGACTTTTGAAATCTCACATGATGAGCAAATGGGTAAAGATTTGTTGCTCTGGAGTTGACTGTAATCTCTCATGGTGTGTCTTATATTTACATGTTTTTAACTTTAATTATGATTTCATTAAGGTTACAGTTCGATTTTTTTTTTGTCATATTGATGTTAAATAAATATTTGTGTAGAATAATGGCTAGATTCATGTACTTCCAAAAAGAGGATCTCATGTTGGATGTATGCAAGTTTAACGAGGTGTTTACCCTTGTGTGACAACTAGTACCAGATTGGCCGGCAATCCATACGGTATGTGTACTTGCACCATTACTATGTGTAAATAACTATGTGTAAATAACTATGTGTAGATAAATATGTGTGTATAACTATGCGTGAATAACTATTTAATAAACAGTTGGGTGAAAACAAGGCTATAGAACATATAACAGTTGTACATATTTCAATGAAAATCGAAGTACATAAATACAACAAATCACGAGAAATAACAAGGGTGAAAACAAATGACAAATACAAATCGGTGGCGATCTGATTTCCATAAATAACAGTAATCAGATAACCGAAAAATCAATAAGAAAACAATGTGAAAACAGTTATGATTAGTGGAGTCCGTCTGTGAGAAGGTACAATTCAAACAACAGTTCAGTATCGTTTACGAACGATGAACTCACAGTGTGTTTGCGTGGGTGACGATTCACACAAACATATCTGTGAGTTTAACATTCAGAACGACAACTGAAAAGTAGAAAACCAAATCAAAAAGTGAAACGTACGATCGTATTCTTACAGAGTATTCGTATAGTTAGCGCTCTGTACGAAAAAACGCGTAAGTTACGTTTTCTGACGAAACGGCGAAAATAAACGATTACGAACTTTAAAATAATAAAAATAATATCTATTAGGAATTACAACCTAAAAAGAATTTTATAAAACTATTCAACTAAAACTATACGTAATTAACATTACGTAACGAAATAACGAGATTTAACGGTCTGATCACGAATGAACAGTAAAAATAAGTGAAATATAATATTTTACGTTTTACAATTTTGAAACTCATCAAAAATAATCAAAGAAATCTAAATTTAAATCTAAAAAGTTGAATTACGCAACCGTAATAAAACGCGCGTAAAAATACGCTAAACCAACACCGAGCGAGACCGAACACAGGGGTAAACACCCGTGGTATAAAACCCCATTTTCCCCCACCTTCTTCTTCACTTTTTCAGCTGATTTATTTCCCTCCCACTCAAAAAAAAACGTCTCTCTCTCTACTCTCTCTCTAGCTTCTCACACACTCTATCATAGCGAACGACCACCAAATTTCGCGTTCTTGGTGTCCAAACTCTCAACGAGTAGAACAAGGAAGTACAAAGGATCTAGTCAAAAACGAGCTCAATCGGACGTGAAACTAAAGAGAAGTTCGGCTGAAAAAGGTGAAATCTTGACTATTTCCGGTTTTGCTTTTTTGTTAGAAATCCTACACAAAAACATCCATATCTTCTTCATTTCTTAGCCAAATCGCGCAAATAATATATCGAAACGATTGTATCGACGAGAGGAAGCTTGTAGTACAAGGGATCGGGGCTGGTTCGAAGTATTTTGGCCGGAATCTTAGAGAGAATGTACGGTACTGTAGAGTAATTTACTATTCATTATCATCTTCATATGTAACTCGATTTTCAGCAATGAAACTACATTAGTTCTTCATCAAAATGAGTCCCTCATGTTGGGATTACACTAGAATAAGGATTTGGGTCATTGGAATTTAAGATCGGTGGATGAATGAGATCGTAGTGTCGATGGGAAGCCATAGTATCAACCGAAGGAACTCATTAGAGTCTATGGTTGTTAACCGGTTGGTGTCCACCGATACTACTCATCTTGTAGCTATTAATACTAATGTAAACATATTTAAAGCTTATGTAAACTATAAAACTAAGGACTTAAATATTAAGGAGGTAATCTAGAGCAATAAAATGGTAATGACAAGTAAGATTAGAGATTTCATAAAAGTGTCAAACTTACTTTTGGACTTAGTTAATAAAACACATTTGTAAAATATGTATTTAACAAACAAAATCACTAAGTTTTCATAACGCTTTACTTATGTTAATATGTTAAAGTGATAATAATCATCTTAAGTTAACATAAGGGTTTGACATGCAAAACCTAAGTTGAACTATTGAACTGACATATGTTAAGATTTCAAAGTCTAAGAAACATTCTAAGACTTTAAGTTAAGTTGCAACATGTAAATCAAGAACAATCTAGTATATTAACACCTAATCTAGAGTTGGTTAAATGTTAGTATATTACACTAAAAGGAAACTAAGGCTAATCAAACAACAAACAACTACAAGTGTTAACCAACTTTAGGGTTAACACACACACTTTAATAACTTATACTTATAAGTTATACATCATTGGAAACAAACACAGGATCGTGAATATAACTTCAAGAACAACAACGAGCGCATGCATTCTTTGATTACTTAGTCAAGCACTACTACTACCAGGTGAGTTCATATGCCCCTTTTTATTAATCTTTTGGTTTTAACTACGGGGCTGAGAACATGCTAAAACTTTTATTAAATGTTTCGGTACACTGTATGGTAATAAGGTTTTTACTTTGTTATATTACAGTTGTATGCCTTATTATGTAAAGTTGATGACTGCGAGTTTATAACTGTTATTTCTGTTAGACAATATCTACGATTACTAAGTGATAAAACTGTTATTCCTCTGTGATTACAACTGTAATTCTCATGAGGAATACATGTTATTCCTATTGAATTATATTATTAATTCTAAGGAAAATTATAAATGTCAAGTCTTTGGGAATAATTGCAGTTAATTCTAAGCGAATAGAACTGTTATACCTATGAGAACATGTGTGCTATATCTATTGGATTTCTATGAGTTGATGGTTATGGATTGAGGACTATAAGAACTCTTTTGATTTTTAGTTAGCCTATTCCAACTCTATCATTTCTGACTCGGATGATAAGATTATGATAGTTTGCTAATTATCTCACCACTTCTACTCTGTGGACTGGCAGATTGAGTGACTGACCTCACTCATGTCACATGCTGGTGACAAATAGTTGTGAGGCCTTGGGAAAACTAATGAATGGAAATGAATTGAGTACATTGTGGTTTGCCTTTGTGGAAGCTGCAAGGTGGTCAATTCAATTCTATAGATCAATTGGGATATGACTACGAGTCAGACTTGCTCTCACTTCCTAATCAGATGTGAGTAATAGTAAGTCAAAGAGCATACCACCCCTAATAATTGTGGTAACACCACCATTAATATCTGTGGTAATTCCACCATTTATAACTGTGGAGAATTGTACTACTTAGAAACCTAATGTGATATGTTAATATCATGATAATGCAATGGTTTGTCATATTGGAGATCTTGATTGTGATTAAGTCTATGGGTGATGAAATGGATATCTATAGCTACAATACAAGTGGTATTCAGTTATGTCAAGTGTGTGGTGGGATGTCGGCCGGGGCTTGTCTACTACGTATGCCCTATATAGAAGAATGCTTGTTTGGACAATATCCTATTTGTAGGTGTACCTATAGAGAGGACATGGGGATGAGTTAATACCAAATGAGGATAACTGAGACTTGTGTAATACCAGATGTTGTGTAAATAACTCTGAAAGTTTTTAAATAACTAAACTATGAACTCACCAACCTAGTGTTGACTTTGTTTAAAGGCATGTTTTCTCAGGTGACGAACATGTTTAGTTACCAAGCATCAGTGATTAAGCTAGAGGAGTTTATAGAAGACCTAGCTTGCTTTTTGGATACATACGTTTTTTGATGACATTTTGAATCTCTTTTGTATATCTTGTGCAGCTACAAGATAGAAACTATATGATTCTTTTGTGTAGATTTACCTGGTTAAATTATGAACACGTACTGTGTAATTTAACTTTGTAATTCTACGTATTGAATGTCATGTTAGCATTTCTCATTATATATCATGTGTCATGTAAGCAATCTGATCACTATGATTATCACCCGAAATCGCGCCCCGGGAACATTCCGCCCGACGGGAAAGCCGATCCAGCCCGCCGGCTCGGGGTGTGACACCTTGCTTCATGTACTCTTACTGTTGATTATTTTCTTGCAGTTGGATCTTTCTTACAAGATGTCTATGTTGCTATGTCGTGATTCAATTATATCTGACAAAAATGCCTCTATTGCATCTCATAAAGAGATGCATATTACTTGGTCTTTTAGATATAAGGTTTTTCTTTCTTTCTTTTTTTTTTCATGTATATTCAATTGCATGTTATTCATATTTGTGTATATATAACACACTTACAAGAATGTTGGAGAGTGTATTGAGTTGCAAGAAGTAAATATCTTTAAGGTGCGAAACATCCTACATGGTATTATTTACTACTTGGCATGCACTTTGTGTGATTTTTTAGAGTTTTTCTGATGGGTTTTCTTAACATTAGTGTGGTCTCATATGAGGATATTTATTTATGCCAAATAATATATAATCGCATACATATCTAGAATTAAGAAAGGACTCTTGATTTTTGTCATATGTATATTTAGGCCATTTGACCATTTTCAAAGAAATCAATTACTTCTTATTCTTTTACATTATAATGGCTTACTTGATTTTAAACTACATGGACGAGTTTGCGTAACAAATATTATACAATTAGAGTTGATCACATCAAAAACCAATGGTACATTCATTTTGCATCCCTCTTTAGTTCTAAAAGTTTGCTTCATTTGAAATCACATGTTACCTTTTGCCTATAATTCAATTTTAAAGTAGAATAGTTGTAATATCAACATGTGTACTTGTATAATTTTAACACTTCATGTTTTTTTTATTAACTAATTATTTGTGTTTTTTTATTAATTGACCATGTGTACAACTGAATGTTTTATTAAATTATTATTTTTTTAATTAAAATTGTGTTGTTTATTTTAATTTAATAACACTTGTTAAGACTCAAAAACCCAAATTCAAAAAAAGATAAAAAATAAAAACAATATTAATTCAAATGCGTATTGTATTCATCATGTGGAAAACCGATTCAAGTCTTTTAAATATAAAATAATATTTTTTTGAATTTGTCAATTCATATTGTTTACAATTAAAATAATATATTTTTGAATTTACAATTCATTCCGTGTAAAATTTTGAATTTACAATACCCATCGTTTACAATTTAAATATGTTCGACGCTTTTTTGATATTTAAATGCTTTATATGTTTGACAATATACTAAATTACATAAGTTTTTTAATTAATTTTGGTAATGATTATGCCTCACAAAATGGACGGGTTTGGCAACATGTCATAACGGGTTTGGGTCAGGATCGGTGCGGGTCAGAACGGGTTTTGAAGCAAAATCAGTTCGGATCTAAATGGATTATTCTTAAAAAACATTAATTTAGTTTGTGTTGTAAGTAAACAAATAGTACGTTCCTGAGGATAATTTTTAGTAATTTTCTCATCAATTATGTTATTAATCATTATAAAATATTTGAATTCATTGCATTCACCTAGTTTTAAGTTATCCATCTTGACCCGTATTGTGTTTATGTGTTACCCATCTCAACCCATTTCATATTTTGATGTTACCCATTTTAACTCATTATATTACAATTGTTTACCCAAACTGTCACACTCCGAGCCGGCGGGGTTGGATCGGAGTCCCCGTCGGGCGGAAGGTCCCGGGGCGTGATATCGTGCGTGATAATCATAGTGATCAGATTATTTACATAACATCAATGTTTAAGAATAACTAAAGCACAAATAAAACATGAAACTAGGATTACAAAGTTAAATTACAATATCAATGTTCTGCAATTTAACTAAGTAAACCTACAAAAGAATCAAATGTTTATATCTTGTATATGTACAAGATATCAAAAGTGATGTGTAATATCCACAAAAGATGTGCTTTCCAAAAGTCTACTAGGTCCTCTATCTGGCAGCCTAGTATGCAAATCCTGAAGCCTTAGCCTACACATGTTCTTCACCTGAGAATGCATGTAAGAAAACAAAGTCAACACAATGGTTGTTGAGTTCATAAAGTTTATAAGTTTAAAAATAGTTTTGACAAACCTCCTTCGGTAAAACCTTAACCTCATTAACTCCACATGTGATATCCAAATCGGTATGCTTATATATAGGGCATACCCCTGGGTCGAGCCTACAACCCGCCCAGACGCCATCCCACCACATACTAATCCGGATATGACACTGTTGTTAATAATAATTAAGCATTTTACCTACCAATCAACCCATTCCTCATCAAAGCTTTTGTTTTCTGTTTCAAAGTTTACAAGTCTATAGTGTTCACAAGTGTTAGTTTCAAAGTATGTTTATCAAGTATCATAGTTTCACACGCACATAGTTTAGCTGTCCCTAATCTCATGCGTGAGTACAAGCTCTGCACTAGCAGTCGTTTAGCAATTACGGAGCTCACGAATAGATACAAGCTCTGCACTAGCAATCGTTTAGCAATTAAGTATCTCATGATTTATTTAAGCTTAGTCTAGCAATTACATGTCTCCTATACAAGATACAAGCTCTGCACTAGCAGTCGTTTAGCAATTACGTATCTCATACATAGACACAAGCCATGCATACACAAGTAATCCAGCAATTACATATCTCATATAAGCAGACAAAAGCTCTGCACTAGCAGTCGTTTAGCAATTACATGTCTCTTATATAGATAATAGCTTAGCCTCGTTATGGTTAAGTTTAGCAATTACATACCTCATATAAGCAGAAAAAAGCTCTGCACTAGCAGTCGTTTAGCAATTACATGTCTCTTATATAGGTAATAGCTTAGCCTCGTTATGGTTTAGTTTTACATGTATCTCAATCCATAGGTACAAGCTCTGCACTAGCAGTCGTTTAGCAATTACGTAACCTATGATTAGATACATGCACAAAGTTTCATGCGCATGTTGTAGTTTCAAGCATATAGTTTCAAGTGTCCACACATAGTTTCATCATGAATTCCATAGGTTTGCATCAAGTCTCATGTTTAAGCATATAATTTTCACAAGCATAAAGTCTCACGTTTAAGCATATAGTTTCATAAGCATCGAGTCTCATGTTTAAGCATATAGTTTTTCCCAAGCACAAAGTATCATGTTTAAGCATATCGTTTCACAAACATCTAATCACAAGTTTACGCATCAAGTCTCATAAGCATCCAACATATGGTTTCAAGCCTCAAGGTTAAAGTATAGGTTTCAAGTCTATTGCTTTTCAAAGTATTCTAAGTTCCCGCATAAGTTTCAACATAAGTATCATGTTTATGATTAAAGCATTAAATAACATTTCAATAGTTTTATGAAAATGTTTAACATGCTTCTCAGTCCCGAAGTAAAACAAATAAGTTTGAAAAGGGAAAAATGAACTAACCTTGTGTCCGTAGTAGTTGACTATGTAAAACAAGAATACGCACGCTCTTTGTTTGCACTTGTTGTGAAGTTCAAGCTCCTGTATTGATTTCATAGTATTTATAACTTATAAGTATGAGTTGTATTGATTCGTGTGCGTGTAAGGGTTAGTGTTAGCCCTAACGTTGGCTAACACTAGTAAGTCTCGTTAGTCATCCGGCCCTTGTTTACTTGAGGTTACTATTGCATTATCTTCATATTATAAGTTTATCACACTTATTGTCATCTTTGATTTCAAAATGGTTTGTGGCATCGTAGTTGTAAACGTTAAAGTTTGCGAGCATATAGTTTCTCAAGTCTTTCACCATCTTATGAAAATCATCATGCATTTCATTGCACGTTATTTAACATTATTTAGTTTTAAGTCGGGTACTATTGTTGGACCAAGACTGAAGGGTGTGGGCTAAACTAATCATAAGTTGGGCCAATTAACTTGCTTGGCCGAACAATTTGGCCTATCCGGTAACTCCATGGGCCGAGAATATCTTAGTGGGCTATCTAGGTGTAGTGGGCCGGTTAGCATCGAAAGTTTGGCCGCATGGGACACTCAGTGGGCCGATGATAACAGCGAACCTATGAAGTCCCCGGCTAAGGTTCGCTTAACACCATGGGTTCGGCAAATGTTGAAGGTTCGGTGGCCGGCGCTGGTTCGCTCAATTGCTAAGGTTTCGGCAGTTGGGTGTGAGGTTCGCAGCTTCAAAGGTTCGGCCAAGGGATTTAGGTTCGCCGACTAGGTTGATGGGTTCGGCTGCTGGGTCATCATCAGGTTCGTGCATGGTTCGGGGAAACACTAGGGTTCGCCACATGGAAGGAAGGCCCGCCTAGGATTCGGTTGGCTCTGCATGGTTCGGCTTGCAAGATGGTTCGGCTAGAGTGCTAAGGTTCGTAGCTAGCATCAACAGGGTTCGGCTGGTGAGATGAGGGTTCGCCACCTTCACAGAGGTTCGGCCGGTTATGTTCTCACGAACCCTGGTTTGTGCTCAACCCATCAACGACTTCGAACCACCTGTTAAGTCATCCTCGTGGTGTCGCCGTAGGTCAGCAAGTCTACGAAAGGTTGCTGGTTCGAAGTAAGTTACCCATTCGGTTGTGTGTGTGTAATCGAATCAGTGGGTTAAAAACCCTCTTTTTCAACGACTTTAAGGTCAAATACCTCGAAAATGGCTAGGTAACTTTGTAGATCCGTTGTACTTCCTTGTAGAGGGCTTCAAGAGCTTCGTGTAGGTCCAAGAATCATCCAATTTCGTTAAGAAACGAGTGAGATATGGAGTTTCAAAGATTGGAATTGGTGGTGAAGGTGGAAACCGGAAATTTGAGTTAGAGAGAGAGAGTGCAAGCAATAAATGAGGATAAACTCCTCATTTGGTGTTTATATATCCCACGGATATTCGGGTTCATTTCGGTTGCTCGGTTCACGTTTTCGTCGTGTTTCCGGTTCGTTACGCGTAGTTTCCGTAAATTTAAATAAAAAGATTTATTATAGGGTGTTTAGACTATATTTATTATTAGAATTTATTTTAAATGTTGATTATCTTAATTTATTTGTCGAGATAAATTACTATACGCGTTCCGTTAATTTGTTCGTGAATTAATAAAATAGTTTAGTTTAAATTTGTATTTATGATGAGTTTCAAAATTGTAAAATAGGAAATATTATATTTCCTTAAATTTATGATCGTTCTTCGTTTTCGTTTTCGTTTTCGTTTTCGTTTCGTCAGATCGCGTCGCCATCGCGCGTATTCGTTCGAATCGTCATTAGAACGAACACATCGATGGTTTAGCTTTCTGATTCTTGTTTTCTACTGTTCAGTCATTATTTCAGAACGTTAAACTCTCAGAATCATTCGTACAGATCGTCACCTATACGAACAATTCGTCGGTTTAGCATTCCGTAACAATAACCGTTATGGTTTTGTTTTGTTTCACCTCACATACGTTTATACCAAATAGTATCAAATCAAGTATCTATGTTTCAATACTGTGTTGTCTGACATGTTTCTGACTGTTAAACCCTAAGGTTTCAGTCAGATTCGGACAATCGCATAATAGTTTCGCATCAAGTTTAAAGTATCAATAGTATAAACATAGTTTCACGTAATGTGTACCTGAGTTACTGTACGGTTCACTGTTGCGATCACTGTTCCGGCACGTGTCCGGCACTGATGTTACAGTCTCCCCTTGTTAGAGAAATTTCGTCCCGAAATTTAAGACTCGTTATTCGGCACGGCTTCCTCTGTAAAGAGTTGGGGCTACACTACTCATGATCTGGAACCGGGAGCCGTTATATTTGCATTAAAGATTTGGAGGCATTATTTATATGGCACCAAGTGTACCATATTTACTGATCACAAAAGTCTGCAACACATATTCGATCAGAAGGAACTCAACATGCGACAGCGACGTTGGGTTGAGCTTCTGAATGACTATGACTGTGTGATCAAGTACCATCCAGGCAAGGCAAATGTTGTAGCGGATGCCTTGAGCCGAAAGGAACGAGTCAAACCTTTGCGCGTCAGAGCAATGGGAATGACTGTACAGACAAGCCTGCACGATAACATTATGAAAGCACAACAGGAGGTTATTGAACGTGAAAACTTGAAGAAAGAACTTGATTGCGGTGTGGAAAAACATTTGGAAACAAAACCCGATGGACTTGTTTACTTCAAGGATCGTATATGGATTCCTGCAGTAGATGAGTTAAGGAAGCTTATTTTTGATGAAGCACACAAAACCAAGTACTCTGTGCATCCCGGTGCTGATAAGATGTATCAAGACTTACGGGCATTTTATTGGTGGCCGGGTATGAAGAAAGACATAGCTGAGTATGTTGGTCGATGCCTTACATGTGCTAAAGTGAAGGCGGAACACCAGAAACCGTCTGGTTTACTGGAACAGCCTGAAATTCCACTTTGGAAGTGGGAACAGATAGCTATGGACTTTGTTACTAAGCTACCCCGCACTTCCAGTGGAGATGACACTATTTGGGTTATCGTTGATCGATTAACCAAATCTGCTCATTTCTTGCCGATGCGAGAAACTTACACGATGGATAAACTAGCGAAGCTTTACATCAATGAGATAGTGGTGTGCCATGGTGTGCCATTGTCTATCATTTCAGATCGTGATAGCAGATTCACATCAAGGTTCTGGCAATCATTGCAGAAATCTCTGGGGACGCAATTAAACTTGAGTACAACTTATCATCCACAAACAGATGGTCAAAGTGAACTTACTATACAAACCCTAGAGGATATGTTAAGAACTTGTGTTCTAGACTTTGGTGGTAATTGGGATTCTCATTTGCCACTAATCGAGTTCTCCTACAATAACAGTTATCACAGCAGTATCGGTTGTGCCCCATTCGAGGCTCTTTATGGTCGGAAATGTCGGTCACCGATCTGTTGGTCGGAAGTGGGAGATAATCGTATCACCGGGCCAGAACTTATTCAAGAAACTACAGACAAGATTGCTCAGATACAACAAAGGTTACAGGCAACACGAAGCAGACAAAAGAGTTATGCTGACAAACGGCGCAAGCCGTTGGAATTCCAAGTGGGAGACCGTGTCATGTTAAAGGTTTCCCCATGGAAGGGCGTAGTCCGTTTTTGCAAAGAAAGGCAAATTAACTTTGTCTTCTCATGAATCTTTAGTTGTCTCGAAGCATAGGCAATAACTTTGTCTCGCTGCATAAGTACACAGCCGAGTCCCTGATGGGATGCATCACAGTACACTACAAAGTCATCACAACCATCTGGGAGAGATAAAATCGGAGCATCACATAGTCTTTGCTTCAAAGTCTGAAAGGCTTCTTCTTGCTTCTGTTCCCAAACAAACGGCTCGCTTTTCTGTGTTAGCTTCGTGAGTGGCAGGGCTATCTTAGAAAAGTTCGAGATAAACCTTCTGTAATAGCCTGCTAAGCCTAGAAAAGAACGTATCTCCGTCGGTGTCTTCGGAGTGTCCCAATCTTTTATTGCTTCAATCTTGGCAGGATCAATGTGTATACCCTCACTGTTAACAACGTGCCCTAGGAATTGAACCTCTTTTAACCAAAATTCACATTTAGAGAATTTGGCATAGAGCTTCTCTTCCTTTAATAGTTCCAAGATTGTCCTGAGATTTTGCTCATGCTCTGCTTTACTTTTAGAATAGATCAATATGTCATCAATGAAAACAATAACAAATTGATCTAAATACGGCTTACACACACGGTTCATGAGATCCATGAAAACCGCGGGTGCATTCGTCAAACCAAAAGGCATCACCATGAACTCGTAATGCCCGTATCTGGTACGAAACGCCGTCTTTGGTATATCCTCGTCTTGTACTCTAAGCTGATGGTATCCGGAACGCAGATCGATCTTCGAAAAGTATTGAGCTCCTTGCAATTGATCAAACAAATCATCAATCCTCGGTAGTGGATACCGATTCTTGATGGTTAGTTTGTTTAACTTCCTGTAGTCTATGCACATCCGAAAGGATCCATCCTTCTTCTTCACGAACAGTACCGGAGCTCCCCAAGGTGAGTAGCTCGGTCGGATGAAACCTTTATCAAGTAGTTCCTGTAGTTGGTTGGATAATTCCTGCATCTCCGAAGGTGCTAACCTGTAAGGAGATTTAGCAACAGGTGTTGCTCCCGGAATCAAATCAATACGAAATTCCACCGGTCGCACAGGTGGCAAAACAGGTAGCTCTTCAAGAAACACTTCGGGGTATTCTTTCACTACCGGCACATCTTGTATCGTTTTCTTGTCTTTCCCTTTCTCCACCACGTGAGCCAAGAAAGCTATACATTTCTTTTGTAGACACTTACGCGCTTTTATGCATGATATGATCTTTACGTTTTGCTTTGCTTGATCCCCACAAACTTCCAATACACGATCAGTCGCGACTGGAATCCGAAGTAGCTTTTCGGAACAGATGACTTCAACTCTATTGAGTGATAGCCAATCCATCCCCACGATGATGTCGAAACTGCCCAACTCCATCGGCAACAAGTCGATGGTAAATGTGTGATCTGTGAGTGTAAGTGGGCAGTTCCTAAGTATGGTGCTAACTGTAACCTGCTTTTCGTTTGCTACCTCGATAATGTAAGGGGAGTCTAAAGTTTCCTCAGTAAGACTAAGTTGTCGTGCAAAATCAGATGAAATAAAACTCTGGTCTGCACCAGTATCAAATAGTATAGATGCATAAGAGTCATGTAAAAGAAATGTACCAGTGACCACATTAGGGTCTTGGCGTGCAACATTGGCTCCGATAACAAAAGCTCGTCCTTGAGGTGCTTGTGCTCCTGGTTGCACTTTCTTTGGACAGTCGCGAGAGAAATGACCCATTTCCCCGCAATTGTAGCATCCTCTGTTGTTGTTGTTGCTGCCTGGATTCTGTGGTGGTGGTGGGGGTAGTGCTCTTGCTGCAGTGTTGGTAGCCTGATTTACAGCAATACGGCATTTGTTAACCCAGTGGCCAAACCGACCACGATTAGTGCACTTCCTACATTGAGCAGCAGGAGGATGATGATACTTGCAGTGAGTGCACTGGGGATGTTCTCCCCCATAGTTTCTGGGTACAGTATTGACAGGTGCTGCAGGTGCCTGTCTCAAAGGAGTAACGGCCGCATAGTTATTCACGACCTTTTGCTTTTTCTTCTGATGGTACTCTGGTTTCTTTGATGTTGTTTCCTTAGCCTTTCCCGAATCATCTTTTAAAACTCCAAACTTTACCATTACCTTGGTAAGCTTAGCCGAGAGGGAGATGGCTGACTCTAGAGTAGCAGGATATGAAGCCAGTACAATGCTTTGTATACAAGAAGGTAATCCTGCTACATAGCGATCAATTAGCTTTTCCAAGGTTGGCACCATCTCTGGCACCAGGGCTACCAGTTCATGATAGCGGTTGGTAAAAGTCATATGATCAGCTCCCTTCATCTCATGGTTCGAGAGCTCAATCTCCAGCTGTTGTAGTTCGTGTTTCGGACAGAACTCGTTCCTCAAAAGAAGTTTAAATTCTGCCCAAGGCATCGCCATTGCCTCATCTCTTCCTTTAGCCCTGATCTGTGCGTTCCACCATGTTAAAGCTCGCTTGCTGAACGAACCGGCTGCATAGCGAACTTTATGGTGTTCTGGACAACTGCTAATGTCCAAAGTGTTCTCCATTTTCTCTAGCCATTGGATTAATCCAACAACGCCTTCGACTCTAGTAAAGCTTGGGGGTTTGCATCCTACAAAAGATTTGTAGGAGCAGTCAGAAGTATGACTAGTGTTTCCACTAGCCTCCCCAGTAGTATGGCCAGAATTGTTGCCATGACCTTGAATCCGATTTATCATCTCTGGGATGACATCCTTCAGTTGGCTCGTCAGTTGAGTACTCAGCAGTATTGCCAAGGCGATGGTAGCAGGATCAATAATTGGTCCCGTAGTCGTGTTCGGAGGAGGACTATGTGGAGGAGGAGGTGGTGGCGGTGGTGAATCTGGTGGTGACGGTGTCGATGAGTGAGGAGCAGAAGTCTGAGTAGTAGGTACAGGCGTAGGCTGTCTTCTTGGCGGCATTCTGATCATAACCAAAAGATATTGGTTAGTGCAGTGATCGAACGCAGAAGACACAATGCAAACTAAAGTCTTATGTTCTCTACATGAGGGTCCCTAAGTTATAGTCTAGGCCAAACCGTTTAAGTAAATGACCTATTATTCTCTATAACCTTGAGCTCTGATACCAATCTGTCACACCCCGAGCCGGCGGGGTTGGATCGGAGTCCCCGTCGGGCGGAAGGTCCCCGGGGCGTGATATCGTGGGTGATAATCATAGTGATCAGATTGTTTACATAGCATCAATGTTTAAGAATAACTAAAGCACAATCAAACATGAAACTAGGATTACAAAGTTAAATTACAATATCAATGTTATGCAATTTAACTAAGTAAACCTACAAAAGAATCAAATGTTTATATCTTGTATATGTACAAGATATCAAAAGTGATGTGTAATATCCACAAAAGATGTGCTTTCCAAAAGTCTACTAGGTCCTCTATCTGGCAGCCTAGTATGCAAATCCTGAAGCCTTAGCCTACACATGTTCTTCACCTGAGAATGCATGTAAGAAAACAAAGTCAACACAATGGTTGGTGAGTTCATAAAGTTTATAAGTTTAAAAATAGTTTTAACAAACCTCCTTCGGTAAAACCTTAACCTCATTAACTCCACATGTGATATCCAAATCGGTATGCTTATATATAGGGCATACCCCTGGGTCGAGCCTACAACCCGCCCAGACGCCATCCCACCACATACTAATCCGGATATGACATTGTTGTTAATAATAATTAAGCATTTTACCTACCAATCAACCCATTCCTCATCAAAGCTTTTGTTTTCTGTTTCAAAGTTTACAAGTCTATAGTGTTCACAAGTGTTAGTTTCAAAGTATGTTTATCAAGTATCATAGTTTCACATGCACATAGTTTAGCTGTCCCTAATCTCATGCGTGAGTACAAGCTCTGCACTAGCAGTCGTTTAGCAATTACGTAGCTCACGAATAGATACAAGCTCTGCACTAGCAGTCGTTTAGCAATTAAGTATCTCATGAATTATTTAAGCTTAGTCTAGCAATTACATGTCTCCTATACAAGATACAAGCTCTGCACTAGCAGTCGTTTAGCAATTACGTATCTCATACATAGACACAAGCCATGCATACACAAGTAATCCAGCAATTACATATCTCATATAAGCAGACAAAAGCTCTGCACTAGCAGTCGTTTAGCAATTACATGTCTCTTATATAGATAATAGCTTAGCCTCGTTATGGTTAAGTTTAGCAATTACATACCTCATATAAGCAGAAAAAAGCTCTGCACTAGCAGTCGTTTAGCAATTACATGTCTCTTATATAGGTAATAGCTTAGCCTCGTTATGGTTTAGTTTTACATGTATCTCAATCCATAGGTACAAGCTCTGCACTAGCAGTCGTTTAGCAATTACGTAACCTATGATTAGATACATGCACAAAGTTTCATGCGCATGTTGTAGTTTCAAGCATATAGTTTCAAGTGTCCACACATAGTTTCATCATGAATTCCATAGGTTTGCATCAAGTCTCATGTTTAAGCATATAATTTTCACAAGCATAAAGTCTCACGTCTAAGCATATAGTTTCATAAGCATCGAGTCTCATGTTTAAGAATATAGTTTTTCCCAAGCACAAAGTATCATGTTTAAGCATATCGTTTCACAAACATCTAATCACAAGTTTACGCATCAAGTCTCATAAGCATCCAACATATGGTTTCAAGCCTCAAGGTTAAAGTATAGGTTTCAAGTCTATTGCTTTTCAAAGTATTCTAAGTTCCCGCATAAGTTTCAACATAAGTATCATGTTTATGATTAAAGCATTAAATAACATTTCAATAGTTTTATGAAAATGTTTAACATGCTTCTCAGTCCCGAAGTAAAACAAATAAGTTTGAAAAGGGACAAATGAACTAACCTTGTGTCCGTAGTAGTTGACTATGTAAAACAAGAATACGCACGCTCTTTGTTTGCACTTGTTGTGAAGTTCAAGCTCCTGTATTGATTTCATAGTATTTATAACTTATAAGTATGAGTTGTATTGATTCGTGTGCGTGTAAGGGTTAGTGTTAGCCCTAACGTTGGCTAACACTAGTAAGTCTCGTTAGTCATTCGCCCCTTGTTTACTTGAGGTTACTATTGCATTATCTTCATATTATAAGTTTATCACACTTACTGTCATCTTTGATTTCAAAATGGTTTGTGGCATCGTAGTTGTAAACGTTAAAGTTTGCGAGCATATAGTTTCTCAAGTCTTTCACCATCTTATGAAAATCATCATGCATTTCATTGCACGTTATTTAACATTATTTAGTTTTAAGTGTTAGATTGCACCCTAGCAAGTGGGCCGAATAAGGCTAGATGGGGCCTCGAGTGTTGATGGGTTAATTAGTTGGGCCTCGTATCAATAAGGTGGGCCGATTGAGTTGGGCTTTAGACCAAAACAATTTCAACAATTCGGGTACCATTGTTGGACCAAGAATGAAGGGTGTGGGCTAAACTAATCATAAGTTGGGCCAATTAACTTGCTTGGCCGAACAATTTGGCCTATCCGGTAACTCCATGGGCCGAGAATATCTTAGTGGGCTATCTAGGTGTAGTGGGCCGGTTAGCATCGAAAGTTTGGCCGCATGGGACACTTAGTTGGCCGATGAAAACAGCGAACCTATGAAGTCCCCGGCTAAGGTTCGCTTAACACCATGGGTTCGGCAAATGTTGAAGGTTCGGTGGCCGGCGCTGGTTCGCTCAATTGCTAAGGGTTCGGCAGTTGGGTGTGAGGTTCGCAGCTTCAAAGGTTCGGCCAAGGGATTTAGGTTCGCCGACTAGGTTGATGGGTTCGGCTGCTGGGTCATCATCAGGTTCGTGCATGGTTCGGGGAAACACTAGGGTTCGCCACATGGAAGGAAGGCCCGCCTAGGATTCGGTTGGCTCTGCATGGTTCGGCTTGCAAGATGGTTCGGCTAGAGTGCTAAGGTTCGTAGCTAGCATCAACAGGGTTCGGCTGGTGAGATGAGGGTTCGCCACCTTCACAGAGGTTCGGCCGGTTATGTTCTCACGAACCCTGGTTTGTGCTCAACCCATCAACGACTTCGAACCACCTGTTAAGTCATCCTCGTGGTGTCGCCGTAGGTCAGCAAGTCTACGAAAGGTTGCTGGTTCGAAGTAAGTTACCCATTCGGTTGTGTGTGTGTAATCGAATCAGTGGGTTAAAAACCCTCTTTTTCAACGACTTTAAGGTCAAATACCTCGAAAATGGCTAGGTAACTTTGTAGATCCGTTGTACTTCCTTGTAGAGGGCTTCAAGAGCTTCGTGTAGGTCCAAGAATCATCCAATTTCGTTAAGAAACGAGTGAGATATGGAGTTTCAAAGATTGGAATTGGTGGTGAAGGTGGAAACCGGAAATTTGAGTTAGAGAGAGAGAGTGCAAGCAATAAATGAGGATAAACTCCTCATTTGGTGTTTATATATCCCACGGATATTCGGGTTCATTTCGGTTGCTCGGTTCACGTTTTCGTCGTGTTTCCGGTTCGTTACGCGTAGTTTCCGTAAATTTAAATAAAAAGATTTATTATAGGGTGTTTAGACTATATTTATTATTAGAATTTATTTTAAATGTTGATTATCTTAATTTATTTGTCGAGATAAATTACTATACGCGTTCCGTTAATTTGTTCGTGAATTAATAAAATAGTTTAGTTTAAATTTGTATTTATTATGAGTTTCAAAATTGTAAAATAGGAAATATTATATTTCCTTAAATTTATGATCGTTCTTCGTTTTCGTTTTCGTTTTCGTTTCGTCAGATCGCGTCGCCATCGCGCGTATTCGTTCGAATCGTCATTCGAACGAACACATCGATGGTTTAGCTTTCTGATTCTTGTTTTCTACTGTTCAGTCATTATTTCAGAACGTTAAACTCTCAGAATCATTCGTACAGATCATCACCTATACGAACAATTCGTCGGTTTAGCATTCCGTAACAATAACCGTTATGGTTTTGTTTTGTTTCACCTCACATACGTTTATACCAAATAGTATCAAATCAAGTATCTATGTTTCAATACTGTGTTGTCTGACATGTTTCTGACTGTTAAACCCTAAGGTTTCAGTCAGATTCAGACAATCGCATAATAGTTTCGCATCAAGTTTAAAGTATCAATAGTATAAACATAGTTTCACGTAATGTGTACCTGAGTTACTGTACGGTTTACTGTTGCGATCACTATTCCGGCACTGATGTTACACAAACCAACCCATTTTTTTATTTACGTAAAAATTGACAACTCTAGTAATGATTGACCGAGTGTAGAATTCTCTTTAATTTCTTAATAATTATTTCTTTTTATTTTATTTTATTTATATATATTTTTGGTCTTCTCTTTTGGGTTGGTGGTTAATTAATGTCTCTCCGTCTGAAAAGTCCAACTAAAGGTCATTCAATTTCATTAAAAGAAAGTTTCTAGTTTCAACGAGACAATGTTTATATATCTTCTATTTTGTAGATAATTATTAATTAACATTGACTTACTCGATACTTGTTCAAAAAGAATCCCAAAAACATGAGTTAACACGAGAATTTATCAGATGTGGTGACTGTGTATTCATCATCACATAGATGTTATCAGATTGTGAACACCGTGTTCGATTTATTCTCTCATGATTTAGGTAGAAACTTGAGTGAGGTTGACATCTTCCAACTGGAACTTTCTTGCGAGGCGTTGGATGATAAGGAAAACAGCGACAGGTATAGCAAGCCGATGGTGTGGATTGGGATCTACATTGCAATAGCGTCGTTGTTATGCACCCTAGCCATGGCGGCCGATTTGTTGCATGGTTTCAGAAGCAAAAAGCTTTGGTTTCCATGCAAATATTTCTCTCTCAATGCTGCATCTATCACGGTGATAGCAGTTGCCATGAAACTACCGGTTGATCTAACCAGTCCGATGCCAAGTTTCATGGACCAAGAAACCAAGCTAGGAAGCTTGGCATTCATGTGCACGATGATGGCTAACTTTTTGCCTTCTTTGGCCTCAATGGACAACAAGACCCTGCTGGCAAATGTGACAGGTTTTGCTATTCTTACTATCACGGTGATTGTGAACATTTGCATTCAGATTAATACTACTGTTATTGCTGGTACTCGTCTTGATGGTTTTAATTTTGCTTACGTTAACTTAGATATGTTTGCATACATTTACGTCGCTCTGATCCTCGTGTTACTAATCATAATGATCTCTTCATCTCTAACAATTCCAACATCTAAGGAAATTTTAGAATTCAAGTATCAAGTCACAAACAATATATCTTTAAGTGATCAATGTATACAGCATACCCGATTGTCTACGGTTGATAGACTAAGACATCATGTGAGGAGGTTTTGGGTCATGGCAGAAACGGGTAACCCACAATTTGAGATGGCTAGTAATCCGTTATCCACTGCTTCTGGGGTAATTTGTGTTATTATTTTGCTTGTGAAATTAATTATGGGCTTCAAAATTGTCAATAATACTAACATTATATTTCTATCACCATACAAATGGTCAACAATTGCCATTTTTACAGCACAATCCATTGGAGTCTTGGTGGGAACCATCGCTCCGTTATTTAGATGTTTTTCAGTTTCTAGCTTCAAGTTGGTTCCTAATTTGAATTGGAATCATATTCTATTTTTTAGAGTAGAGAACTACTGGACTCAAAAGTTGTATGAGTGGAAACAAAGTCCTATTCCAAGTAGTCTAAGATCAAGAAGTCACATCTATAATTTAAAATATATCATTTTAAGTCTTTGCATTGGATTTCAAAAGGTGATTGTTGCATCTTGCAAACTGATATGGCTCATAGCGATAGTCGTTCCAGTATCTGTCATACATTGTTTAAATTGTTGGAAGTCAATGAAGGCAAGTTTGTCAACTCCATCCATCTCTGCAAGAACTAATGATATACACGAAGATATTGGCAGTTATGTCTTACAAATCGACAATGATATGGAGCTTGCTGAAAAAACACTAAAGGGTATTTCAAACTCTATGAATTCTTTCATATTGAAGGCTACAAAGGAAGAAAACCACAATCTATTAGAGCTTCTAGACAAATCTACAGGATTCAAAGGAGTAGAGTTATTTGGCAGTGATCTTGTTCGATCTCTGCTTTCTGTTGAACTTGTTAACAGTTGGAGCTTACCAGTAGTAACCTTAACATGCATTGCTATTGCTCTCCCAAATATCCCAGAGGACACAGCTGGGAACTTGTTCAAAAGTGTTGCTGAAGGTATTTCATACACCCAATCTTGTGGATGAAAGCCTCAATCTTTCAAGTGAATATGTAAGTGTTCGAAAGGCGAGTATGTCCTTGTGGAGCGAGGTTGAAAACAAATGGAAATGGTTAGGAAATCCTCTAGCAAAAGATGTTTTTAAAGGGAAAACATCAACAGAGATTCTTAAGTGGTTTACTGATAAAGCTAAAGAAATTGTGACAGCTTTCAACCAAAGCACCAATAGAGAACAGATGGAAAACATGTCTCAGAAGTTGATTGCAGCCAATTCAATGTACCGAATCACACAAACAATGTTGCTTAGATTTCAAAGTGACATAGAACCAATCACCAAAAAGAAGTTGTTTGCTCATTTACAAGGCATGATTGGAGACATATTCTCTGCTTGCTTCACCAACATACCTCGTGTCATAACATTGAGATGCCACGAAAGCGTGATAGAGAAAAGAGAGGCAAGTGTGAGGGTTGCAGCAAATCTTCTTGGTAAGACTACAAAGATAATTGAAAAACTAGAGACGCTAGAATCACCAAGCATGGATGACGACAAGATGGCAGATATAGATGAGTGGCGTCTTTATCTGAAGCAATATGTTCCTTAAGGTAAATATCTATGGACCTAATATGTATTACAATTGAGTTTTGCTTGCTAAGTTTTCAATGTATTATAAGTAGTAAGGATTTTTCACGTGTTGATTTGAAAGGAAGAGAAAAAAAATATATAAATTTACAGTTATACTCTCATTGAGTTTTATTATAAGTTAAGCGGAATGATAAAATAGGTAAATGAATCTTCCACTTCCTTTAATTAAAAAGCAAAGAGACAATTTAATTTAATTTTTTTGTTTTTTTCACTTTCTTTCATTCATTTCCTTAAAACCAATTGGGCATCAAGCAACTTGTTATCCTTAGTGAATATCTAATAAGCAAATAGCAATTTCTTAATTGAAACTTTTATGAACATCGTGACTTTTATATAATGTACAACAATTATTCAATTTGCATGTACCCTTGTGAAAATCAGGGCACAATCTGAACATTTGGGAGCTTTATGTGAGAGTTTTTGGCCATGGACAAAACAATGGTTTGTAATTAGCTATAGAATACTTTTATCATTGCTAATATTCAGTATGTCTTTTGAAATTAGCAAATTTGCATCCATATTAGCTAGATTTCTTATCATTTAGCACCGCTTCATGTTCTGTTAAGAGCAATGGTTTTAATGAAATTTGCTTTTCTGAAAATGGGACATTAAGTGTGGTAGGAGAGGTTCCTAGTGGTAAATGATGTTTCCCTTCAACAATGAGTGAATATATCCTATTTTAAACTACCCGAAACAATAAACTTATTGACTGAATTTGAACCCAGAACCTATCATTTAAAAAACAATGTCTTTATTAAGTGAAATACTCTCACATCGACACGATGTTACTTAATTAATTGAAGTCGATTAGATGATGGTTAAAAAGGTTTGATATGCATGTGGCATATCATTAACCATATATTTAAGGAATAATTACATACAACCCTCTATTTACAACTATTATTGCATATATACCCGAGTCAAAAGTATCTTTTGTAATTTTCTTTCTTTATTTAAGGAGATATATGTAAATTATAACTTTAGACAAGAGAAAATGTACGTAATTTAAAGGTTAGGTAATGAGATATATGTAACTTATTTTTTTAAGTTCAGTATACATGTAATTTATGAAGTTTGTAGAAAGATATACGCAATTATCTACATATTTAAAGCGTCAATTTAGTCAATGGTTATTTATGAACCATAAGGTCCATAAGTTTTTTTCCAATGATACAACACCTTATTTTCCTATAGAGACAAATAAGTCAGGACCCATCAAAAGCCCAAAAAGGGGGTGTGTTTTTTTTCCTTCTCTGTTGACTCTCTATGATAATTGATTTAAAGGAAAAATTCTATAAATTAATACTATATTATTTTTTAGAGTATATCCCCGTTCAATGAATATAAATTGTATGTACATAAAATAGAGAATTATAACTAAACCTGAAACTTCAATTGTTTTTTTTATTTTGAATTATTTTCTTTCTTTTATATTTATATATTTTTTTAACTCTTTAAATCTTTTTTAAACAAATTATTCTAACGCTAGTTAATGTGTCTAGTCGTCTAGACTTTTAATTATACACCTTATTAATTGTAGAGTATAATGAGATGTTTTTATTTTATTACATTTTTGAACAAAAAATGTAATAAAATAAATATTATTATGTGTAAAAATAGAAATTTCAGGTTAAGTCTTTTAAAATAAGGACATAATTTATATTTGAATAAAAATAATTAACATTTTTGACGAAAATCAGTTTAAATGACAAATGTAAATGATGTTTCTGTAATTTTTTCTAAATTATTTTATTTGTACGTAATTAACATTACATGTGCACTTAATATCTTAATAAACACTTGCAAGAGACCACCCTTTATTGGTTTTCACAAATGATAATCGTATGAAAGGGATCATAAAACATATATGACCGTGTTTAACAAGTTTAAAAAGACATCATTAAAAAAAGCAACATAGATAAAAGGACTTGTTCAACTATTTTATATTTAATGTCATAATTTTTTTCGTGTGTTTTATTATTTAAAACGTACGCCTAAATAATAAACACTAACTTTCAAAATTTTACGTGAAAAGAGTTTTAAATCTTAAGGGTCTGTTTAGTATAAAAGAATGGAATGAACGATGGAATGGAATGGACGAGGAAATGAAATAGGCGTGCGAAAGAAATGTATTATTATCATTCCATTGTCCTGTTTGGTTACCTCTGGTAATGAAATGATTTATTACTTCTTGTTGTTTGGTAGACATGAAAACATGAATGAATGTAATACAATTTATGGGTCGAGTCGTGGTTTTAATCATTGTTTGAATGATGGGTCGGGTCGTGGGTTGTGTTGGGTCATGGGTCGAATCATGGTTTGGATCATCGGTCGGTTGTTGTTTAGCTCATGGCTCAATCATGGGGCATTTCATGGATCGGGTCATGGTTTCGTTTGTGGATGGGGTCATGGTCATGGTCATGGTTCGGGTCATGTTTTGGTTCATGGGTCGGGTCATTGTTTGAGTCAAGGGCCGAGTACCTTTTTTAGTCATCGATCGGGTCATGGTTCAGGTCATGGTTCGAGTCATGGTTCGGCTCATGGTTTGGGCTATTGTTCGCGTCATGTTTAGGTCATGGGTCGGGTCATAGTTCGAATCATGGTTCAGGTCATGGGTCAAGTCAAGGATCGACACATGGTTTTGGTCATGGGTCGAGTCATGGTTTTGGACATTGGTCGAGTCATGGTTTTGAACATGGGTCGGGTCATTGGTCGGTCATTCCTTCAAGAGAAAGAATGAAGAAAAATCACCCCTACTTAAAGGAATGAAAATCATCAAAAGTGAAGGGACCACATTCCTTGTGGAATGGTACATTCCATTCCTATGTGGTAACCAAACACGTTTTTTTCATTCCAACGTAATAATTCATTCCATTCCATCATTCATTTGTGCATACCAAATGCAACCTAAGTTCAAAATCTTTCAAATTTAACAGTTTATCTCATTTGATATTCACTTTTTTTTATTTAAATAAAAATCAAACTTATAGTTCAATTTATTTATAAATCATCAGAGAAATCACTACTACAAAAAAAGACCATTTGCGAGGGTCAAAACGGTCGCAAATGCCATTTTGCGACCAATTTTGGAGGTCGCTTATACCTTGGTCATAATTATTTTGCGACCAATTTTTTGTGAACGATATATTGTTGCGACCGATTTTGCGACTAAAGATTTGGTGGCAGATTTAACAACCAAATTTGCAACCGAATTTTTTTTGTGACCACTTTTGTGACAAAAGATTTGGTGGCTAAATTAATGACCGAATTTGCGACCGTTTCATTTTTCAACCGCTTTTGTGACCGAGCCTTCAGAAAGCGTTGGCAACCACAATTGCGACCGCAATTTTTCGCGTCCGAACCTTTTTTGAAAATTTTTGGGACCAAATTAGTAGCACTTGGAATCGCAACAAAGTTATTTACGACTAATTTAGCAACCAAGCTTTAGTTAAACTTTTGGCTAGATTTGTTACCATTGTTTCGATCACTGAAAATGTAGAATTAAACAATTAGTTTTTCAGTGCTCCGGTATTTATAAAATGCAATACCATAATCAAATATTTTAATGAACTGATAAGATTGTACTAGTTCATTAATCAAACAAACTGTAACATCCCAAAATTTTCTAAAATACAAGTTATTTGAACTTATGAATGCGTAACGAATAATTAACTTGTTAGAAAAATGGACGAAAAATAACCAAGTTCAGGTCTCGAAGTCGTGTACTCGAATTGGATTTCGAGTCCACTAGTTCTCGAAACCCTAGTAGTCGAAATATCCAAAATTCGAGTACGGATACACCGCCTATAAATACTAGTGCCTTGGGAAATGTGCGAACCTTTGGCCAGAAGCACATTCTCTCTCGAGTACACGAAGTAGGGTTCAAGAACTTCAAGAATTGAGCTTTTGATCGACCAAACGAAGGAGGAAACGCACGGGAATCTACAGGAGTGATCATCTAGCATCAAGTAAGTGATCTAAACTAAAAATTTAGGATTTTTAGACAAAAGTGAACTTATGCATAGAGCTCAACCTTTATGCATAAAGCTCACACCTTTATACATAAAGTCCGAAACTTTGAGGTTCTAATGTGTTGGTAACAACGTAATATAACCTATAACTAGCTCCCCATGATCTTAGATGAATCTTTGAGATGGTTTATGGTAAAAAGATGAGTACTCGAAAATATACCTAGGGGGATACTCAAAATCATGTGTAACTCATAAGATCATTTCGAATACACTATTTTCGAATACACTGGCTTCGAATACACTACTTCGTGTAGTCTATGGGTTTCGAATACTGATGTATTTCGTGAACTCTAGGACTTTTGTGTACATGAAAACTTAATGAATTTCAAGCTAAGTTTCGAGGACTTGGATTCAGTAAGGGGGAACTAGTAGGCTATGGGGACTTAGAATGAATTCTAAGTCTAAGAATGAAATGTAATAAGGTAATGAAATGATGTAGGTTCTTAAGCCCTAGCTAAGGAGTTCGGCTAAGGAAACAAGAAACTACTACAGGTGAGTTCTAGACGCCCTATTTCATGTTTATTGTTTTGGACTGGCATACATGCTTACTGTTATGCCTATAATGTTATGTGTTTGTGATGATGATGAACGAATGATTGTATGCCGTGATTATATATGCATGTATATGTGCTACGTATGATGAATATGCATGAAAGTATGCTAAGTATGATGAATGCATGGTAATGAGTTGTGATGATGAACTGTATGATAACATGCTATGATGATAGTTATAAATGTTATGTTATGAGGAGATCCTAGGCTGCTAGGATGAATGTATGATAAGATGATTGCTAGTATGACATGTTTACGAGGCCACGATGTGTGATATGATGAATAGATGCTAGCATGACATGTGTATGATGAAAATGTTACGATGTGGTGATAAGATGTTAGCATGACATGTATGTGATACTTGCATGCCATACACGTGATGATAGAAGGCTAGAATGAATTCCTAAAAGGTTAGGAAAATATGAGAGGATGACATATTAGCACGACATGTTACGATGCTATGATGACTATAATGAATGATGCTAGGGTGCTAGTTATCCTATATGATGAATGAATGATGTTCCTATATGTATTATAGGAAATGTATGAATGATGATGCCCCAGTACTAGTATTGGGTAAGTACGAATGATGACCTGACTACATCAGGGTATGAACAGCCGATCAGGCTATAAACATGGAGTCGACCGGACTATAAACATGAGAGTCGATCAGACTATAAACATGGAGCCGATAGAGCTATAAATATGGAGTCGACCGGACTATAAAATGAGAGTCGATCGGACTATAAACATGGAGCCGATCGGACTATAAACATGGAGCCGATCGGGCTATAAACATGGAGTCGACCGGACTATAAACATGAGAGTCGATCGGGCTATAAACATGGAGACGAGGTGGCTATAAACATGGAGCCGACCGGGCTATAAACACGGAGCCGACCGGGCTATAAACATGGAGCCGATCGGGCTATAAACATGGTAAGAGTCGATCGGACTATAAACATGGAGCCTTGTGCCGGCATAAGCCCACTGCTCATGTTAATGACAGTGGTTTCGATGATGATGGTTATATGGTTACAATGATGAAATGGTTATGTGCTATGACTTATGTGTATGAAATGATGTTTTCATGATAAAATGTTTAACTCACTAACGATTATGATGTTTTATGAAAACTAGAACTCACCAGCGTAAGCTGACTTGATTTAGCATGTATGTCAGGTTGATGAGAATACAAGAGGACATGATGCAGCCGTGGCATAAAGTCAAACGATCCGGTGGTTTTGGAAATTCGATATGTTTTTGATACAGACACATTATTTTATTCCGTTTATCAAACTATGTTTACATTTCTGCTGCACGATTATGAAAGTTTTTAGTTTAAGAGCTATGTGTTATAATGAAAACCAACCTCTGTGGGGTTTCCCGGAATCGGGGCCTCACACAAACATTCAAAACAAATATGAAAAAAGTATATAAATGCAAGTACAATGAGAAATACCAAAAATAGGTATGATACCAAATATATGACAATATCTAACAAAAGATCATATGCTTAGTTAGTTAGAGCGATTTTTTGATATGTTCTTCAAAAGGATGTGAATTTGCTCTTTCATTTCGGCATTTGCATTCCTATTTTTCTCAATTTGCTCCATCATTTTAAGCTTCTATGCCCTTTCTTTTTCTTTCTCTTTTCTTTCAGTTTCTTTCTCTTGCTGTAGTTTATTTATTTCCTCATTCAACCTTTGTACCTATAACTAATATACCACGTTAAAACCAAGCAGCACATTACAACAAATTATATCAACTATAACTCATTTCAACAAACTAGTTAAAGAAGTTTCGTGTGAAGCGGACTTTTAGAAATTTCATGACAAAACTAAATACCAACTTGTAAAAGGTCAAATAAGGAGTAATAATATAACTAAACCTTAATTTGATCCATTTAATTTTTCCAGAATACTAATAAAAATCAACACATAAACCAACCCATTAAGATTACACCCAACATATATAACCTGAATACAAATGAAAACATCGGCTAAATTAGAATAAACATACCTGTTCATTTGTTGGCGTAGACGATGTACGTGTCATCACAACATGTGGATCACTGATGTCACTAAAACCATAGACTCTGCCTTTTTTCCTCCCCCAACAGCTTGTATCCATGAGTCTGGATCAAACAATGGTTGTTTGCTAGAATCATTTCCAAATCTCTTTTTAACACATTCTTTATATGATTTCTATAATATAGAAAAACAAAATAGCTTTCTAATAATTATAACTTTTGATAAGTAACTAACTATAACATAGATTTTAAAAGTAAAGAAACTTACAAGAGAATCCTTTGCCCTAGTGTCAACCCATTTGTCACACCCCCAAATTTCAACTAACGGAATCATACCGTTTAGGGCGTGACAAACCAGGATCTCAGTCATTAGACACAGCGAAAGACTTCTATATGATTTTTAAACATAGTTTTGGTCTAAACTGTAATATCAAAGTTTTCAAAGTTTGCGGAAGCGTTTAAAACAATAACAAACGTAACGGTTTGTAAAATGTAAATTACAAATCAAAGTCTTAAATATTCAAATTCAAAACACAAGACTTTAAAATATATGCATGCGACTCCACATCCTAGTCCATGCTTGTCCTTACTTGTGCTTTAGTGTCCTGAGAAAACATGTAAATCAAGTCAACACAAAGGTTGGTGCATACACAGGTTTACATAATCATAAATGTTTGAAACAACTGTTTGAAACGAAATGTTTGCAGATAACATAATCACACATGCATAGTCATGATAGCTAGTCATTTGTACTATTTACATAAGCGGTCGACATCGAAGCTGACTCTTAGAATGTAATTTGCCTTTCCACTATTGTCTAGCACAAACAATAGTAATGTTTGAATTGGCTAGTCAAACACTTGCGTAGACCTACAATCTACCAAGTGAGGTTTTGTCAAACCCAATAGATCTATCTTCAACTACCACACTTTGCACTACGGCAAACTAAACGGTTCGATATGTAAGGACTTGTAATGCTATGTTCGCTGTTATCGTAAATAGCTAACTCATGCAAGTGATATGTATCTAAAATGTTTGTTTGCACATGTTTTCTCCCCCAAAAAAGTTAAAATAAAAAAGGGGCCGTGTACGCACCTTTGAATGCAGTGGAATGATCAAACACACGTGAAATCGCGTAAATTGTCTTCTACGAGATATCTGTGTTTTAACAATAATCGTTGTGTTATTCAGGATGTCGTTTTGTGTTTGAAATCACATACGTGTCAACACACGTACGTTAGAATGTTTGAAACGTACATATAAAAACATGCACGATTTTAAGTTCGTATGTTTAAATCATTCAACCATATACGATTTCGTTAAACACGCGTATTTATACGCGATTTATGGTTTCATGCCAAAATATAGATTTCCTTATTCTAATACGTTCGGAATTGAATTCTGGTTCCAACGCAAGTCGAACGGCTCGAATCGGAGTTAATATGAAAAAAAGATATGGGCAAAACACCAAAAAATGGTGTTTTTGTGAAAAACCAGAAGCCCCCAAGTTCGAACCTGAGACCTCCCGGACACCACACCCACGCCCAAACCAGCTTCTCTGTTTCTGATTTCATCAATGGATCATGGTTTTTAATTGTGTTAAGCCCAAACAGCCCAAACCCTTGTTATTCATAACCGAAGTAAATGAGTCCCAATTGACCCATGATTCGTCATAGTTCGATCCCCAAACCTTAGGGGTTTTATTCCAAAGATCCAACCAAGTCCTATGTTGATTTTAATTTGATTTTTAGTATTCAAAGAACCCCAATTCGTGGCCTATAAGATTTCGAACATAAATCTCCAAACCCATGATTCAAATTGACAAAATTGCTTAACAAAGGGTTCATAGGGTTTTCATTAGCAAGATAATTTCGACCTATTCTGTATGTTTTGATTCGATTATCAACCTCATCTAATATAGAAGCCCCAAATTCTTTGGTGTCAAGAACCCTAATTATCGAATTAAATCAATTCGTTGTGATTTTCATAAATCGACCAAGGGTTTTCATTAAATGGATCATTGCGAAGTTGTTTATATAGTTTAATTTGATTTTGAAACACATTAGGAGAAAAATCCCCAAATCGTTTTAATCTCAAAACCCTAGAATTAGAACTCGTTTATTTCGCTATTGTTTGTTAAAACTAACATAGGGGTTTCATTATAGGGATGTTTTCGAAGCTCTCTGTATAGATTAATTTGATTTTTAAACTCGTTTGGGTACAAACCCCCAAAACGTTTTTTATCAAGAACCCTAATAACTGAAATCATAGAGTTCGTTATTGTTTCATAAAATTGACATGGGTATTTCCTTAAATGCATCTTTCTGAATCTGTGTAAATACTTTAATTTGATTTTGAGACTCGTCTGTATGAAAACCCCCAAAACGTTATGGATGATGAACCCTAGACTTAGGATTCGTAAAATTAGATGTTTGTACACGAACTAAGCATAGGGCTATGCTTAGTCGGCCCATTTAGGTTGTGTAGAAGCGATTGTTTACCTGATTTGAAGTTGAATGGATAGGGATTGACTTGGGAGTTGTTCTTCGGCCGGCTCTCGATCGTGATCTTCAATACATAGTTCTTGAGACCAAATTGTGGTATGCAACAATGTCTAATAGTGCCGACTGGAGCTTTTGTGAGTTCAATTGTGTGGATTATGCTCGATTATACGAATTGTGTAGTGATTAGGGACGGTTTCATTGTTTTAGCTATCATTTGAGTTTAATTCGACGATCCATGTTCTAGTAACGTACCATAGCTGTTAATAATCATCAATATGATGATTATTGACTGTTAATTTCAGTTACAAGCCCAAGTGTTGTGAATTTCGAATTTTCCCTTATTTTCTACACGAATTTTGACTTTAAAATTCAAAATTGAGTTCTTTCGTTTGATTCCTACTTTAATCCTTGTAGTTTAGGTGCTTGTAACCTTATGTAACCATCAATGGAATGATTAAGGATGGTTTAATTCGATTGTAATTGATTTTGGAAGTAAATTCGAATTCCAATTGACTCCAAGAACCGAATTTTGACTATTAAAGTCAAAATTGTGTACTTTAACCCAAATATCAACCCTAATTCTTGTAACTTAATAAGTTATGAATTAGTTTTGTTCAGTTACAATTCTTTTAATTTGATTTCATGTCATTTCTGTTCACTTTTGTTAACAGAGTTAACCTGAAAATGACGGATTGTCACACCATTTAACAGTGGTTTTAGATCAATCTCATCCAAATTTCCAGCCTCTTGTGACCTCTCGCCTCCTTTACTAATCAACACTTTATCTAAAGGTCTTGTCCCTTTCTTCCCGTGTGATTGCATCCAAATTTCATCAACTGTAGCAGGCCGCCCAAGTAGCTTATCCTAAAAGGCACATTTGAAATTTTATATTTACATGCTATGTTAATAAAAAGGGACAAATTAGTATGGCTTACCGCTTTTCGTTTAAGCGTGACATAGGTTTGCGAGCCGAGAGTATGTTTGCCCCCAATTAATTTTCCTCTATTACTTGTGTTTATAGAAGATTTTGCTTTCCAATTGTCGGTATTCCAATATTCAACAAGTTTTTCCCAAATTTGAGACACGGTCCATCGTGACTTATATGGAATAATAACCGATAAATCATCTCCAACTTCTACGTTAGCATTACACGCGGCTTTCTTAGCACTATTCCGAGCCCTACTCAATAAATTCTTTACCTTTTTCTTCATAAACTTCACCCAACAAGATCGAATTTTTATACAACTTTTTTAATATACAAACCTTGAAACAGTCAAACATCCTGTTTTTATCCTCTTTAGAAATATCTTTCCAACTTGTCCAGGGATGAGACAACAAAGCCTGCAAAGTTTCCCCAATAATACGGGTAGCCTTCCCTTGATTACTGAATCTATGAACTAAAACAATAAAACACAAACATTACTTGTAACAGGCAGGGGCGGCCCGGGGGAGGGGCAAACCCGACCTCCGTCCCGGGCCCAATTTTTCGAGGGGCACATTTTTATATATGTATTTATATATATATTAGGTTATAAACTCGAGTATTACACGGGTTTGAGTAACAAATAACTCAGTTAAATATATTTATGGGCCCATTTCATTTCTCAAAAGCCCTTTATCCTAACCGGCTCCATGGACGCTCACGTTCAAGAAGAAATTGAAATTCAAAATCCCAAGAAATTGGGCCCATGGATTTACATTTTACTGATTATTGAATGACTGATTTAGGTAAAATACGGAAGTTAATCCCGCCCGCTGACTGGCTAGCGGGACCGCCACCAGGGGCTCTGCCCCTTGGACCCCGCAAGGGGGCGCGGCCCCCTTGACCCCCGCTTGGTCAGGAGCTTTGAATGCGTTAGGGGCCTTTTTTCCCCGATTCGTCCTGGGCACCCAATTTCTCAAGGCCGCCCCTGGTAACAGGGCTATCCAAAAAGATCGAAGCTCGGACTCGGCTCGTAGCTCGTTCGGAAAAAGCTCGGATAAAGTTCGGCTCGAAAAAAAGCTCGTATGTAACCGAGCCGAGTCCGAGTCAGGGCTGGCTCGGCTCGTTGCTCGGCTCGTATGCTCGTCTAGTGGCCCGGCTCGTCTGTACAACATGATATACTAAAATATAAAATTATAGGGTTACTTTCAATAATAAATATTTTTTGGTTTTATTTTATAATTATGTTAAAAAAATAAGAATAAAAAAATAAAAGAAAAAAGGAAGGAAATACGAAAAGAATCTCAATTCTCACGTGCACCACTAATTCCTAATTCTTACATCATATTCTTAATTCCTAGTTTCACATATTCACTCCTTATGTAAAACCGAGCCAAAAACGAACCGAGCCGAGTTGAGGTAAATGCAATTCAAATTTTAATTTCTTATGTAAAAACCGAGCCAAAAACAAGCCGAGCCGAGCCAACTCGGTTAAAAACGAGCCGAGTCCGAGCCAAGATTTCATACTCGGTTTACAGTCCGAGCTAACCCCTGGCTCGACTCGTGAACACCTCTAACTTGTAATAAATAAACGATATTAAGACAATATTAATATCACTCACAGACTTATTCTCCATGTATAATAAAAATTTGCTCACGGTTTCTTGGTTCAGGTAAAGGGGTAGAGGCAACTGGTCCTCATCGGCCAACAGTTGACTCATCGTCATCGCTGCTATCGTGTTGAGAACCTGTCTCATATGAATCAGAGTGTAATCGTCCACCAATGTCTTCATATCCATCATCTTCATCAACATCATTTACCTCCATATCCACTCTACTAGCTGCTTAAAGAATAACAAAGCAAATTACTATAAAATGTACTTTGATTTTAAGAAATTTAAGCTTAACAAAATAATACCTTGAAAGATCTCATCATCCTCGTCACCATCCCACATCGTAACTATTTGTTGTGTTTTATTTTTTTTGTTGCGTTTGAGGTTGACGAAACCTTTTGGGAGACATTAGGAGTAACCATATGTCGTATCTTTTTGAGGTTAGCAACTTTATTCATTGACATTGGTGGAATATATTGTGGACGCTTTTGCTATAACAAATTGTGTTCGTTAGAAGATATGTGCATCTAAAATAAAATAAATGAAGTTTTGATAATCAAATTACCTTTTTGGATGCAACGACACTACCACCAACTTGTTGGTCATCGTCCTCACTATCATCTTCTGCTAGAGGTGTTCAGAAAAACCGAAAACCGTTTAAAACCGATAACCGAACCGTATCCGTAACAGAAAAAAAACCGAACCGAATTCTGAATTCGGTTTTTGTTTCGGTTCCTAACCGTATTCGAATTTTGAATTCGGTTTTCGGTTCGGTTAACGGATTTAGAAATTTTTTGAATTCGGTTTGTTCGGTTTATTCGGTTAACCGATTAAACCGAATTCATAATTAAATTTATTATTTTTATTAATAATATACGGTTGAATTCGGTTTATTCGGTTAAATTCGGTTGAATTCGGTTTATTCGGTTTTTAACCGGTTTATTTGGTTTTTAATCGGTTTGTTCGGTTGAATTCGGTTTGTTCGGTTATAACCGAAACCGAACCAAATTGAATTCCGTTCGAATAACCATACCCCGAATTCGGTTCGGATAACCATACCCCGAATTCGGTTCAGTTCGGTTAACGGTTAGGGGGGGGAAATTTTGAAAACCGAATAAACCGAACAAACCGTTAATCGAACCGATGAACACCCCTATCTTCTGCACTGGGTAACATAGTCTACATCCTCCGCATGAGAGTTGCGTTTGACTGTTTTTGCTTCATTTGTTGACTTTCAGCTAAACTAGTCAAAGATTTTACTATATTTTTAACTCCTAGATCACTTAGTCTTTTTTTGTTCTCTTGTATCCTCAATTGTCTTTCTTTCTCATACTTATTGCCTTCTATAGTTAAACTTTGTGTTTTCTTGAGATGTTTTGCCATTAGATCTGTACAAAGTCAAAATGTAGAGAGAGAGCGAGCTAATATGTTCAATCCATAACTCCACATCATAGAACACAATGAGTTTGGGTTAAAAAGCTGTAAACTTTTCACAAAAAATCTATGAAGTGCGGATTAAAGTGAAAGTATACATATACTAAAACACAATATAGTTGAAAAGTAAAAAAAAATCACATTTTTTCTACATATTGCCTTCTATTGTTAAACTTTCTATTTTCTTGATTTGTTTTGTCATTAGATATGGACAAAGTCAAAATGTAACCATAAAATGTGTTATCAATTGAGTTGGGTTATTAAAACCTATAACTTCGTGGGTTACTGGTTTTGTTATGGGGTTGGGATGTATTGGATCACCACTTATATGCAAAGCAGTTACTGGTTTTGCCCTTGTACTAGTATACTTATATCCAGGTGGCTGCAATTTCAGGTGCAAGGTTATTTGTTTGAGTGGTTTAGTTGTAGAGCTATGCCCAAGATTCTCGTTCCATCACGTTTTGTACATCCTAATTTAATTGCTGAACGTGATCGCGTTTCTTGCTTCAGTATGGGGCTTATGTGGACTTTAGTTGGGGTGAAAGAAGTTTGATTTGCACGTGTGCTGTCTATAGTATGGGAAGCATTCATTCTAGAGGGTTACTATTTCAATGCCAACAGAAGGTGTACCCAGCTGTCTTGCTATTGTACTTTTTTTTTAGACTGTTGGGAGCATAGGGCTGCATACATAGGCTGGTTGATGGGAGGGTGGCCCAGGCAATCAACTATGGCTCACTCACATGCTACTGATCTGGTCCTCGGATATCTCTGGATGTGGCATAGAGATGATAGAGACATGAGTTATAATGGTCTTAAGATAGTGTGGGCTATTATATGTCACTACTACACAAATGGGCAAAAGCGACCAAAAACTGCGACTGAGAAAAATGGTCGCAAAGTTAGCGACCGTATTTGTGACGGAATTCTAAATGGTTGCGACTTTAGCGACCAATACAAAATTGGTCGCAAAATTAATGACCAAAAAAATTTGGTTGATAAATGGTCGCAAATTTAGCAACCAAAACAAAACCGGTCGCAAAATTAATGGAGTGCGGGCTCGTTTGACATTAATATTATATAGATTTATTATATTTATTTAGTTTAATTGTGCTTGCCATAAAAAAAATAAATAAATGGATAAATAGAGCACATGGGCTCTGAAGATAAAAAACGGCTTCTTGCCTTTTCGATGTAATTTAATCCAGGGAATTAGATAGAAAAGACGGTTACTCTCGATCACAACAAAATAGCGTGCTGGTTTTCTCTTGCAAAGACAACAAATTTCAGATTCAATCTCAAGAATTCTCTAAGTCTAATCCGTTCAAGCATTTGATCCGTACCATCAAATAGTTTGATGATCCACGATTCTTAAAGATTATCCAAGTTGCATATATTCAAGGTTTACAATTGTGATTTTCTGAAGTTCAATCAATCTTAAGAACAATTCTGGTTAGTGATTTTAATTTTGTTTCATAATCAATATAGTGTTTATTGATTCAACAAAGATCAAACTATTTTCATTGCGGAATAGTTATTATAATTTTGTTGATTGTTGAATTGGTGTTGTTTTCGGTGTTCGATAAATGGAAATTATTTAACATAAAATTGAGATTTGCATTGTGGTTCAGTATTTCTTTTGGTTCGGGAATCTTCCTTTTGGGAATTACAAAACATAATATATTTTCGAAATTCCGATCAAAATTGCTTTGGTAGGCAAAATTGCTTACGGTCAATTTTGCAATTCTCGAAATCCAATATATAATATATTGAAGTTGCAAACTTGATTTAAAATTATGATATTCTATAATTTGGGATTGTTTTGTATACGGTGATTGTTAATATAATATAAAAGGATTGTCAATGGTTTTAAGAATTCCAAACTTTGCTAATTATCAATTGACTAGTGACTTGATTAATTCAATTTAATCATAAAAGTATAATTTGACTACCGGAAAAAATTGGTAAATCAACTAATTGGGTTATAGTATTTGTTTTGGCTATTGAAGTCATATATTTGGTTGTATTGGACAGTGGGTAGAAACAAATTAGTTTGATTTATTTGTTTGGTTTATCAACACTAACTTTGAATCTCTGCTTATTTAATTAATTAAGAATGGCTAGTAGTGAAAATGTTCGTTACATGACTAGTAAGTTTGCTAAACTTGAAAAGTTTAACGGACAAGACTTTAGGCGTTGGAAGAAAAAGATGCACTTCTTGTTAACAACTTTAAAAGTTGTTTATGTGTTATCCACACCGTGTCCTGAAATAGTGGAGGATGAAACTCTAGAACAAACTAGGTTACGTCTCAAGTAGGAAAATGATGACTATATATGTCGTGGACACATCTTGAATGGGATGTCGGATGCCTTGTTTGATGTTCTTCAAAATGATGATCGGCTAGGCAATTGTGGGATGCCTTGGAATCTAAGTACATGGCAGATGATACTTCAAGTAAGAAATTCCTTGTTAGTAATTTCATGAATTACAAGATGTCAGATTCCAGGCCGGTAATGGAGCAATACAATGAGTTATTGCACACTTTGGGTCAATTCTCACAACATGACATGAAAATGGACGAGTCAATATATGTCTCTAGCATCATTGATAAGCTTCCATCATCTTGGAAGGACTTTAAACATACTCTTAAACATCAAAAGGAGGATCTGAATTTGTTCAATTGGGGAGTCATCTCAGAATTGAGGAATCACTTCGGTCTCAAGAAGTTGATAAAACCAAAGGTAAAAACCTAGCTTCATCATTGGTTAATGTTGTTGAAGATGATGGAAAATTCAAAAGGTTTAACAAACTGAAAGACAAAAAGCACAAGTTTAACAATGACAACAATCATTCCAACAAGAAAGTTAAAAAGGCTTGTTGGAGATGTGGAAAACCGGGACATTTCAAGAAAGATTGTCGGGTGAAATTGTCAAGAGGAAACAAAGTTGATGCAGCCGGTCCAAGTGGGTCTAAGGACCCAAATGTGAAACCTGGTTCGTTCCTTGTTTCCGATTTTAATTCGGTTAAGAATTATGTTTCTTTTATTTCTGAATCATTCTATGTACATGATGATGAAATGGCATGGTGAGTAGACTCGGGTGCTACCAGTCACGTGTGCAAGGATCTAAGATGTTTTGAGGAATTCAAGCCAATTGAAGATGGGTCTGTGTTGAGAATGGGAAATGTGGCAACCGAGCCTATCAAAGGAATAGGAAAAGTTAAACTTGTATTTACTTCTGGGAAAAAATTATTGCTAGATTGTGTATTGTATGTACCGGGGATTCGAAAGAACCTCTTGTCTGGAATTGCGTTAAACAATTATGGTTTTAAGCAGGTCATCGAGTCAGACAAGTTTATCTTATCTAAGCATGCAACCTTTGTTAGATCATGTTTCTAGTTTATGGCATGCTAGATTAGGTCATGTTAATTATGTTAGAATGAAAGATATGTCTAAAATGAGCTTAATACCTTCTTTTGATATGCATGATAATAAATGTCATACTTGTAAACTAACTAAGATTACAAGAAAAACATTTAAAGATGTTAAAAGGGATTCTAATGTATTAGAACTTATACATTCTGATTTATGTGACTTTCATAGCACACCATGTCACACCCCCAATTTTCAACTAACGGAATCATACCGTTTGGGACGTGACAAACCAGGATCTCAGATCATTAGACATAACGAAGACCTCTATATGATATTCAAATATACTTTGGTCTAAAACTGTAATATCAAAATTTCAATGTTTGCGGAAGCGTTTTAAAACCAATAACAAAACATAATAGTTTGAAATGTAAAATACAATTCCAATAGTATTCAATGTCTTAATTGATCAAAGCTAAAACACTTGAACTGAAATGTATGCATGAGACTCAATATCCTAGTCCCTGCTTGTCCTTGCTTATGCCTTAGTGTCCTGAGAAAACATGTAAATCAAGTCAACACAAAGGTTGGTGCATACACAGGTTTAAGCATTCACAAATGTTGAAACCACAGTTTGAATACAAAGTTTACAGATAACATAATCACACGTGCATAGTCATGATAGCTAGTCATTTGTACTATTTACATAAGTGGTCGACACCGAAGCTGACGATTGCCATGCTATAGCATGTTTTTGCCTTGTCACTATTGTCTAGCACAAACAATAGAAATGTATGTTTGGTCAGTCAAACACCTGCGTAGATCCCATCTACCAAGTGAGGTTTGTCAAACCCAATAGATCTATCTTCAACTACCACGCTTTGCACTCCGGCAAATTAAACGGTTCGAAATGGAAGTCTTTGTAATGCTATGTTTGCACTTAATGTAAACAGCTAACTCATGCAAGTGATATGTATCTAAAATAGTTTGTTGCACATGTTTTCTCCCCCAAAACAGTTAAAATAAGAAAGGGGCCGTGTACGCACCTTTGATAGCAATAGAATGATCAAGTACTTGTGAATTCGCGTAGACAACCTTCTACTAATAATATGTGTTTCAACAATAATCGTCGTGTTATTCGGAATGTCGTTTTGTGTTTGAAATCACATACGTGTCAACACACGTATGTTAGAGCGTTAGAAATGCACATACAAAAGTATGCATGACTTTGTATTCGGTTGATTAAACCGTATAAACATATACGATTCCTTTTAAACACGCGAAATTATACGCGATCTTGATTTTGGTTAAAAATATGAATTTTATCGTTTTATTTTGTTCGGGATTCAAATCCGGTTCCAACGCAACTGGAATGAGTTGAAACGGAGTTCGAACGAAGAAGTTACGGATTAAAAACCAAAAATTGGTTTTTAATTACAAAAACAGTGGGGACAGGGATCGAACCCGCGACCTCCCCCTCTCAACACACCCATTTTACCATCCCAACCCGCTAGGGAATCGCAATAGGAATCCCAAAATAATTGTTTTAACCTTAAACAATCGAGTTCTCCTTTGTAAATCTAACTCGAACCTATTTAGGTTCAATTGAGCCTTGATTCAAATTCGATTGACTCTTGAATCATGGGGTTATGATTTTATAGTCTCAACAGAATTCAAGTGTACGTTTAATTGGATTATTGATTGATATAGGTCAACAAAATGGTATGTTTCATGCTTCGAACGTGAGTATCAAAACCCACCATTCGAACAAGTTAAATTCACTTATTCTAGTCTGCAAATTCATATAGGTTTCATTAAACAGGTTCCCACGAGTCCATATGAACCATTTAATTTGATTCTTAAGACTATTAAATTCGAAATCCCCAAAAACGTTTTTCCCACGAACCCTAGAACTACTTCTCATACAATTCGTTGTTGTTTGTTACAATTAACATATAGGTTATGTTAATCGGCCTATTCTGAAACTGTTAGAAGGTTTTAATTTGACTATAACCCTCGTTTAAGTAAAAACCCCCAAATTGGTTTCTCATATGAACCCTAGAAATCAAACTCCATAAAATCGATGTTGTTTGATCAAAATAACTTAGGGATTTCATTGAAATGATGTTTTCGAAACTCTCTGCATATTTTAATTAGATTATATAATTCGTTTTGTTGAAAACCCCCAATTCGTTTCATATCAAGAACCTTAGAAATCAAATTCATATGATTCGATATTAAAAGTCGAAATTGGCATAGGGTTACTCTATGTCGGCATGTTTAGGTTGTGTGGGAATAGATTTTTACCTCGTTTGATATCGATTTGGTGTAGTTCGACTTGTTGCTTGAATTCGGTCGACCTTTAGATCAAGTCTTTCGTCCGTGGCTTCTGGAATCAAATTATGAGATGCAACAGTCTCTAATAGTGCCGATTGGAGTTTTAGAGAGCTCAATTGCGAGTGATTTGATCGATTATCATGGAATTAATAGCTAATGGGACGGTTTCAACATTGTAAAGTTTTAATCACATTAATTCAACCATTATTGTGAAATTAACTGATGGTAACCGACTATCATCATTATTACAGGTTTTATGATCATTCAATTTGATCCATTATGGTGAAATACTGTTAATTTCGAAATTCCCATTTGATTTTCAACGAATTTTGACTTTACAAGTCAAAATTATGTATATTTAATCAATTGAAATTGTATTCCTTGTGGTTTAAATGTTTTAAACTTATTTTGATTAATTCTAGTCCTTCTTATTTTGATTTCATATGATTTCGTATGATTTTGTTAACTTTTCGTCAACGAGGTTATCCCGAAATTATCGAATTGTCATTAATTGGCCAAATTGAACTATTATTGGGCTAGATTAACCCAATTGGGCCTTATAAATACAATTGGGCCTACCTTGGTCTCATTGGGCCTACCTTGGCCTTATTGGGCCTCATAAGGTACAATTGGGCCTACGAGAGTTAACGAGGTTAATCCGAAAATATCGGGTTGTCACACACCATCTCTTGGTAATAAGAAATATGTAGTAACTTACATAGATGATGCAACAAGGTATTGCTATGTATGTCTTGTTCACACTAAAGATGAAGCACTTGATAAATTAAAGGTTTATAAACAAGAAACTGAATTGCTTCATGGTGATCTGATTAAAACTCTTCGAACCGATCGGGGAGGAGAGTATTATGATCCAGTATATTTTCAATCTACTGGAATAATACATCAGACCACTGCACCATATACTCCACAACAGAATGGAGTGGCTGAAAGAAAGAATAGAACCTTGAAAGAAATGGTCAATTCTTTGTTATCTTATTCAGGCTTGAATGATGGATTCTGGGGAGAAGCTATGTTAACTGCATGTTATTTATTGAACAGAACTCCAAATAAAAAGAATAAAATAACTCCTTATGAGTTATGGAAAAAGAAACCTCCAAATCTGAACTATCTGAAAGTTTGGGGTCGTAGGGCTGTTGTACGCCTTACTGAGCCTAAGAGAAAGAACTTAGGTGAAAGAGGAATAGACTGTATCTTCATAGGCTATGCTGAAAATTCTAAAGCTTATAGGTTCTATGTGTTAGAACCTAATGACTATGTTTCTATAAACACTGTTATAGAGTCTAGAGATACTATCTTTGATGAATATAGGTTTACTTCTATGCCTAGACCTAAGGATACCATTCAGAATTCTCAAAATGGAAATTCTAATCTTGCTGAGAATGTTTTATTTGGAAGAAACGATAGTACAGATGTTCCTACTGAACCTAGGAAAAGTAATAGAGCCAGAAAAGCCAAGTCTTTTGGCCCTGACTTTCATCTTTATTTAGTAGAAGGAACCAGGAATATGGTTGAATATCAATATCAATATTGCTTCAATATTGAAGAGGATCCAAAGACATATAATGAGGCAATGGCATCTAGAGATGTGGTTTTCTGGAAAGAGGCCATTCAAGATGAGATGGACTCTATCATGCATAATAATACATGGAAATTTATTGATTTGCCTCCTGGTTGCAAACCATTGGGTTGCAAATGGATCTTTAAAAGAAAGATGAAAGTTGATAGGAGCATAGATAAGTTTAAAGCTAGATTGGTTATCTAAGTGTCACACCCCGAGCCGGCGTGATAGGATCGATTGTCCCGACGGGCGGAAGGTTCCCGGGGCGCGATATCATGAGTGATAATCGTGATGATCAGATTGTTTACATTGCACATGATATAAATGAGAAATGCTAAACATAATAGAATTACAAAGTTAAATTACATCAGTATTGTTTATAATTTAACAATATAAATCTATCATCAACATCATAAATTTCTATCTTGTATTTACACAAGATATACAAAATAATTTGTATAATGATGTCTTCAAAAGTATGCAGGTCCAAAATGCTAAGTCTTCTATCTGAAGTCCTAGTCCAAAAGGAATAACTCATTAGTTGACCTGTTCGTCACCTGAGAAGTCATGCAAAAGATCAAGTCAACACATGGTTGGTGAGTTCATATAGTTTAGTGATTTGAAAATGATTTGAAAACCTCTTTCGGTAAAGACCCTAACCTCATTAACTCCACATGTAATATCCGCATCGGTATGCTTATATATAGGGCATATGTAAGGGACAAGCCCTATCCAACATCCCACCACATACTAATATGCATATGACACTGTTGTTAATGATAGTTAAGCATTTTTACCCATTAAACCTCTGATTTAGATTATGATCTCCAAAACTTGATTTGCCTTTGATTCTTCTGAGTTCGTCATAGATACATGATTTTCCCCAAAAGTCAATGATAGTAATAAAATGTTAAATATTTTATTAAATAATTAAATAAAACATTTAAATACAACTAAGACATGATGATTGGGCATTATTTCACTCAATCAATTAGACTTAGTTGTTGGTGGTTGTCCAAGTTGTAACCTCTCACACGTGACCCATGTCAGGCATAACTCACAAAGAATAGACCTGAACTGAACGGGATTTTAATGTTTTGCCCTTACAGCTTGACCCAAAGGTCTTCTGTACATGCGGGGACTTTAAGGATATCCTTTGATTCTTGACCTCTTGATTCTCATGATTTGTGATATAGATTCCTTTGATAGTTCATGTTATTGCCCGTATAGCCTGACCACAAGAGTCTTCTATACCTGAAGGGACTTTATATGTGTGTTACACGTGGTCTTGATTCCCTATACAACTGGCATCCACCTTAACTTGAATATTAATGATTTCATTAGATTATAATGATTTCATTATTTCAATGATTCACACATATTTATGATTTCTGATTCCTTGAGTCTTTTGATCTTGATCTTTAGAATATCCATGATTCACAATGCTGATTGATTCTTGATTATGATTCTTTGTTCTCAGATTCCACACTAAATTAGATTACCTTTGAATATGATCTTTTGTTCTAGTTCATTGATTTCACTTTGAATTTAGATTCTTGAATTTGAGCTTGATGGCCTATGGGTTTATTTAGAGTTTGAATTAAAGTATTACTCATAAGAGTACTTTAATAAATTGGATAATTGATCTATTTAATAATTTCCTAGACAGGAGTCTAGGAGTATCAATCAACATATATAGGTAAAACATATAATAAATAAAAGCATTTAAATAAACAGTTTATATAAAACAGTTTACGCATGCTTCTCAGCCCCGCGTTTTAAAACAAAATGTTAGAAAAGGGGCAATGAACTCACCTGTGTTGCTCTGCGAATGATTCGCAAAAGATAATGCGCGCTCTTTGCTTGTTGCTTATGTATCTTTAGCACCTGAGTTGTTTTAAGAAATTCGAATACTATAAGTACATACGATAGTTGTCGTATTTAGGGTTTGGTCTCGTTGGTGCAACTAAGTGTCCTAGATTACTAATGCGTATCTATGACCCTTCTAACTTAGCCTAATTTATTACCCAGCAGTAACCTTAATCCCACATAAATAAATTAGAAACTTTAAATAAGAACATTTTCAAACTTGATCATTTCAAGTTAAACATTTATTTAGGAAAAACATTAAATTACTTTTGTTAAAGTTTATAGCTCAACTTCTTTTATTAAAAACATAATTAATTTAAAAAAATAGTGAGCTTTCTCATGATGAGCTGCGGTTAAGCCCATTGAGCCAATCTAGACCCGTTATTAGACTTTGATTTTCCAGTATTTTCTTTGTAATACAAAGATTAACTATGCCAAGATAGCTTAAGTAAACCACCTAATTTAGTTGTATGTCTTTATACATTTTTCCTAAGGTCTAAGTGTTAATGATTTAATTAACACTTAAACTTTAGGTTCTTATTTGATCTATATGATTTCTTGACAATTTCAAATGTGTTAACTACATTGATCTCGACACACTTGATTATCGTACAAAATGATTCATGAAGGTCTCTATTTATAAAACCCTAATATATCCCCATGCATTCATGTGTTTTCACGTGTAACTCCCTAGATAACTTTCATGTTTAATCCAATGTCCATGTAGGTTTGATCGCATGAAACAGAAAACTCTAACATAGCTTCCCCACCCCCACTCACCCATTCTCATTCCATCCCATGCACACACGTGTATCCCATATACATGCAAAGGTGGTCGGATATAAGGGTTACACGAAAGTGTCTCAACCGAAAGGAAGTGAGCGAAGATGATTTGACCCTAAGGAGTTAGTCGAATAGGATTGGCCGAATGGGTCGGGTTGATTAAAGCTATGGCGAATGATGTGTCTTGGCCGAATGTGTTCAATCGTGTGAGGGCATAGCCGAATGATGGTGAGGCTGGCGACAGAACCCACCCGACCGAATGAAGGTTAGCCGACCTAATGAGACATGGTTCGAATGAGTGGGTATAGCTGAATGGATCCTGGTCGAATGAGGGGGACGAATGTGGTCCGATTGACTGTGGTCGAATGACCCCTGATTCGGGCGAAGTAGTGATGATCGACTAAGCCTCGACATTCGGCCGAATGTGGCCAGGAAGGGCTCATTCGCCGAGCTGGGAGGGCAGTCATTCGGAGGTTCGAGCCATCCCATCGTGGTGGATCTAGCACCGATCTAAGGGCCGACCTTTTGTAGCAATGTATTCCCAACTGATCCTAGCCTAGTTTCGTGCAAAACTTAAGGATTGAGAGAGGGAGGACCCGTCTCTAAAGTGGTTCGACTTTAGGGTTTAGAAAACCCTAAAACCGAGCTAGATTCTTGGATTTTACCTCAATTTCGGTGGATGGAACTTTAGATCCGTTGTACTTTCGAATTCTACTGATGATGGGGATGAATTTGACACCAAGAACTCAAAATTTCATGGAGGAATGGATGAGAAATCTTAGAGAGAAGGTGGGATTTCTAGTGAGAGAAAGTGACGAATTTTTGGAGAAGAAAAGTGGAGAAGTGGCTGGTTGGTGGTGGTTGTTGTGGCTTTAATTGCCACATTAAATGTGGGGAAAATACCCGGGTTCGTTCGGTTTTGCGTGGTTTCGCGTATAACTGTCGGTTTCGCGTCGTTTTCGTAACGAAACGACTCGATTATAAAAATAGAATTTAGAAAATTATTTTAGGTTGTGATTCCTAATAAATTAACTAATATCTTTTATTTTTCTAAATTATAAAATATTTATTTAACGTTTAAATCGAATCGCGCGGTCATCGCGCGTATTTGTTCGAATCGTCACCCGATCAAATACGACGATAACTACACTTTTCAACATTGTTTTCTAATTGTTGGATATCATTCAGAACGTTAAACTTTCGGATTTATTCGTACAGATCGTCACCTATACGAATAATCTGTCGGTTTAGCATTCACATAACGACATCCGTGTTGTTTTGTTCAGTAAAGCCTCGCATACGTTTATACATAATAAAACCCTAACAATTAATCACATGATGGTTCTGTGTTGCCAGATAATTATCTGACTCAAGAACCATTGTTCTGAACTTGTTTCTCTGAAATGATTATGATTTCACTGTTTTGATAACATGAAATGATACTGAATCTCAATATGAATATGAAATACACTGAATTACATAAGATTTGTACCTGATTGCTGTTCACGTACTGTTCACGATCACTGTTCCGGTGACGGTTCCGGCACTGATGTTACACTAAGGCTTTAAACAAAAGGAAGGCATTGATTTCTTTGATACATATGCTCCAGTTGCAAGGATTTCCACTATAAGGCTTCTTATAGCTCTTGCTTCAATTCATAAATTGTTAATTCATTAAATGGATGTGAAAACAACATTCTTAAATGGTGAATTGGAGGAAGAGGTAATGCATGAAACAACCTGAGGGTTTTGTATTACCTGGACAAGAAAACAAGGTGTGTAAACTCATCAAATCATTGTATGGTTTAAAACAAGCACCTAATGTGACACCTCGAAATTTCCAGGTCAGCAATTTCTTTACTTTAAGTTAATAATATATATTACTGTTGCATACGTGGCACTAGAATCATTACTATTTAGTGTGACACGTGGCACAACAAACCAAACGCACCGATAATTCAAGGAATTATCGCAAAACATAACGCACGTGTCTTGAATAACGAACGTTGGTGAATTTCACAGACCACAGTTCATTTGCACAACACATAGGTACTAGGGAACCTAAGATAAGAGAAATGATGTTCACATGTCTCGAAACAACGATCGTAATCGAGAAATACGCGAAAATCAGCTCGAAACAACAAAATTAGGGTTTTTGGACTTCTCTGGGACCCATCGCGGTACGCGATGGTCCAACAGAAGGCCTTATAGCGGTACGCGACAGGAATCGTGGGGGTTTGACTCCCGAATTCCGTCGCGCTACGCGAAGCTTATTTCAACCATCCGCCTACGCGACGGAGTCCTGACGACAAATCTTTATAAAATCAAGACCACCATGCCTATTAACACCACCCTTCATCATTTCTCCGGTTCTACACGCCAACTCTCGACCATTCCTCTCTGAAACCACTTGATTTGACACTTGGGAAGCCATTGGAGACCTCCATTGAAGCTTCAAGCTTGAAGGTTTGAAGATTAAGAGCTTGAAGACCCATTGGAGCTCAAAACCACCAACATAACCATCTCATTCTTGCAAGAACTTACTGTCCAGAAGCTGTTGAGGCAAAGAAATCATCATCTCAGGAGTTCTTGAAGCATTAGAAGGTAGTTCTATACCCAAAACACACTTCCTTCACCTTTACACTCACATGCATGACTTTAAACACACATGCAAGCACCCTTGATGCACATGCACGAATTTTAGTTCTGGGTTTGATGATGTTTACATGATATTTGATGATCCATGATGATTAGATGAGGTATCTTTACATTCCATGATGATGTTGTTATGATAGAATGGTCATAGTAGCTAAAATGATGGTTTTAGCAACATGCATGAATGATCTAGGTGGTTTTACATGTTTGTGGATATTGAAATGTTGTTATGAGTGTTAATGATGATGATATGCAAGGTTAGAATGATTGATTATGTCAAGATTTGATCATTTGGTGATTATTACCAATTTTAGTAACTTTAATGTTACAAAATGTGTGTTCTTGATGAAATAACCACATTTGCATGTTTAGATCTATAATTTATGCTTAAAATGATGTTTAGAAGTTAGATGGTGATTACTAGATATGTTGGAATGGTTAGAATTGCTAAAAATATGAAATTTAGGAATGTTACTAAATATAGTAAATTTTGTTATGAAATTTCTAGAAATGATGAAATTATTAAGGATTGTATGTTTGATATGCTTAGTCGAAGTGGTTATGATGATAATATGTGATTTTACAACTTAGTTGAACAAGATATGCGCATTTGTCTAAGAGTTGCTATAAATAGTAACTTTATTTTTCATATCCGAGAATAGGAGCATGCTAGACGTAACGATTATGATTGATTGGCTATTTAGGATAAAAATAGTGATGCTAGATGATATTAATTGATAAACATAATGAAATACACTTGTTTGTGCAAACTTTCTAATTATATATAAACTTTTACGCGCACACTCTGCTAAACCCGCTATGTGTAACTATGTGCTCTGTGATAACATGCTCATTTAGGATAAATATGCATGTTAGAATAATCGGAATATGAATTAGTGCATGACTTGCCAAATATGGAAACCTTCCTGAAATAGAAACTTACTATAAATAGTAAGTTTCCTCATGGAAGTGATTATTGGTATCCGCACACTTCACACGACACGAAATTGCACGTTACACGATCGCTTGATCCAAACCGTCACCAACGGGTCGTTAGGTCAAACACGGTCAACGTGACCCACTTAACAACTTGGTGTTGTTAAATACGAACACGGTCCTGTGAGACCCACATGTATGCAAACACGAACTTACAACACCTATGTGATATAGGTAAACATTAGCCGGCGAGCTACACGATTCCTGTACGGTATCTCTACTCAAACTCAGGTGAGTTTACAGCCCTACTTTTACTCTCATACTGTTTTACTAAACTTTAGGGTGAGAATACTATGCAACTGTTTTAGATATAGTACTGGTATGTTGTGAAAACCATTTTCGAGTGTAACTATTATCGCTTAAAGTCCTCACTTATCCTTACCGTTAATTGTATCACAAACGAGTCGTAATTACATAGTACTACTGGGTTTGACTAACCCCACTCGGCACCAATGTTGACTGGAGGTCATAACGAGTGTAATTTCGATGGGAATGCGGGTTCAGCGATGACCTGCGGAGGCAAACGGGAACAGTCTAGTTTCGGTAAGATGAACTGACACACTCCACGGATCGTAGTATCCAACAACAAAACTTAACATACCCAGTATATGTCTGTTTACTTTTCAGTCTGTCTAAACCTGTGAATTCACCAACTTTTTAGTTGACACTTTTCGCATGTATTCTCAGGTAACTAATGGAGCACACGCTAGGACGCACTCAAGGAAGCCTTAAGGAGTCTGAATGGCATATAGACTCCTGTCCTAGGCTTTGTGTGCATTGAACTTGTTTTGAAACAATTTAACTATGTAGTGTCTGTTATCAATTTACATTTTCCGCTGTAATACATTACTATTCCGCTGCGTATTATTGAAATTTGCATTAATCTATAAATCTGTGTGATTGAGTAACTCATATAGAGTCGTTCTATATGACCATGAGTTGTGATCATGGCCACGTCACACCCACGTGGACTGACACCACGAGTGGGAATTTGGGGGTGTGACAGACTGGTATCAGAGCCTTGGTTATAGAGAACTAGGTTTGCATGTAGTGAACTTAGACTATAGCCACTGCTCTACATTAGACACTACACTTAGAGATTTCACACTTATAGTATTATTACCATTGTGAACTATTACTGACTGATTTAGGACTTACAGGATGGCTGATGACAATGGGGACATGGGGCATAACTCAGGGAAGCGACCTGCCGAGTATGAGCTGACAGAGGAGAGTCGTCATCGAGTTAGGGACATCATGTTCTTAGAGGACTTTGAGGAGGCAGAAAGGGCACACATTGCCAAACGCGCCAGGTCGTGGACTTGGTACCCACGTACTGTGTGGGACTGGATCATCGAGGAGAGAGTACCTTTACAGCGAGTACAGACAGATGATAACCGAGCACACTGACTACCGTCACTTGAAGTGTCACTCGAGCGGGCTTTTGCAGCCCATGTTGCTCGGACTGCTCGTGAGGCTAGTAGGTCGCGTGAGCGTGATGAGGAGATCATGGCTCTCCGAAAGGAGAACCAACATCTCCAAGAGCAGCTAGATCACCTGCGGGGATAGGTAGTGGATGAGATCGCGACACTTCGGAACCGGACAGCGCAGTTGGAAGAGCGACAAGAGGAGTCGCTACTATGGTCCAGGACCATGGCGAGCGACTGATTGTGGTAGAGAATGTTGCAGGAGAGAACCAGGCGGCACTTCAGAACGCTTGGGCTGACCAGTTGATCATGGAGCCGGAGCAGGAGTTGGACCAAGGACCTCAATTCGAGGTTGAGGATCTTGCAGAGGAAGATTTTGATGAAGACCCAGATGAAGACCCAAAAGAGGAAGATGACGACGGTCCTGCTGACAGTGGAGACTCACACTCTACTGTCGCATCACAATAGTTAGTTTTTCTATTTCAGTATCCTACTTTTGTAGTACTTAGCCGAGCGGGATGTGCTCGTGCGAATTTTGTAGCATTCCTTTTGAAAATCATTGTACTTCAAGTTATTATTATTAATGAAATGATGCTTTACTTTACTTATTATGTCTTGATTATGATTTCTTGGTAACATAACATCTGACTTGACTTCTGACATGACAATCGGCTAACGCTCTAACTCATGTTAACTAACATTCTAACCCTTCCATATAGAATCATGTCTGGAAGAGGACCCAACGCTCGCAATCTCAAACGTAAGGCCGAAAAGGCAAGGATCAACATGATGGTCGAACGTAAGGTTAACAAAGTACTCGCTGAGTACGAGGCAAACCGACTTGCTAGCGAGACTAGCGGCACCAATAACGGTACTAACACCTGCCAAACCTGACTAACTTAGCATAGGCAACGCTGACACTAACACGTTACAATTTAACCCCGATGCACAGGATCCCAAGGAAGCGCAACGAAGGGATGCTCGTTTAAAGCCTTTCTGAGCTGCCACCCTCACAAGTTTCAGGGTACAGAAGGAGCAGTGGGACTGCTCCGCTGGATTGAAAAGCTTGAATCCGTCTTTGCCATGTCTGAGTGCTCGGAGGAAAACCGAGTAAAGTATGCCACCGGAACTCTTGAGGGATCTGCCCTCACCTGGTGGAATACACATGTCCAAACTCTAGGACTCGAGACTGCCAACACCATTCCGTGGGAAGAATTCACTAGAATGCTTCACGAAGAATACTGCCCACGTGACGAGATCAGGAAGCTTGAGGAGGAATTTTGGGTGCACAAAATGGTGGGTTCAAAAATCGAGAAATACTGCACTCGATTTCATTAATTATGCAAGTTGTGCCCGGCAATGGTGACGCCGGAATACAAGAAAATCGAGCAATTCATCAGTGGATTGCCCGAGCAAATCCAAAGCATGGTGACTGCTTCTGATCTCTCCACCATCCAACCACTGATTCGCTTGGCTCATAAATTAACTGATCAGGCAGTAGCTCAGGGAAAACTGCCAAAGAGGGGTGAACATCTGAAACCCCAAGAGCCCAAGAAGAAGTGGGAGCCCAGCAATAACCGCACCTTTTCACCTCAGCAACAAACCCAACACCGACCAGCACCTGCTAAAGCTTTCACTGCCACCCAGCCGAACACTCAAGGCAAAGGGGGATATCAGGGCAACAGCCCAAAATGCAATACTTGCAACTTCCACCACTTCGGCCCATGCAAAAGGGTCAAATGCATTAACTGTGGAAGAAACGGACACCTGGCCAAGGAATGTCGATCCAACCCCAACCCCAACAACAACAACAACCAAAACACTCTCAAGGGGTGTTATGAATGTGGCAAACCGGGGCACATGCGGAGGGACTGCCCGCAACTGAAAAAGGGTGGAGGTGGAGCAGCGAAGGGACGAGCCTTTGTGATTGGCTCGGGAGAAGCGAAAGATGACCCCAATGTCGTTACCGGTACGTTTCTTTTAAATAATGTCTATGCTAGAATATTATTTGATACCGGTGCCGATAGGAGTTTTATCTCTAGTGACTTTAGTAAACTGCTTAATATGACACCAACACCACTAAACTATAAGTACACCGTAGAGTTAGCAGACGGCAAGCTGATCGAAACACAACATATCATCAAAGGGTGTGTCCTGACGTTAGCAGACGACCAACTGGTAATTGATCTGATGCCGGTAACTCTAGGGAGCTTCGACGTGGTGATTGGAATGGATTGGCTATCTGCAAACCACGCTGAGATTGTGTGCAACGAGAAGATTGTGCGGATTACATTGCCAAGTGAAGAGCAGATCTCAATCCAGGGAGAACGGCGTGGAGTACCACTAAACATCATGTCTTGCATGAAGGCAAACACATACCTGAAGAAGGGATACACGGCTATCCTGGCACTTATCACCGAACAACCAAAGAAGGAACGGAAGATCGAGGACATCACTATTGTTCGCGATTATCCGGAAGTTTTTCCTGACGATCTACCGGGACTACCACCAGCGCGACAAGTGGAGTTTCAGATAGATCTGACACCGGGAGCAGCACCAATAGCCAAGGCACCATACCGATTGGCTCCTACTAAAATGCAGGAACTATCTAATCAACTGCAAGAATTATTGGATAAAGGATTCATTCGACCGAGTTTCTCACCTTAGGGAGCACCAGTATTGTTTGTGAAGAAGAAGGACAGATCATTCCGTATGTGTATAGACTACCGAGAACTAAACAAGGTAACGATCAAGAACCGATATCCCCTACCTCAAATAGACGACCTGTTTGATCAATTACAAGGGTCAAGCTACTATTCGAAGATCGATTTAAGATCCGGTTACCATCAACTTAGAATACAAGAGGAAGACATACCAAAGACAGCCTTCAGAAAACGGTACGGACATTACGAATTTCTGGTCATGCCTTTCGGACTGACCAATGCACCGGCAGTATTCATGGATCTTATGAATTGGGTATGTAAGCCGTATCTTGACAAATTCGTAATCGTGTTCATTGATGACATTCTGATTTACTCCAAGACTCACGAAGAACATGCCGATCACTTGAGAAGCGTCTGGGAACTACTAAAGAAGGAACAACTATACGCGAAGTTTTCCAAATGTGATTTTTGGATTCGCGAAGTTCAATTCCTTGAGCACGTAGTGAACGAGAAAGGGATACACGTAGACCCAGCCAAGATTGAGGCAATCAAGAACTGGACGGCACCAAAGACGCCGACTGAGGTGCGACAGTTCTGGGATTGGCCGGGTACTACAGGCAATTTATCGAGGGATTCTCGAAGATCGCGCAATCATTGACTTCCCTTACGCACAAAGATAAGAAGTTCGAATGGGGAGAAAAACAAGAAGCTGCTTTCGATTTATTGAAACAAAAGTTATGCAACGCACCGATCCTATCACTACCGGACGGATGTGAAGACTTTGTAGTCTACTGCGACGCATCGAAGCAAGGACTCGGTTGTGTGCTAATGCAACGCGAGAAAGTCATAGCTTATGCGTCACAACAGCTGAAAGTGCACGAGAAGAATTACACAACTCATGATCTGGAGTTGGGAGCCGTAGTGTCCGCATTAAAGATTTGGCGACACTATCTGTACGGCACCAAGTGCACAATTTTCACCGATCATAAGAGCCTACAACACATATTTGACCAAAAGGAGCTGAACATGAGACAACGCAGATGGGTCGAGCTGATAGGCGATTATGACTGTGCAATCAAGTATCATCCCGGAAAGGCCAACGTAGTGGCTGACGCGTTAAGCAGAAAAGAAATAACCAAACGCGTACGTGCACTACATCTCACCATTCACTCTGAGCTACCAAATCAGATTCGAGTCGCACAACAAGAAGCTCTGAAAAAAGAAAACCTTGCCCTCGAAACCATGCAGGGTATGGACAAACAGATGAAACAGAAGGATGACGGAGCTTACTATCTAATGGACCGAATCTGGATTCCACACTACGGAGGATTGAGAGAAGTAGTGATGGATGAAGCTCACAAGAGTCGATACTCAGTACATCCAGGTTCTGACAAGATGTACCACGACCTAAGGGCAACTTACTGGTGGCCTAACATGAAATCAGAAATCGCGACCTATGTGAGTAAGTGCCTGACTTGCTCCAAGGTCAAGGTCGAATATCAGAAACAATCAGGATAACTCCAACAACTAGAAATTCCAGTATGGAAATGGGAGCAGATTTCCATGGATTTTATCACCAAACTACCAAAGACGGCAAGTGGTTGCGATACCATCTGGGTTATCGTAGATCGACTCACTAAATCGGAACACTTTCTACCGATCAAGGAAACTGATAAATTGGAAAAGCTAACCCGAATCTATTTAAAGGAAATCGTGTCCAGACACGGAGTCCCAATCTCCATAATATCAGACCGAGACAGCCGTTTCACGGCACATTTTTGGAAGTCCTTACATAAGGCACTGGGAACGAGGTTGGATATGAGCACTGCTTATCACCCACAAACGGATGGTCAGAGTGAAAGAACCATCCAGACCCTGGAGGACATGCTTCGGGCATGCGTAATTGACTTCGGTAACAGTTGGGAGACTCACCTACCTTTGGTAGAATTCTCATATAATAACAGCTATCACACCAGCATAGGAGCTGTACCATTCGAAGCACTTTACGGGCGTAAATGCAGATCACCACTTTGTTGGGCGGAAGTTGGTGAAAGCCAACTGACCGGACCCGAGCTTGTGCACGAAACAACAGAAAAGATCGTGCAAATACGTAATAGGATGGCAGCAGCTCGGGACCGACAGAAAAGCTATGCCGACAAAAGGCGCAAACCTTTGGAATTCCAAGTGGGAGATCGAGTACTTCTTAAAGTCTCGTTTGATTGCCATCTAAGATTTCTACCTCCATCACACAATCACACCCTTTTTGTAATGATAAAAATGGATTTCGGGATAACAAATATGTACCATCATCATTAGGACCTCCCCGTAAGTTAACTGGTACAAGAAAGTGTTTTCCCTTCGCACTATGTATGAAGGTAAATTGTATAACACAAAGAAAAAAGATCAAGCTTTTGGCAAAACGCATAATTGTGTTAAGAAAAGCATTTTTTGGGAGCTTGAATATTGGCCCATGTTGTTGATCCGACACAACCTTGATGTAATGCATATTGAGAAAAATGTTTTTGAGATTCTATTTCACACAATAATGAATACTCCTAAAACAAAAGATAATATAAAGGCAAGGTTGGATGTAGAAGAGTATTGCAAGCGACCATTGTTGCATACGTGGGTGAAGAACAATAATAAATATATGAAACCTAAAGCATCATACTTTTAACCTAGCCACAGGTTAATTAAGTATGCAAATGGTTGAAAAAGGTAAAATTCCCAGATGGATATGCTTCAACTATAGGGGGTGTGTAAACGTTAATGATGGTAGCTTTTACGGCTTCAAAAGTCATGATTGCCATGTATTCATGCAACGGTTGTTGCCTATTGCTTTAAGCGGTATGCTTCCAAAACCAATATTTGAACCAATAGTAGAACTCTGCACATTCTTCCGCGTGATATGCTCAAAGGTTTTACACATTGAAGATTTACAAAAATTGCAAAAAAGTATCATTGTAACGTTGTGCAAGTTAGAAAAAATATTTCCACCTTCATTTTTTGACTAAATGGAACATCTTGTTATACATCTGACGAGTGAAGCTATTATTGGTGGTCCGGTGCAATTTAGGTGGATGTATCCATATGAGAGGAAATGGTATTTGATGCCCTAGTTATTATTTTAATATTTAAATTTTATTTATTTACTAATACCATTTCTATTTTTAGGAAGTTGGGACGTTTGAAGAGAACAATTAAAAACAAAGCAAGGGGTGGAAGGGTCCATTGTAGAGTCATATCTTGTAGATGATCTTTCTCACTATTGCTCCTTGTATCTTGTCTCAAAAACAAAGACATGCCTGAGCCGTGAGCCTCGTAATTTAGCCCCTAAATTCCTTGTTCATCGATTACCGATTCTCGGTTAAGAGTATTCGAACATCCATCTAGAAGACTATTTGATAAGGGTGGAAAGACTACACTTCTTACAGATAAAGACAATCATAAGGCTCATACCTATATCTTGCTTAAATGTGAAGAGCTTCAGGACTATGTTTTTGTTATTTGATGAAGAATTGATAGCTTCGTTTCCTGACTGTGACCAAGCAACACTTGATAAAAAGAAAGAAGCTGAATTTGCTAAGTGGTTGAAGGCGTATGTAAGATCATACCAGTTTTAACACCTGACTAATTTTAATATAGTTTCATTTAAAACTTGTAACATACATTTGTGAATGTAGGCTTTGAACGGAACAGAGAATGCACACTTGCAAGATATAGCACATGGGCCTCTCACTTATGCTCAATCGCACAAAGGCTATCTAGTAAATGGTTATAAGTTCAATACAAGAACAACTTACCATGGGCAGGTCACAGAAAAATAGTGGTGTATGCGTGAGAGGGGCTTTCTATAATGGACGCGAAATCGACTACTATGGATTGCTAGATTAGATATTGGAGTTAGAATATCATAGCAACTTAGGAAGTTGCATACTCGTTTTGTTCAGATGTACTTGGTTTAACCCTGTGCGCGGTGTAAGGGTGAACCCAAAGACCAATATGGTTGATGTTAATTATAAAGCAACTGGGTGTGTTGATGACCCATTTATTCTAGCATCCCAGGCACATCAGGTATATTATACACCATATCCTTCAAAAGAAAAAGGATTAAAGGACTCGTGGGCTGTTGTCAAAACAACACCGAGGGGGGTTTGTGAACTAGCTGCAGATGACAATGTAATTGGTGATGATGATAATGATAATTAAGAAGTGCAACATTTCTTTCAGGAGAATGAAAGGTTAGTATGCTCAGTAGGTGACGATTTGCTCCCATTACTCACGCTGAAACAAATTTAATAGAAGAAGTTGATGATGTGAATACAGATGATAATTTGAATGAAGGTGAGTTTGAACACATTGATTTTGATGACGGCGATGAGGAATATGAAGATGAAGATTCAGACTAGTTACTACGTACGAGTCTATTGATTATTTAAATTATAACCATTTTTTATCAATGACTGCTTATGATAATTCATTTAAGTTTTTATAATTTTTTTCTTGTAGATATCATTACAAGTGGTATGGCGGATAATCAAGACCTTGAGCATTTATGGGGTCAAAGACTCAAATTGGGAACAATTTATATAGAGGCAATATGTAGACAAAACGTTATTTTTTTTTACTTTTCAACTATATTGTCTTTTGGTATATGAACTGTTTTCATGGGGTTATTCACAGGTGGATTGTCAAGTGTGTGGGTTTGGAACTATCTGGGTTCATTTTATTTTAATCCTGGCGACAAAAATTTCATAATATAAAAGTCTGTTATCTTAATATACATAGATAGTGTGTTGCTTTTCTGGTCAACAACGTCTACTCTCACACATTCACATTTTAATTACCGAGTATGACCTTCGAAGCAATAATAAACTTGTTGTTTTAATGTATGGATAGCAGCTCATATACACGTAATAATTGTTGTATTTGAAGCCATACATAATAAATGATAATCACCACTAGGGTGTAAACGAGCCGAGCCGATCCCGAGCTTGTTAAGGCTCGATATCGGCTCGTTTAAATAAATTCGGTCTCGAGCTCGAGCTCGGCTCGTTAAGAGCTTTATTTACTATGCTCGAGCTCAGCTCGTTAGAAAATTTTTAGGCTCGAGCTTGGCTCGTTTAGATTTTATTTATTTAATTTATTTACTTTAATTACTAATTTAATTATATCTATAATTATGTTTTCTAAATTTAACATAAAATATTTGATTTAAATATATTTATCATAATTTTATACATACAAATAATTCATTTTAGAGTTAATTACACGGATGGTCCCTGTGGTTTACCCAGATTGCACGGATGGTCCCTAACTTCCAGAAATTACAACGGTGGCCGAATACTTTGCAAAATCGTAACACGGATGGTCCCTGGGTTGGATGTCTGTTATCTTTTGCTGTTAAAATTTTGAAAATGACAGAAATGCCCTCATCCCTACCCTTTTCCAGTTAGAACATCTTCAATCTTCATGTTCAAACCAAGGCCGGCCCTTAGGAGGGGCGAGGTGGGCGACCGCCCTGGGCCCGACATTTTAGGGGGCCCAAAATTTTATATTTTATATATTTTTTTATATAAAAAAATTATTATAAACAATATATAAATAACCATTTAAAAAACATATGATTTAAAGGGTACAAAAGATAATTTTTTTAAAGTATAAGAAGTTACTTTTATTATTTTTAAACTAGAATTATTTATCAGTTCAGTTGATTGTTTATTCGTTATACTTTAATTGGTTTTATCTTTCCCTATCCAATAACCGAACCGAATTTAAGAAGTGGTTCAGTTTGATTTCAGTTGAAAATGAGCAAACGGAATAAACCGATTAAAAATCAAATAAGCTGGTTAAAAATTGAATAAATATCTGAATAAACTGATTTAAGTCGAATAAACTGGTTAAAAACGAATAAACCGAATTCAACCTTATATATTATTAATAAGATAATAAATTTAAATCCGAATTTGGTTTAATCGGTTAATCAAACAAACCGAATTCAGAAAAAATTTGTAACAACTGAACCAAAAAACAAAAATTCAAATACGGATAGGAACCGAATCGAAAATCGAATTCAGAATTCAGATATAGTTAGGACCAAACCGAATTTGGTTCGGGTTTTTCAGTAACAAATACGGTTCGGTTCTGGGCACCTCAATTCTCAGGACCGTCCCTAAAAGGGCCCATTTTTTTTCTCGCCTTAGGCCCCAGGCCCCGAAATTTTTTTTAGTTCTCGGGGCCGGCTCTGGTTCAAACCACCTTCACGTGACACAGGTGGCCGCCGAGGACCTAGCCAGCCGTCACGTTCAAACCACCACCATCTCCGCCTGCCATCGTGTCAAGCCACCTCCACGGTTTTACTATTTTGATTCACCGGAATCCAAAGCACCACCGGAATCCAAAGCACCGCCGTAATCCATGGCGTGGTTCAAAGCAAGATGGTGATTCCGGATCTGTTTGGCGGATGTGATGAAGGATGATCTTCTGATCCCGATGTTGACCCTCTACTAAACCTTGATGTTTGCCGCTGAATTTCGATCACAGACGAAGGTCACAGAGATTGCGAGCGAGCAGCTAGTGATGATGTGAGGTCTGCGAGGAGGAGCCGGCGATTACGTGAGGTCCGCGAGGGAGGAGATCGCGGTGACGGTGCTGAAAAAGAAGAAGGAGAACGCGAGGGAGCCGCCGTAACAAGGTTGCGGTGAGGTGGTGGTGGCAGCCGAAAGGTGGTGGTCGGCGAGGAGAGCTGCCGACTCCATTTCTAGTGAGAGAGAGAGGGACTAATGGAGAGAAAGCTGGGTGTTAAGAGCGAGAGAGAGAGAGCGTTTCCGGCTAGGAACTTCGAAGGTGGTGGTGTGGCTGCCGGCGAGGAGGAGGTGACAGGTGGTAGGTCATGATGGTGTTTTTTTTTCCGGCGAGGAGGATGTGACAGGTGGTAGGTCGTGGTGGTGGTTTTTTTTTCCGGCGAGGAGGAGGTGACAGGTGGTAGGTCGTGGTGGTGGTTTTTTTTTTCCGGCAAGGAGAAGGTCGTGGTCTTTTCAATTCTGGATGGGGTTTAGGTGAGACTGCAAAATGGGTTTATAATTAAGGGTATAATGGTCATTTTGCATACATTTAACAGCAAAAGATAACAGACATCCAACCCAGGGACCATCTGTGTTACGATTTTGCAAAGTATTCGGCCACCGTTGTAATTTTTGGAAGTTAGGGACCATCCATGCAATCTGGGTAAACCACATGGACCATCCGTGTAATTAACTCTTCATTTTATAACTAAACACTTAATATAATAAATAAAAATTATATATTCAAAAAGCTCGTTAAGGCTCGGCTCGTTCGAGTTTTTTACTGATCCGATCTCAAGTATTTCACGAGTTGCCTTGGTTCGTTTACACCCCTAGTCACCACTAGCTCATTAATATATTATAAACAATTGGAATCATAGATAAAACTATTGTTTTTTAATCTCATCAATTTTCCTTTTAAGACTGGTATATTTTTTTGAACGACATTTGATCTCAACGTGTGAACCACTGATTTCCAGGCCACGTCACCAAGGTCTAGTTACCATGACCTCCGTTGAGACCCACCACCACCCTAGGAGGAAACCGCACCGGAAAACCCCTAACCTCCCAATGACCTCTATTTCGCCTTGAGATGGATTTGAACCCGTGACCTCTCATAGGAAAGCCATAGGAGTAACCATTAGGCTAGAAACCCTTGGTTTTAAGAATGATATATATGTTGACTGGATAAAAAAATCCCATTATTTAGTAACTTTTCCCTCTCACTCAAAAAATCCCAAATCAATCCCGCCCAGTTTCCCTCACTCAAAACACAAAACCCATAAAATTTATTCACCTCAAAACCTAATAATCACCTGCCAGCAGATGATCTGCACGATCTCGCACTCAACGTGAATTAACATCGACCACGATCCCCTCATTCTTGGTCCATTATCACCGGCGGCTCTCATTTTCAAAGGGTATCCTCAATCGACCAGGTTCCATCATTCGTATGTCATTAGTTGGAGATATTTTGTTATTTTTATTGTTCGTTTACTGATTAGCCTTTTGATGTTGCTTTTAATTTAAAACGTCATTGATATGGATTAAATTGTAGTACTAGTGATGGATTATGTTGCTGTTTGTCTGTGGCACACCAACTGCTTGACGAAATGCATAAATGTAAATTTTATTTGAAATCCAATATTTTGTTTGCTTTTGGTTTGATTTTTAGCAAAGATAGATTCTCCAATGTGAAAGGTTTCTGTCATGCTTCCCTGGTGACTTCCTTGTTGACATGTATAAATCCTTTTTGTATATATAGTTTTAGTTTTGACAATTCTTATATATTAGCCATTCGTGCCAAGAAGCAAGCCACAACCAGTGAAAAAAAGTGAGCCTTAACAATAACACCAGGTTGCCCCTTGTACACCAGCACCATGTCGACCAGAGGCCAAACCAGCTCATGACCTATGCTGTGCAGCCCTTGTCCACTTCAACTATTGCCCACTATGTGCAGCAAAGCCCACGTTATCAGCCGCCATGACCCAGACCTTATGTTGTATACTTGTATGTAATTACCCCCATACATAATTATGGCCATTTTATAATTTTTGCATTAGTTACTTCTTTTATCATTTCAGCAGCACTCATTTTATAATTACCATTTTGTTGTATGTTTTAGGAAGGCCTGCTCATCCCTAACTGCTTTCTGAGAAGCAACCAGATAACCCTGTTCTTCATCTCTTAATTCCCTATTCAAAGGATCACAGGTAATATGGTCCTGAATAATTTCCAACTAATGCTTGAGTTTGTGAACCTTGTCAAAAAATTACCCTGTTTGAAACTTAGCTTTCTCAAAGGGGACTTAAGTGTTTTCAATTTTGACAGCACAGAAAACATAACAAAACCTTGAACATGCTGGTCCCAAACCACAAGAATAATTGTTGTATTTGAAACAAATTAAGCTTTCTCAAAGGGACTTAAGTTTTTTCAATTTTCAAACAAATTAATGTATGGGTAATAGCTCATATACACATAATAATTGTTGTATTTGAAGCCATACATAAATAAATTATAATCACCACCTGCTCATGAATATATTATAAACAATTGGAATCATAGGTAAACCTATTAACTCTTTATTTATATTCAATTTTTATCTCTAGCTTTGTTATTTTTAAGCATAGCAAAATGGGTGGGTTGTGTCGTGTTGGGTAACGGATCATAACGGGTCCGAGTCATGATGGGTTTAAGCAAAATTAGTTTGGGTATAAATGGGTCGTTTTTTTTTTAAACTTCAATTTAGTTCAAGTCAAATTGAGTTACAGCTAAACAAATAATCTATTTAGTTCAAACATCATTTTCTTTACGTTAATGTTTATTTTATTTATGTTGATTGAATTGGTTTTTTATAGTGCTAAATGTGGGTGGCTTTATTTTATTGTCGATTATGTAATGATCGAGGATATTCTAATTTCTATTCTAATCAGTGGCAGGATTGAGATTAGAAGGTGATATTGGAAAACCAATTTGGATTCTCAAGCTGTTGCTGTAACAGAGATTTCAAGTTGGAGTTGCCCATCGAATCTTTGAGTGGTGTTGACTGCATCTGAAGAGGTAAAACTATTAACTAGTTTTTTGTGATCTGTGAGGTAAAACTATTAACTCTTTATTTCTATTCATTTTTTTACTCTAGCTTTATTATTTGTAAGCCTGGCAAAATGGGGGGTTGGGTAACGGGTCAGAACAGATTTTAAGCAAAATTAGTTTGGGTATAAATGAGTCGTTTTTTAAAAACTTCAAGCAAATGTACTGCCAAGTAAAGTTGAACACGAGAATCCAACGAATACAATCCAACCAATACAAGCAAATGTACTGCCAAGTAAAGTTCATCCCTTTCCAGCAGTAGCAACCTGAGTTAAGCCACAACCTGTGAGAAAAGTGAGCCTTAACTATATCACCAGGTTGCCCCTTGTACACCAGCACCATGTCTATCAGAGGCCAAACCAGCTAATGACCTATGCTGTGCATCTTACCATGCCCTTGCCCCTGCAACTATTGCCCACTATGTGCAGCAAAGCCCGCGTTATCAGCCACCATAACAAACCAGAAAGCCATTCAATGTGCCACCCAATCATTACATATGAGGCCCAATTAGCAGCCTTCATGACCCCATTATGGTATTCCCCCTTGCTTCTACTAACCATCCAATTAAGCCCATGACCCAGACCCTTTTCAACCAGCCTATGTATCCAGCCCCATGCTCCCAATAGCCCAACTAAAGCCCACATAAGCTCCGTACTGAAGCAAGAAACCACGATCAGGTTTAGCAATTGAATTAGGATGTACAAAACGGGTAGGATCCAGAATCTTAGGCATAACTCTACAACTAAACCACTCAATCAAATAACATTGCACCTGAAATTGCAGCCACCTGGATATAATTATACTAGTACAAGGGCAAAACCAGTAACTCCTTTGCATATAAGTGGTGATCCGATACATCCTAACCCCATAACAAAACCAGTAACCCACGAAGTTATAGGTCTTAATAACCAACCCAATTAATTACACATTTTATGGTTACATTTTGACTTTGTCGAGATCTAATGACAACACAAATCAAGAAAATTAAAAGTTTAACAATAGAACGCAATATGTAGAAAAAACGTGATTTGTTTTTTTCTTTTTTACTTTTCAACTATATTGTCTTTTAGTATATGTATACTTTCGCTTTAATTCCCACTTCATTGATTTTCTGTAAAAAGTTTACAGTTTTTTTAACCCAAACCCATTCTGTTCTATGATGTGGAGTTATGGATTGAACATATTAGCTCTCTCTCTCTACATTTTGACTTTGTCCAGATCTAATGGCAAAACAAATCAAGAAAACACAAAGTTTAACAATAGAAGACAATAAGTATGAGAAAGAAAGACAATTGAGGATACAAGAGAACAAAAAAAGACTAAGTGATCTAGGAGTTAAAAATATAGTAAAATCTTTGACTAGTTTAGCTGAAAGTCAACAAATGAAGCAAAAAACTGTCAAACACAACTCTCATGCGGGGGATGTTGACTATATTCCCAGTGCAGAAGATGATAGTGAGTAGGATGACCAACAAGTTGGTGGTAGTGTTGTTGCATCCAAAAAGGTAATTTGATTATCAAAACTTCATTTATTTTAGATGCACATTATTCTAACGAACACAATTTGTTATAGCAAAAACGTCCACAATATATTCCACCAATGTCAATGAGTAAAGTTGCTAACCTAAAAAAGATACGGCATATAGTTACTCCTAATGTCTCCCAAAAGGTTTCCTCATCCTCAAATGCAAAAAAATAAAATAAAACATAACAAATAGTTACGATGAGGGATGATGGGATCTTTCAAGGTATTATTTTGTTAAGCTTAAATTTATTTAAATCAAAGTACATTTTGTAGTAATTTGTTTTGTTATTCTTTAAGCAGGTAGTATAGTGGATATGGAAGTAAATGATGTTGATCAAGATGATGGATATGAAGACATTGATAGTGGCATCGGTGGACGATTGCACTCTGATTCATATGAGACAAGTTCTCAACACGAGAGCAGTGATAATGATGAGTCAACTGTTGGCCGACGAGGACCAGTTGCCTCTACCCCTTTACCTGAACCAAGAAACCGTGAGCAAATTTTTATTATACATGGAGAGTAAGTCTGTGTGTGATATTAATATTGCCTTAATATCGTTTATTTATTACAAGTTAGAGGTGTTCACGAGCCGAGCCAGGGGTTAGCTCGGACTTGGCTTGGATTTAAACTGAGCTTGGGCCGCTTGGCTCGGCTCGGATTGTAAACCGAGCCTGAAATCTTGGCTCGGACTCGGCTCGTTTTTATCCGAGTTGGCTTGGCTCGGCTTGTTTTTGGCTCGGTTTTTACATAAGAAATTTAATATTTGAATTGCATTCACCTCAACTCGGCTAGGTTCGTTTTTGGCTCGGTTTTTACGTAAGGAGTGAATGCAATTCAAATATTAAATTTCTTATGTAACAACCGAGCCAAAAACAAACCGAGCCGAGCCGAGCCAACTCGGTTAAAAACCAGCCGAATCCGAGCCAAGATTTCAGGCTCGGTTTACAAGCCGAGCCAAGCGGCCCAAGCTCAGTTTAAATCCAAGCGGAGTCCGAGCCGACCCTGGCTCGGCTCGTGAACACCTCTAACTTGTAATAAATAAACAATATTAAGACAATATTAATATCACACACAGACTTACTCTCCATGTATAATAAAAATTTGCTCACGGTTTCTGGGTTCAGGTAAAGGGGTAGGGGCAACTGGTCCTCGTCGGCCAACAGTTGACTCATCATCATCACTGCTCTCGTGTAGAGAACCTGTCTCATATGAATCAGAGTGTAATCGTCCACCGATGCCACTATCAATGTCTTCATATTCATCATCTTGATCAACATCATCTACTTCCATATCCACTCTACTACCTGCTTAAAGAATAACAAAACAAATTACTATAAAATGTACTTTGATTTTAAGAAATTTAAGCTTAACAAAATAATACCTTGAAAGATCTCAACATCCCTCATCGTAACTATTTGTTGTGTTTTTGATAATCAAATTACCTTTTTGGATGCAATAACACTACCACCAACTTGGTGGTCATCGTCCTCACTATCATCTTCTGCACTGGAAACATAGTCTACATCCCCCGCATGAGAGTTGCGTTTGACTGTTTTTTGCTTCATTTGTTGACTTTCAGCTAAACTAGTCAAAGATTTTACTATATTTTTAACTCCTAGATCACTTAGTCTTTTTTTGTTCTCTTGTATCCTCAATTGTCTTTCTTTCTCATACTAATTGCCTTCTATTGTTAAAATTTGTGTTTTCTTGATTTGTTTTGCCATTAGATCTGGACAAAGTCAAAATGTAGAGAGAGAGCTAATATGTTCAATCCATAACACCACATCATAGAACAGAATGAGTTTGGGTTAAAATACAGTAAACTTTTTACAAAAAATCTATGAAGTGCGGATTAAAGCGAAAGTATACATATACTAAAAGACAACATAGTTGAAAAGTAAAAAAAAACAAATCACATTTTTTCTACATATTGCCTTCTATTGTTAAACTTTTAATTTTCTTGATTTGTTTTGTCATTAGATCTGGACAAAGTCAAAATGTAACCATAAAATGTGTTATCAATTGGGTTGGGTTATTAAAACCTATAACTTCGTGGGTTACTGGTTTTGTTATGGGATTGGGATGTATTGGGTCACCACTTATATGCAAAGTAGTTACTAGTTTTGCCCTTGTACTAGTATACTTATATCCAGGTGGCTGCAATTTCAGGTGCAAGGTTATTTGGTTTAGTTGTAGAGCTATGCCCAAGATTCTGGTTCCAACCCGTTTTGTACATCCTAATTTAATTGCTGATCTTGATCGCGTTTCTTGCTTCAGTATGGGGCTTATGAGGACTTTAGTTGGGGTGAAAGAAGTTTGATTTGCACGTGTGCTGTCCATAGTATGGGAAGCATTCATTCTAGAGGGTTACTATTTCAATGCCAACAGAAGGTGTACCCAGCTGTCTTGCTATTATACTTTTTTTTGGACTGTTGGGAGCATGGGGCTGCATACATAGGCTGGTTGATGGGAGGGTGGCCCAGGCAATCAGCTATGGCTCACTCACATGCTACTGATTTGGTCCTCGGATGTCTCTGGCTGTGGCATAGAGATGATAGAGACATGTGTTATAATGGTCTTAAGATAGTGTGGGCTATTATTGTCAGAACGGTTGAGACTAATGGGTTGGCTAACAATACTTGCATTCATGCTAATTACTGTAACTGTCATATTGAGAGCTGGTTGGTTAGGTTTTTTGGTTACAATGGGTTGTGGACCAGTAAGCTTGCTGGCAGCATGAACTTTGATAATATTGGGAGTTTTTAGGAGCTAGGGCGGGCCTACTGGGCCTGGAGGCTTAGGAAACTCCATTGTTGTGGGCTTTTATAGTATGGGGGTAATTACATACAACATAAGGGTCTGGGTCATGGGCTTAATTGGATGGTTAGTAGAAGCAAGGGGGAATAGCATAATGGGGTCATGGAGGCTGCTAATTGGGCCTCATATATTATTATTGGGTGGCACGTTGAATGACTTTCTGGTTGGTTATGGTGGCTGATAATGTGGGCTTTGATGCACATAGTGGGCAATAGTTGCAGTGGGCAAGGGCATGGTAAGCTGCACATCATAGGTCATTAGCTGGTATGGCCTCTGATAGACATGGTGCTGGTGTACAAGGGGCAACCTGGTGATATAGTTAAGGCTCACTTTTCTCACAGGTTGTGGCTTAACTCAGGTTGTTACTGGTGGAAAGGGGTGAACAGTGAATTTGATATGCTTATGTCTTTGCAGTACGTTTGCTTGTATTGGTTGGATTCTCGTGTTCAACTTTACTTGTAATTTACTTTACCTTTGTGTAAACAACATAACATTCTAATTTGAGATCATTCTCTTTTTCTTGTAAGAGTTTCGTTGTTATTTATCTTCACATATAATGGTTAGATTTCATTACTTTTACAAGTGGAGGTCCATGTGAAAACACAATTCGTTCTTATATGTTACCAATATATATATATATATAGGGGAGGGTTCAAATGTAAACTTCTTACTTTGGAGAAAACTAAGAAAACTCCTACTAACCAATCAATTTTTTTTAAAAAAATTTCATGATTTTTTATTATTAGCTTAGAAATGTTATAAACAACAAAATTTTTTTAATAAAAATATGTAGATCACGAAGTTACGTATATGTAACATATAAAATTACATATATGTAACTCATGTAGTTTACAAGTTACGTATATGTAATCAATGAGTTACATATATGTAATAACATAACTTACATATGTTTTTTTTTTATGTTTTTCTTTTTGTTAACAAATATAACCTTAATAAAACAAAAAACGAAAAACGAAATTGATTGATAACAATTGTGATTAATTTTCTTAGTTTTCTCCAAAATGGTGGTTTTCTTAGGAACCCTCCCCTATATATATGTGTGTGTGTGTGTGTAAAACTTGGGTGTGATTTCCTTGCTGTAGAAGTTTTTAGTATTGTTTTCTTGATGTTTATTTAATATGTAATTGTGTTACACATTTGTCTGAATAAAGAAGAAATTCAGGAGAGTCATTGTCTCTTGAATGCTATTATGTTTAGAGAATCATTGTTTGAGTTTCTCTTGTTTTGTATTATTGTATATCATGATCTGTTCCTTATCAGTTTGTTCATTTTTTTTGGTGTTGAAGATCACTTGCTTAAAGACTAAATCATTCTTCTTAAGAGATATGTTTTTTTATGTTTTGATTATATTTGTTTAATTGAAACATATGGATTATTTGTTTTGTTGAAGTATGGGCAAGCTAAGTTTCCATGCGTGCTCCAACTGGATAACATCGCGTAGGCTGGGAAATCACTAATCGTCCACAAAAGGATAGCTTTCATCATAAAATTTTCTTTACGATAAGCGTCAAAAACTTCAATACCTTCATCGTACAATTGTCTCAACTCGTCTATCAACGGTCTTAAAAACACATCAACGTTTTGACCGGGGCTCTTTCTTCCAGGAATAACTAAACTCAAATTAATAAACGAATCTTTCAAGTTCATCCAAGGAGGCAAGTTATAGACTGTAAGAAAGGCAGGCCATAGTGAGAAAGGATTTGAGTTTGAATTATTTGGATTAAACCCGTCGGTGCATAACCCAAGCCGAACATTCCGTATCTCATTCGCAAAGTTGGGATTTATCTAGTTAAAATGCTTCCAAGCTTTACTATCACTTGGATGTGCCATACTTCCATCCTTTGTTTTGTGATTATGATGCCAAGTCATATCTTTAGCCGTCTTTGTAGACATATACAACCTTTTAAGTCTAGGACCAATTGGCATGTACGTCAACACCAAATTAGACACCTTATTTTTTTCACTCTTGTAACGAGGTTCCCCGCAATGTTTGCACCGTGTCAGTATGTTGTCTTGCTTATAGAATAACATGCAATGGTGTTTGCAAACATCGATGCTTTCTTTAGGAAGTAAGCTTTTGTAGAATTTTTTTCGTGTCATAGAAGCTTTCAGGGAGCTTATTCTCTTCCGGCATCATTGCTTTAACCATGAAAAGAATATAATTGTAACATTCAGTAAATACATTGAACAATGATTTCCAATTCAAAAAATTTGTGGCGGCTTCTAACTTTGAACTATTTGTAGCTTTCTTACCTTCCCACAAAGGTTCATCGGCAGCTTGTAACATGTCGTAGAATCCTTTTGCTTCGGATTTGGTGTGTGTCCTCCCAAAGTATCTGAACCTAAATTTGCATGATGGGGCGGATTATAATTAGGAGGCATGCTATCCAGAACCATACGTTGATAACCATCATCATCACCATCATCAACTTCCATTGCAGTTGAGGATTGTCCTTCATCATGGATGGAAGTTTCACCATGTGCATGCCATTTAGTATAATTTTCCATGAAACCGTTGCCAAGCAAATGCTTACGAATAGTTGCTTTACTTCTATAGAATACATTTTGGCACTTAAAACATGGACATTTAATGTCATAGACTATCCTACCATGTTTAGTTACCCTTTTATCTATAGCTCCTTCTTTAGAATAGGCAAATCCATCACTGTTTGTTCTTTGATACATCCATTGTCGATTAGTAAACCACGCCATTTTCTATAACTTCAATGTAAATAGTTAGATAAATTAACCAAATAAGCTTAACAGGCTTCAAAACAAAATGAACATGATTAAAAAATTATCAGATAATAATTTAAAATGAACATCTCCATCTGCATAAATTAACCAAATAAGCTTAACAGGCTTCAAAACAAAATGAACATGATTAAAAAAATTATCAGATAATAATTTAAAATGAACATCTCCATCTGCGTCCACTGTTCAAGCTATGAATATCTGGGGGGCAGAGGCTGTTTCTGATTAATCAGCCAGTTGAATGATTCATATCCTAATGAAAACAATTAGTATGGACTACCGGTGGAAGCTCAAGCTGCATCTTTGGGTTATGTCTCTAGTAAATCAGTTGGCTAATTGGTGGAAACGGTTAAATTTTAAAGAGATTGAAATTCCTTTGTTAATCCTTATCCTTATTTCTAATCTAAGTCTAATAACTATGTTTTGTGTCGGAGTAATATGTGTGTGGGTAGGGCTGGCTTCGGTAAGGGTTGTTGGAAGGTAATCCTCACGTCAGTTTTATAATTTATTTTGTAACTATAGTTTTGTTGTGGTTTCTTCATCTTTTTTCCTTATATTTCCTCAAGTTACCTTACTGAAACTCCAGCTGCATGTAATGACAAAGTTGTGGAGCTTTTGGGTTCATAGTTTCGGTTCAAGGTGAAGATGAACAAAGGTTTGTCTATTTTGATTTCATTTATTTAAATAGTTTTACTATTTATTCATTTTGAAAGTAAGTTTCACAAATGTGATTTGTCAACTGTAGCCCCTTTTATTCAGTTTGCTTCTTGCTTCCTATGCTATGCCAAATAACAATGGAGGCTGACGGATGTCAACTTATTGTCTCCTCTGAAACATATAAAGCAGTAAGTGACTATCCTAATTCCTAAGTTGTATGCGTGCTAATATAAGATGTACTGTAATTCATATCAAGAAATGCAACATATGATTGTTACTTGTTTATCTAAAAATTTTATTTTGGCTTAATTTAAAGGTTGTAGAATGCCTAATCAAATTGCTTTTGTAAGATACCGGTACCTTGGAGGATAATGATCCCATTTTCTTGGCATGTGATACAATCTTAAATCTTCTTTTGAAGGTATGTTAGTTTCTAGTATACCAATATCTCACTATAAACACACCAGAGCATTCCTCTCATGGGTTGATTGTGTATCGTCTGGCAATCAGAATCTTTATGATCAATATATTTATCGACTTGTATACATGTTTTTTGTGTTATCAGACAAAGCAGATCCGGGGCCACTTGGATGATGCTTATTTTATCAGGCTAATGGGAGTGATGTCATCTTGGGCAGTTATCAGTTGCGTTTTATTTGCATCTTATTTAAGCATTTGTTTAGTCTTTTAAATGCAAACCTATCGCGTCTGAAGATACTCCATCTCATTTAAGGTTTTTTTTTTTTTTTTTCCTTTTTCTCTATACGATCTGGTGTTAATTAAATGCGGTTGACTGGTCATGTACCATGATGGCTTCAAGCATTTGTGCTTTGATATTAGATTCCACATCTGAAATAATGCTTCGACACAATCCACACTTCAACCATGATAATTTAATCAGTTTATGTCAGCTAACGAGGCGAAGTTTGGCTACTGATGGTAAAGTAACTTAGCTAAATATCTTCTATCATGTATATGATTTTTCTTTTTTGGTTACTTCATAAGTTCCATAAAAATTTGAATTATTATTTCTTTGATGTAAAAAATATCATAATTGAATGCCTGAGTAACTAATTCTCTATTTTTAATTGTTCAGTATGCCGATTCTGAGGCAGATCTTCATCACATAGTTGTCTCAGGTATGCCAATTCTTTATTATTGCAGTAAAAGTGCAATAATATAATTTATCATTAAGGTTATAAAAGATGAACATATTGTCAGGATTTGCTTCAATTGCACCTCTTTGAGGACATAATCCATGATTGAAGTTCATGAAGGTGTAGGATTAAGGTTAAGGATTTTAGAACATAATGTAGATGCAGAGTGGCAGTGTCTTTGGACATAGATTCCTATTGCATTTTAGAAGAATTTTGCATGTTTGTCTCTATTGTATTTTATGTATATATGCTTGCTCTATGATATATCTTATGATATTACAGTACTACATATTGTTTCGGTTTATCGTGTATTCGTGTCACCATTCCGCTTATATAGTATCTCTATCTTTAAATGCTTGTGTTTTTGTTTAATTATATGTATGGTTGTGTTTGTTTGTACAAGAATGAGAGGACCCTTTTCAGATCCTATAAATGGCCATGTTACGAGTGAGATTTACTAAGAATGGTTGTGTAAATTGAAAACACTTCAAATGGGTTGAAAATAGTCCAGTACTCCACTGCATATGAACATATAAAACCTTTAACAAATAGCTAACAGTAATACCGTTATTCTGTTGATCATATGGAATACCCTAATTGTACATAAAGTTTGTGGAGAAGATAATGGTCTTGGGTCAACCCTGCATGAGCTTAAATGGCTGAATGCTTTACCCAAAGTGTATTTGAATTACATAAAAACTATCGAGTTACTGTATTAAAAAAAAATATCTTAAAATAACCTTAAAATAAAAAAGAAAAAATGGCTCAAAAAGCCCTTGCTTGGAATCGAACAAGGTACCTTCTTCGAACAAGGTACCCAAATTGTATTTGAATTACATCAAAAGCTTCAGATCAGTTGGTCTGGAGCCCTGAGAACGAGAGACCTTTGTTTCTTTTATACTTAATCATCCTTCAAAATCGCCCAGGACCCTAATCCCTTTGGATCCAAAATTCGTTCGATTAACACTTCGATTGGATCCAAAACCATAGGGCTATTGTTTGTGACCATAAAACGAAGGTAATGGTGTAAAGATGACCAACTTTTGTGTTCGTTTGGGTGGTTTTCGATTTGAAGTTTAGAAACGTTCGACCGTCGCGAATTACTTCTGAATAAATTCAGAAATCAAATGTAAAAACTATATCATTTCGTAAGTTATTGGAAAATCCACTTTGATTCTCTATCAACCAATAATGTGGGACCATTAACATGGTTAAAGCTAAACTGTTTGAAGTCCAGACGCAGCATGATACTCTTTCTACCATTATGTTAATATAGAGATGGTTTCAAAATAAATATTTTATCAATATAGAACACTCATATCGATAAAATGATTTGAACTACTTATTGGAGGTTTTCTCCCCTTTTTAGCCAATGCTGAATCGATGACCTATGTATTGTGTATAAAGTAAGAAAAACTTCTTGGATTAAAAATAAGACTTTAGCACCTTGATTTTGAGATCAAATCGATTTGTGAGGGTGTTTTGTGTGCCCAGAACGATTCGTAGCAGTTATATGCACGATTAGGTGAATTTAATTCGATTTTTATACTTGTTAATGTCAAGTTTAAATTCGAGATAATCCTTTGCGTTTACAGGGCCAATTGGGTTTAAAATTGTCTTTATCAGCTTAGATTTCGTTTTTTTTTCTCATTCCTTCTAGCTTGTTTGTTGATAAAATTTAAAAACTTGATAGGATTTATCCACTACGGCTAAAGATCAAAACGGGTCGAAACTTGTTCTTGGATCGGGTTGGATCAAGAAAACGGGTGAAGAGGGGTAAAAGGGATAGTGAGATTGAAATATTGGCAGCTTTAGTCCCTCTTATTCTTTCCCCTTATTACTAGTTTCGAATTTGACACTTTTTGCCCTCCATATTTATTTTTTACTTTCTAAATAACGTTAGCTGCTTTCGCATCCTTACTCGGTGTAATCAAAGTCTATTCGAAAGCAGATTTATTATGTAATTAAATCAATAATATATGTATAAATGTTGTTTTTATACTTTTCTAAACATTTTAATATCATTTATATAAAATATTTGTTATTTTGTGTGTGTGTTTAACCATAATTCTAAAGATAACTTTTATAAAATTTTGTTTAATATTTCAGTAATTATTTCAACAACAAACAAAAAACGTACGATTTTAATAACAAACGTCAATGAGCAACTTAATTATAAGGCTAAAATACTACGTTTAGCACCTAATGGTACAACAATCAAAGAACACCAATCAATAACACGATCTTGTATAACATATACATAACTAAAAGATGATGGAAATCATGCCTCTACACATTACTTTTAATGAACATGAAGATTTGAAAACAAAAGACAACCGAAATTAACGTTCAAACTTAAGTGGTCACTAATTTTGCAACCGAATTTTTTTGGTCACTAATTTTGCGACCGGTTTTGTTTTGGTTGCTAAATTTGCGACCATTTTTCAACCAAAAATTTTTGGTCATTAATTTTGCGACCAATTTTGTATTGGTTGCTAAAGTTGCAACCATTTAGAATTCCTTCACAAACACGGTCGCTAACTTTGTGACCTTTTTTTGATTGTTGCAACTTTTGGTCGCTTTTGCCCATTTGTGTATTAGTGAATTTACTTCATTTTTATTATTATTTTTTTTAACTTTTTTTTGAACGGCGACGAGCCGACGATCCTACATATTATGTATGTTGTCTTAACAGGGCCCATCAGGCAGATGTAAGACGTGGCCACATCAGATGCGTGGGAACCCCCTGGAATGGGTCAAAACCCGAGATTAAGCTTAAGATTACTTCCCTCACCTGCATGTCCTTTAAATCGCCCCTGACATGGCTCGAACCCAATGATCTCTCGGTCACAAGATGAAACCCCAACCAGTAGGCTGATACTATTAATATAGTTTTGATACTATTAGCAGTATATTTTTGTAAAATAGACAGTCATATATTATGTTTTACAACAAATTATAACAAAGTTTGTTATTTCAGAAATATTAATTCTATTAACTATTGTTTGCAAAATCTATCAATAACTTTCTTAACTTTTGAAATTAATATTTTAAGCTTAAACATGTTAACGAATTTCTTAATTTCAAACAAAATAACAAATGTGGTGTATTAAAAAACTTTTAAAGATTTATAACTTATAATTGTAGTTTTATTTTATATTTTTATGTAATAAAATTATTTGAATTATATAAATTTAGAAAAATATTATAAATATATAATTTTATTTGTAAACGACATAATGCACGAACATATAACTAGTTATTTTATAAATGCTGTTCAAAAAAAAGTTATTTTATAAACAAATGATTGTATAGTACTGTTCCTCATTGCTAAGACAGATTATTATTAGTTAATCATTACCGGTGCTAGATTTCATCATGTATTTAAAAGAGGTAAGTATTTTAAAATGATTTTTATATAAGATTAATAGGTTAAAAATCTTTGTTTTACATAAATTAAATAAATATA